>CM065725.1:1901332-1903832 GCA_033310375.1 Conus canariensis | reverse complement strand
TGAACATACTTCCTCTGAATAGGCAATTGGAATTCAACAAGGCATCATTTATGTTTACAATCTTGACAGATACTATGCCATGTTATATCAATGACCTTTTTACAAGATCGAACAGCTTTTCGGGCTCAACGAAATTCCTTCTTCCCTACCCACGCATTGATCTATACAAAACAAGCCTAGCTTACTCTGGACCACATGTCTGGAACTCACTTCCACCGAATCTACAAAACATGAATACTTTAAAACTTTTCAAGGAACATTTGCATAAACATTTTATGTCTCAGTAATTAAATTATTCGATTACAATTATTAGCGCCCATTCGCAAAGTCTTCTGTGAACCATACTTTGAATAAATCGTCCAAACATAAAACCTACTCCGTTACTCGCTCATCCCCACTCCCACTCTGTCTACCATCCCTTTTCTCCTCCCCTACCTACCATTCTCTCTTCCCCACCCTCCTCTGACCTCTCTCTCTGTAGTCTTGTTTGTTTGTTTGTAAGTTTCCTTCTGTTTACCATCCCCCATCTCATTAGTGCTTTTATGAATTGTTTGCTTATCATTGTAGAATTAGATTACCATGTTGTTATGTTGAATTGTCAGTATGAATTATATGTGCTGAAATAATGTATGCATGACAAGGACAGATTGTAAGACTAGGCTTTGGCCTAAAATCTCCATCCTTGTGTATTAAAGATCAATCAATCAATCTCTCTCTCTCTCTCTCTCTCTCTCTCTCTCTCTCTCTCTCTCTCTCTCTCTCTCTCTCGTCATCAATCCTCTCTCTCTCTCTCTCTCTCTCTCTCTCTCTGAAGAAACACATCTAACATGCAGACTAAACAATTCTTCGTGTGAACTAAGAGGCCCGGATGCATCAACTTGACCCCCAAGACTGAAACAGTCTGTGATGGCCTTAGGGGAAAATGATTCATTCTGTTATATACAACGTCCAGTAGGTGATGATGAGATTAACGTTCTAATCGACAGAGGCCATTCAGGACAAAGTTATCTCCCTTAACTGCAAAGATACAGCGAAGAGGGATAAGTATCCTCGCTTTGCGCTGGTTAGAGTTTCAACGCGCCTATTGAAGGCATACACCACTTTCCTGTTCATCGGATAGGCCCCCTGCCTGGCACCTGATGCCGAGTTGGCTGTCTGCTCGCCACTCTTTGCAGCGGTCAAATGTTCAGCACACAGGTGGAGACAGTGGACACGCCTTGCGATACAAAGGACAGGAATTAACGGACACAAGTAGAATAACTGTTTGCCCCCGTGACGAAATAAATACACGCCCATAACTCTAAAACGAATGCAGCTTAAGACACCGAATCGCCCATCAGAAATGCCATCACAGAGAGCACACAGGACAAACAAGGAGACATCACAGGACAAGAAGAAGTTGGCGTACGTGGGTGGCCCGGAGTGGGCAGCCCATTGCAGTTGAACAACTCTCTCTCCCGTGGCACGCCGTGACTGGTGCCCGGAAGCGGCAAGTAACCCGGGACTCCGACCAAGGCGAGTAGTGGGAAAGGGAGGCGAGATATTTAGCCTGTCCTCTCTGCATCTTTTCTAGACCGAGCGAAAGTCTGATGAGATCAGGTCATACCAGCAAACTGACCCCGCCACCAACAAAAATTGTCAGGAGATCCACAACAGGTGTATTCTGTTTTATCTACCAGTCACAAACAGAGTTTAACAAAAAAAAGGAAAATTGCGTAACTGACACCTACGTGTGCATGTGTGTGTGTGTGTGTGTGTGTGTGGTGTGTGTGTGTGTGTGTGTGTGTGTGTGTGAGTGCGTGCGTGCGTGCGTGCGTGCGCGCGCGTGTGTGTGTGTGTGAGATGCGTGCGTGCGTGTGTGCGTGTGTGTGTGTGTGTGTGTGTGTGTGTGTGTGTGTGTGTGAGTGCGTGCGCGCGCGCGTGTGTGTGTGTGTGTGTGAGTGCGTGCGTGCGTGTGTGTGCTGTGTGTGTGTGTTGTGTGTGTGTGTGTGTGTGTGTGTGTGTGTGTGTGTGTGTGTGTGTGTGAAGATCTAGATGGGGATACTGCGGGGGAGGGGAGGTGTGAGACAAGTTATGGAGTAGGAGCAGGAAAATGAAGCACAAATTCAGATTTGCCAATTATGATTTGGAACCAGCCTTTCCATGATGCTGGTGTCCTTTGCGCAATAGCCACCGATACCCGAGCCAGTGAAAGCCAGGACAATTAATTTTGACACGGCCGGAATCAACAAATGAGCTACTGAAAAAAAGCTAAAACGGGAAGGACAGAGGTGGTGAGACGAGTTGGAAGGGAGTGGATGGCACGGGTGAGTGGGGGTGGGGGGTGGGGTGGGGGAAGATGAGTGCACCAGGGCTGAGTGAAGAGACAAAACAGGAAAGCACTCGAGAGATCACCGATCATTAAAACACGCTTACACGTGAGATGTCAATTTCAGTTCAATGTTTTGATTACCACGCATGCTTTGCCTGCCAAACATTCTGTGCTGTTACGCTGCACACT
>CM065725.1:1893832-1896332 GCA_033310375.1 Conus canariensis | reverse complement strand
GTTTCCAGAGAAACTGACCTTTGCTAACAACGTTATCAGCGACTGAGGAAAGGCGTTCGCAGAGTGAGAGACAGACAGACAGAGACACACAGAGAGAGACAGACTGAGAGAAAGAGGACAGACAGACAGAGACAGAGACTGACAAAAACACACAGAGACAGAGACGGACAGAGACAGAGTGTTCAGAGACAGCTTTCTCTTGCTTTATAAGTTTCAGAAGGAACAATGCGAATGGAGAGAGAGAGAGAGAGAGAGAGAGAGAGGGGGGGCAGACAGACAGACAGACAGACAGACAAAAAGTATATGAATCAGGTTTTTGAACAAAAAGATTAGCAAGCGGCTACAGATAGAGAGGGTGGGAGAGTAAGGGAAGCGGGGAGGTGGAATTACACACACACACACACACACACACACACATATATATATATATATATATATGTGTGTTGTGTGTGTGTGTGTGTGTGTGTGTGTGTGTGTGTGTGTGTGTGTGTATGTTTCTTCATCCCCCCATGAAACAGGCACCTGGTGGAAGTTTTTCTTTTGCTGCTTCTCTGAACGTGGAATTTCCCCCCCCCCCCCCCCCCACGCGCTCTGTCTCTCTCTCTCTCTCTCTCTCTCTCTCTCTCTCTCTCTCTCTCTTTCTCTCTCTCGCTCTCGCTCTCTCACGTTGCATATGTCAAGATCGTGGTCTGGTGGCAATCAAAATGATGGTCAACCTATTGTCAATCCGCACCCTTTGGCCCCCTCACCCTTCACTCCCATCCTAATTTTATGTTTCCTGTTGATGAAATGTTTTATACTCAACGTTTTATTTTAAAGTTAAAACATTTTAATTGAGGTGCCTTTTCCCTACTGTATACATTCGTGATTCGTGTTCAGGATCTGAGGGTGGAGAATGCGAGCTTTTTACTGGCACAGTCTGTACCCCTGACGAAGGTAAATAAAGCCGAAAATTTGGGATATTTTAATCTTGTTTGTTTGGATTTTTATCTACTTTGACTTTATATATATATATATATATATATATATATATATATATATATATAATACGATTTTAAAATGGAAAAATTAAAACCTACAAAATTGTTTCGAGCCAAATGCTGTCCTCAGGGTGTCCCTGAGGACAGCATTTGGCTCGAAACAATTTTGTAGGTTTTAATTTTTCCATTTTAAAATCCTATTTTAAACTGGTATGTCGCTCCCTACTTGGTTGAATACTTTTAACATTCTGAGTGGCTTTTTAACTCTAATTTATATATATATATATATATATATATATATATATATAGAGAGAGAGAGAGAGAGAGAGAGAGAGAGAGAGAGAGAGACGGACAGACAGACAGTAACAGAGAATGACTGAGACAGACACAGACAGACAGACAGAGTCACGGCCGGAATGTCTCGGGGGGGAAAAGAGACATAACAGGCGAATGATAAGAGACGCTGAAGACGAGGTACCCAGTCAAGCCCTGCAGTTATCAGGGTGGGTCACCTCCCTCTCACCTCTCACCCTGGATTCCCAGTCCACCAAAAACAGCAAGTGTGTGTGTGTGGGGGGGGGGGGGGGGGGTGCAGGGGCGGGCGAGGGGGCGGGTCTGTCGGCATTGCTATGTTTCTGAACTATCTGCACACCAACGCCACCACCATCACCACCACCACCGCTACCCGCTGTCTCCTGTTAGCTCCCGGGTTCCTCCTCCTTCCCTCCCCCCACTCCCTCCCCCTCCCGCCCCCCCCCCCCCCGCCTCCTTAACCACTCCCCGCCCAACTCTCAGCCACCCCCACCCCCTCTCCCTGTATTCTCCGATCTCCAGAAGGAAAGCTTGATGACACTGTCAGCAGATGTCAGCACTGTGGTGTGCAGCCTGTTATTTTCGGTCTTGTCTGTCTGTCTGTCTGCATGTCTGTCTTCCTGTCTGCCTGCCTATCTGTCTGTGTCTGTCTGTCTGTCTGTCTGCCTGTCTGTTTGTCAACAACAACAACAACAAAAAAACCTCTGAAACAGTTCAGCGGATCTCCATGAAGATTTACTGGAGAGTCTCTTTTAAGAAAGACTCGCATTCTGATCACAGGGGAAAAAAAGATAAACCAAAAACAAACTACAACAAATCAGCAAAAGAAAAAGAACTGAAAAGATTTTAAATAAGGACGTGTTCTGGTAATAAACAGAATGCCGAATGAAACGAAAACCTAGCACAATGCTTTGTGACCTTTTTTTTTTCAAATTTTAAACTAAGAAAGAAGATACAGGGCAACATTATTTCTGGCAGTGTCATTTCATCTCTGCACAGTTATGCGGGGATATTCTTCAGTCATGACAAGCCCCTAGCATACCAAATTTTAAATGTAATTAATGGCGAACCGCCAAGAAAACGTAGACAAACGAATCACAAGACAAAACACGACGCGTTTCGACCTCTTAGGTCTTCTTCAGGCAAGATACAAAACACTCAGGACAACGAAAATGAACGAGCAATCACTTTATCTTCATTCACTTCAG
>CM065725.1:1871332-1881332 GCA_033310375.1 Conus canariensis | reverse complement strand
AATATTCATCTTGTATGTGTGGAAGATTAAATGGAATCTATACGGGCATTCTCTGAATCAGAGCTAAGTTGTTTAAATTTTTTGTCTTTGTTTTCATCTTTTTTTTCTCTCTCTTTTATTACATATTGTGAAGTCTTCTTCTTCTTCTTCTTCTTCTTCTTCTTCTTCTGCGTACGCAGGCTGATAATCCTGCGGACACTCCCTATACAGGCTAGTATTAATCCCATCTGCCCAACAAAGGGAGTGGAGTTTTGTGGCTATGACCGTTTTTTTTTTTTATCCCGCCATTAAGGCAGCCATACTCCAACTTCGGTGAAGGTGCATGCTATGTGTAACGTGTCATCCATACCAACGGCCAAACTGGCCTTCTCTTCCGAAAGTTGGTGATGGGATTTTACGTGTGTGCAAGATGTTATGCGTGCTAGACCTGTATAATTTTTTTTTTTTTTTTGCTGTCCCAACCTCTGCGCCACCTCAGAGGCAGTGCACCCACACCGCTCATTCCGACACCCCGTCCACAGCCACAGCCGGTCGGCCCCGCCGCAGCCCCGGCACCGGCAATCCACAGGGAGCAGTCAGTGTCAAGTCGTCAAGAGGCAACCCACCGGAGGAGACACTGCACTGCTGCCAAGTCACTTCGGTGGTGTTCAGTGGCGCCTGTTCTGATCTAACATACGCAGAACACTACCTACTAAGCCCCCTACTGACGACAATAATTGCTTAGTCGCGGAGCCGGCGTGAGTGAGCTCTCCCTCCGGAGGGCGCCACCATGTCCGTCCAACGACAGCCCCCATGGACTCGCCTATACCGGTGACCCCGACGGAACCAAACCAAGACCACAGACGTGGAGAGGACATCGAAATTGAGGTCACCATGAGAGCAGGGCATGAAGGGCCAAAGAAATTGAGACATTTTTTTTATATGCTGATCGATGAGAATGAGGATGATGAAGATGATGCTACGGATTTCCATTTCGGTCTGAGACTACATGACAGGGCTGTACTCTACGCTTCCTTTCATAATATATCCCGGCGTCAACCAGGCCCAACAGATACAGGCACCTGCAGTGCTGGTCAGGAAATTTGAGCAACACCCTCAGAAACGCATCCATTAAGTGGATGAAACTCGACTGTGTGGTCCCAGTCTTCCCAACTGAGTCCGCAGCAAACTCAACTCTGGGTAGGAGCCGGTCGGGGCAGAAAAAACCCACATGACTCTGATGGGATTCGAACCCACGACCTCCCAGCCGGGAGTCCGCGACGCTAACCACTTCGCCACGGCGGCTGGTAGACCTGTATAATTTCTCCAGTGCTGCGAAAAACGGAAACCACACGAAAGTTCAAACCGCAGAGAAATAAACGGCAATATAATATATATATTTATATATATATATATATATATATATATATATATATATCCATCCTGGTACCAAATGAATGGTGATGGAAGTTTGGTTCTGTGGTAGAAACGCTCCTCTGTGAGGCCCGACACTCAGCTGAAAGTAGCTGTGGATTCCATCCCATTGTGGAATCTCTGGGAAGGAGAAGGCTGACGCTGTGTCCGAGGTAGGCAGCAATGTGGAGCAGTTCAGTCACCCGATGACTACAGAGAGGCCAAAGCTATCATCATATAACCAACATCAAAACCAGGGTAAGAGAAGGCTGGGTGCAGACAGTGGTGCTGATCCAATCCATCAGCTCCAGAGATACCAGCAAACAATCCTCTTCAGACTGAGAACCGGCCACTGCCGACTGCTGAGCCACCTTGGCTGAATTAAGATCGCCCATACCGACGAATGTCCATGTGGCACTGGATGTCAGACCCCAGAACACATCCTCCAACATTGTCCAGCCCATGATGTTTTATGGTGACAAACCCGGCCAGAGGGTGCAGAACTGCAGATGCAGCTTTGGGGCAGGCAGCCGTCAAGATCTCGAGAAGACTGTGGGACTCATCGTGGCGACAGATTTGTAGATCTAACGCAACAACAACAACAACAACAACAACAACAACACACACACACACACACACACACACACACACACACACACACACACACACACACACACACACACACACAATCGACCGAGAAGAAGAAGAAGGCAGCCTGATAGCGTTCGCGAACGAAACATGCAGTAAAACGTTGGCTGCATGTCAAGCGACTAACTTCTGAAACGTTACTAGTACTACTATCTTCTGAAAACACTACTATAATTTTCATAAGATAGTAGTAATACGACTAACTTATGAAAATTATAGTAGTGTTTTCAGAAGATAGTAGTACTAGTAACGTTTCAGAAGTTAGTAGTTTGGCGTTGCGACTATCTAGTGAAATGATCCCTGTGTGAAATTATGTCCTCTTTCTTAGTATTATTACTATCCAGGGTCACTGATCGATGGTCATTTGGTCTATTTTCACCACTTGACTGCTAATCAGTATAGTACGGGTTCATGTGAACAATTTATGACGTTGCTGACCAATGGTCAGTGTCATTGAAAAGTGGTCATTTTTGCCTAATTTCCACTGTTTGACAGCTAGTTAGTGTAGAACGAGTTCATGTGAACAATTCATGTTGTGGTTGACCAGTGGTCAGTGTCATTGACCAGTGGTCATTTAGGCACAATTTTACTGTTTGACAGCTAATTAGTGTAGAACGAGTTTATGTGAACAATTTATGACGTTTCTGACCAGTGGTCATTTTGGCCCAAATTCACTGTTTGACAGCTAGTTAGTGTAGAACGAGTTCATGTGAACAATTTATGACGTTTCTGACCACTGGTCAGTGTCATTGGCCAATGGTCATTTTGACCCAATTTCGACATCATAAATTGTTCACATGAACTCGTTCTTCACTAATTAGCAGTCAAAGAGTGAAATGAGGCAAAAATGACCACTGGTCAATGACAGTGACCACTGGTCAGCAACGTCATAAATTGTTCACCTGAACTCGCTCTACACTAATTAGCTGTCAAACAGTGAATTTGGGCAAAAATGACCACTGGTCAATGATATTGACCACTGGTCAGAAACGTCATAAATTGTTCACATAAACTCGTTCTACACTAATAGGCCAAATGACCATCGATCAGTGACCCTGGATAGTAATAATACTAAGAAAGAGGACATAATTTCACACAGGGATCATTTCACTAGATAGTCGCAACGCCAAACTACTAACTTCTGAAACGTTACTAGTACTACTATCTTCTGAAAACACTACTATAATTTTCATAAGTTAGTCGTATTACTACTATCTTATGAAAATTATAGTAGTGTTTTCAGAAGATAGTAGTACTAGTAACGTTTCAGAAGTTAGTCGCTTGACACACGTGAACCCGCCCCAGCCAAACTACCGTCGGCCATGAAGTGATCCACAGAGATGGAAGACCCCCCTTGTACTGCCGGGGCTTCAGTCAACAACCGGGCAAACGACGGGCAGTGACAATCCCCCATGGCTCTCCCCCATCAATCAAATTTACGATGCCCGGGAAGTGTGTGTGTGGGAGGAAGGGGGGAAGTTGGAAGGGAAGGTGTGGAAAGAGGGGGGAGAGGAGGGAGGAATGTTAGATGAGCATTTTAAACATGTTTAGTTTCAAAGTGAGGTGACTGCAGGCGGAAACTGAAACAAATTTAAAAGAAAAAAAATGACTTCCGCCGAACGACAGAGACAAACGACAAGACAAAACATGACGCGTTTCGACCTCTTTGGTCTCCTTCAGGCAAGACAAACAACATTCATGAAAATGAAAACGAAAAACGAGCAATCACTTATTTCCCCAATTGAGCTGCAAAATGGATGTGGAATCATTCCGATTTGAGGAGATAAGGTATTGTTCGTCTTTCGTTTTCATTGTCTTGAATGTTGTTTGTCTCGCCTGAAGAAGACCAAATAGGACGAAACGCGTCGTGGTTTGTCTCGTAATTATGCTGGTCTCTTTCGTTCGGCAGAACAGTCATTTTTCTTTTTAAGTTTGCATTAAAAATGTGTCTCCTTTCTGACATCTGTCCCTCAAAGATGACATTTCGTGAATTCTTCACACACACACACACACACACACACACACACACACACACACACACACACACACACACACACACACACACACACACGCACGCACACAAGGCTGAATTAGAAACTAGTTTATTGAAATTCGTCTTTTGTTGTTGTTGTTTTTTTCCTTTCAGTCTCTGTTTCTCTTCTCTTCGTGAACATAGACAGAGCATGAATTTTGCCCACAACGTGGTTCCCCAGACTTGAGTCAACAGCCAGGCGAATGGCAGCAACAGCCGTGGGAACTGGCTGGCCTGTTGCTGTTGAACGAGGCTGGCGGAAAACAGACCGCCGTCTTGCTTCAGTTGAACCGACCCGTGGAAGCGAGTCAACACGAATTATCAGGAAACCCCACACCAGATGGGCCCCAGCACAATGGCTCTTATCACAGAGGTCGAGGGGCGCGTTTCCTGAGAAACGGACCTCTTGCCAAACAACCTTATCGGCCACTGATGAAAGAGAGAGAGAGAGAGAGAGAGAGAGAGAGAGAGAGAGAGAGAGAGAGAGAGAGAGAGAGAGAGAGAGAGAGACAGACAGACAGACAGACAGACAGACAGACAAAGAGAGAGAGAGAGAGAGGAGGTGGGAAATGAGGAAGAGAAACAATGGAGTGGGGGTGGGGTGGGTGGTTGCGGGATGGTTAAACAGGCACAGAGTGAGAATGAATGAGACAGAGAAAGATGAAGAGAAAGTGAGAGAGGGGAAGGAAAGAGAGATTACAGAGAGCGGAACGGGAGGGGAAGTGACAATGAGGGGAGGTGGAGGAATCTCTCTTGCTGTGTGGAGTTTGTGAACGAACAATGTTATTAGTCAGAGGAGGTATGCTCCTTCTTGCTGTCAGATGAAAAACTGTTATTAGCAAACAAGGAAGACCTCTGGAGAGAGAGAGAGAGAGAGAGAGAGGAGAGAGAGAGAGAGAGAGAGAGAGAGAGAGAGAGAGAGAGAGAGAGAGAAAATGAAGGGTGGGGGGTCTCAGAGACAGAGACGAAGAGAGATGTCGGGGACAAGGAGTAATGGGGAGTCTTGTACCATTGTTATCAAAGACAGACCACCTCGGATCTTCACGTGTGTGGTCCACAGGGACAAGGACAGTGGTTAGGATTGGTCACTCTCTGCCCACCTCAAACACCGCTACCATCACCACCACCACGTCAAGTCCCTTCCCCTCTTACCTCCCTCCCTCCTCACTTCCACCCCCTTCTTCCACGCCCTGCCTGTAGTTTTCACGGGAGAGATTTAATAATGACACTGCGCGCAGATGTCGCGTTGCGATGCAGGGCGTGTTAATTGCGGTTCTGTCAGTCTATTGTCAACAAAAACTGAAAAACAACGAAACGAATATTCATCTCGATTTACGCGGTCATTTGTACGGTCAGTATTCAGAAAGGCTTGAACTCTGGCATCCTAATAAACGTACAAATATCAATATCAATATATATATATATATATATATGTGTGTGTGTGTGTGTGTAGTGTGTGTGTGTGTGTGTGTGTGTGTGTGTGTGTGTGTGTGTGTGTGTGTGTGTGTGTGCAACGGAATCCAACAGCACCCCAAGGCAGCCAGTGAAGGGAAGAAAAGTGTACCGAAAAGAAGTGTGGTAACGAAACAAGTTGCTGAAAAACGAAAATCCCGTACAAAATATACGGGTAAATCTTTGAGCCGATCATTTAAGGATACAACGGAATTCAAAAAGTGTCAACAGTCAAAGTGGTCAGCTCAACTGTTAAATAACCCCAAGCATTTTCAACAGCTAAGAATTGTGCAGGACAGCCTTTACATGGATCTCGTAAGAGATGCAATCTCCCACTGATTGACCAAGCAATAATATGTTGAACAATTTAGTTTGTGGAAGAAAACAAGTGCAGACAAACAATTCGTCCATCATTATAGAAATAAGGATTTTTTTGGCAAAGATTTGAGGGGGGGGGGGGGGGGGGGGGGATTCGTGTCACTGACAAGGCAAACTGAAATAAGAAACGAAACATGACAATGAAAGTTGTTTTTTTTCTAATTCGTGTCATTGTCAAAGTAAACTGAAATGTGGAACGAAACATGTCCATGACAGTTTGTTCTGGTTCGTGTCATGGTCAAGGTCAACTAAAATACGAAACGAAACATGACCATGAAAGTTTTTTTTCCGATTCCTGTCATTGTCAAGTAAACTGAAATAAGAAACACAACATGACCATGGAAGTGTGTTCTGATTCGTGTCATGGTTAAAGTAAAAACTGAAACAAGAAACGAAACATGACCATGAAAGTTTGTTCTGATTCGCGTCATTGACAAAAGTTCGGACCAAAAACGTTAACGTGTAGTATGTACTCTTCGCTTGAATTCAAAGGATGTTGTCCCAGTAGCAGCGCTAGGTGAGGGCTCACTCTTTCCTCATGAATCGGTGGGGCAGGCTGACAGTGCCTCTGGCCAGGTCTACACAGCTCCTTGCTACAGGCAGGTCAAGGGCCTGGAGGGTGGAGGGTGGGATGGGGTGGTTGATTAAAAAGTAGACTTTTTTTTTTGGTCTTTTTTTTTACCTGACCACTGACAGCGCAGATCTATAAAAAAAAAAAAAAAGAAAAAAAAAAAGAAAAAAGAAAAGAAAAAGAAAGGAAAATAAAAAGAAAGGAAAGAAAAGCGGCAGAATAATAATAATAATAATAATGAATACTTATATAGCGCCTATTCTCGGCTAGAGACCAAGCTCTAAGCGCTTTACAATCCACACTCAGCCCTTTGACGGCTGCAGCTCTTTGGAAGAAGAAAGTGGGGAAAAAAGACACTGGATGATTAAATGTTCTTTCTGTACTTCGATTTGGATAAGGTTTTGATTGGTTCGGTCAATGTGCAAGTAATAATGCTGCTTTTGTCCATTTTTTTTTTTTTTTTTTTGGTTTGGTTTTTTTTTTTCAGTAGAGATCAACTGACTGCAGCTTGTTAACATGGTATGGTAACAATCCAAAATAGTGGATGGTTTCATTTTTGTAGAAACGTATATAGTCACCCTGTTTAAAGCTTGGACATGGCTGTACATCTGAAATATGAAAACTTTCAATGGAAGTCATTCAATTTGTCTACTGTGCAAATAATAATAATAATAACAATAATAATGATAATAATAAATAAGATAAACAGATACATAACTGAAAAATAAAACAATAACAGAGAATCGCTTGGTTCTCTGTTAACAAGTTCTCAATACTTTTTGTGATTTTGTTTCTATTTGTCCCGAATACTATAAAGTTGTGTGAAACTGTTCATTTTCACATCAAGCAAATCAACCTAGCATGCAACTCCCATGACACATTTTACCCTAAAGAACCAATTATGTCATTAATAAAATAATGCAGTACATTCTGATCCAGCCTACAATCTGCATTTTCGTTCTTGTTGCTGCATCCAGTTACCCTTCACACCCCTCTAAACCCCTTCAACCTCATCCCTCAACTCCTCCATCACCCCTAACACCCCCACCCCTACCGCTTCTTCATCCAGAAAGTGATAAGCCGAGGTCACAAAAAGGGGACGAACTATTTCTGTACCTTGTTAGTAGTGTACTGATCTTGTCAGTTTCACCGCTGAGTGACGGATGGAGGGAAATAGACATGACGGCAACTCTCAGTTTGTCGACAGCCTTCTGTGTTTCGGTGCAGAGATTTTTTCTTCTTTTTTTTTTTTTTTTTTTTCTTTTCTTTTTTTTTTTTTCTTTTTCTTTTCTTTTTTTTTTTCTTTTTTTTTTTTGTCAGTGTAAGGGTCATGGGTTTGGTGTTGTGTTTTCCTTTATTTTTATCTCTTTTTTTTTTGTTTGTTTGTTTAGGGGAGGATAATTTCCTTATCCTTGGCCACATCCACAGTGCCAGAGTTCTCTCTCTGTCTCCATCTAGATAACGGAAGAATCAATCTACCTGTCTGTCTGTCTGTCTGTCTGTCTGTCTGTCTCTCTCTCTCTCTCTCTCTCTCTCTCTCTCTCTCTCTCTCTGCAGTGTGTAATGTGTGTGTGTGTGTGTGTGTGTGAGTGTGTGTGTGTGTGTGTGTGTGTGTGTGTGTGTGTGTGTGTGTGTGTACAGAGAGAGAGAGAGAGAGAGAGAGAGGAGACTGTGTGTGTGTATATACAGTGTGTGTGTCTGTGTGTATACAGAGAGAGAGAGAGAGAGAGAGGAGTGTGTGTGTGTGTGTGTGTGTGTGTGTGTGTGTGTGTGTGTGTGTGTGTGTGTGTGTGTGCAGAGAGTGTGTGTATGTGTGTTTGAGCGTGTATGTGACTACGTGTGTGTGTGTGTGTGTGTGTGTGTGTGTGTGTGTGTGTGTGTGTGTGTGTGTGTGTGTGTGTGTGTGCGTGCGTGTGCGCAGAGAGTGTGTGTATGTGTGTTTGAGCGTGTATGTGCCTACGTGTGTATGTGTGTGTGTGTGTGTGTGTGTGTGTGTGTGTGTGTGTGTGTGTGTGTGTGTGTGTGTGTGTGTGTGTATGCTCGCCCGCGAGCACGCGCGCACGCATATGCGTGTGTGTGCGCGTGCATATGCGTGTCCATGTACACGCGCGATGCCCACAGCTGGCTGGACATTGGAATTCTTTATGCAAATATAATTTCTTTGTAGCTCAAAGAGATTGAAGAACAAATCCTTACAGAATTACCTGTTACATGTTAGGTGATAACCCTGTAATTGTTACCCTTTTTTTTTTAGTTTTTGTTGCCGCTGTATAAAGATAAAACTACTGATTTTTGTTTTGTTTGTTTGTATGTTTGCTTGTTTGTTTGTGCTTTTCTTTCTTATATAAATTTTATGTGTTTGTGTTCGTTTGTTTGTGGTTTTCTTTCTTGAAAATTTTTATTTATTTTTTTTTTTTGTCTAGTAGTTTTCACTGTGCGCTTGTAAAAAGTACAAACCTTTTGAATCAACACTGCTCCTCTCTCTGCCTCTGTCTGATATCTGATGTGAAGAATGCCTGGATCTCTCAAAGCGTAGCCGTCAAATAATGGCTTACAAATTGGATTTCCTACCAGCCGCCGTGGCGAAGTGGTTAGCGTCGCGGACTCCCGGCTGGGAGGTCGTGGGTTCGAATCCCATCGGAGTCATGTGGGTTTTTCTGCCCCGACCGGCTCCTACCCAGAGTTGAGTTTGCTGCGGACTCAGTGGGGAAGACTGGGACCACACAGTCGAGTTTCATCCACTTGATGCGTTTCTGAGAGTGTCGCTCAAATTTCCTGACCAGCACTGCAGGTGCCTGTATCTGTTGGGCCTGGTTGATCGCCGGGATATATTATGAAAGGAAGCGTAGAGTACAGCCCTGTCATGCAGTCTCAGACCGAAATGGAAATCCGTAGCATCATCTTAATCATCCTCATTCTCACTGATCAGCATAAAAAAGTCTCAAGTTCTGTGGCCCTTCATGCCCTGCTCTCATGGTGACCTCAATTTCGATGTCCTCTCCGCGTCTGTGGTCCTTGGTTTGGTTCCGTCGGGGTCACCGGTATCGGCGAGTCCATGGGGCTGTCGTTGGACGGACGTGGTGGTGCCCTCCGGAGGGAGAGCTCACTCACGCCGGCTCCGCGACTAAGTAATTATTGTCGTCAGTAGGGGGCTTAGTAGGTGGTGTCCTGCGTATTTTAGATCAGAACAGGCGCCACTGAACACCACCGAAGTGACTGGCAGCAGTGCAGTGTCTCCTCCGGTGGGTTGCCTCTTGACGACTTGACATTGGCTGCTCCCTGTGGATTCCGGTGCCGGGGCTGCGGCGGGGCCGACCGGGCTGTGGCTGTTGACGGGGTGTCGGAATGAGCGGCGTGAGTGCACTGCCTCTGAGGTGGCGCAGAGATTGGGACAGCAAAAAGAAAATAAATTAAAAAAAAGGATTTCCTGACATGAAACATTTAACTACACAGACTAAAGTCTGGGAAACTTTGTCCTTAAGGGCCTCCGGCCAACAGGACGTTAAACTCACCCATCAAGTCAAGCG
>CM065725.1:1851332-1863832 GCA_033310375.1 Conus canariensis | reverse complement strand
GAGGGAGTGGATATGGGAGGAGTGGAGGGTGGGGAGAGGGGTGGGGAGAGGGAGGTGGATAAGGGAGGAGTGGAGGGTGGGGGAGAAGGAAGCAAGAAACTCACTACCTTGTATGTCGTAAGGCTGTCACAACAGTGTGATGCTTGGGCTTGATACCATTCTCTCTCTCTTCTCTCTTCTCTCTCCTCTCTCTCTCTCTCTCTCTCTCTCTCTCTCTCCTCTCTCTCTCTCATCTCTCTCTCTCTCTCTCTCTGTATGTGTGTGAGAGTGTGTTTTGTGAGTGTGAGGTTGTGTGACTATGTGTGTGTGTGTGTGTGTGTGTGTGTGTGTGTGTGTGTGTGTGTGTGTGTGTGTGTGTGTGGAGAGAGAGAGAAGGAGAGAGAGAGAGGAGAGACTCAAGACTCAAGACTCAAATGTTTTATTCATAAAGGCCATAGCCCCTTAGAAAGGGGATATACATTTTAAGTCGCACATGAATATTGGTCTTTTCAAGTTGTATAAACACTTCTCCTTTTAAATGCCTTATATAAATAAATAGCTAACTTTTTAACGGTGCTTTCATTTGGTGATGCCATTAACAACGTTAACTTGAACAGACAAGGATAGTTAAAATACTTTTGCGGAATGAATTGTTCTCTAAGATCTCTTAACATTGGGCAAGCCAGCACAAAATGGAACTTCATGAGAGAGAGAAGAGAGAGAGAGGAGAGAGAGAGAGAGAGAGAGAGAGAGAGACAGACAGACAGACAGACAGACAGACAACGACAAGAGAGAGAGAGAGACAGAGAGAGACAGAGACAGAGAGACACAGAGAGAGGATCGTCTCACAAACCAGTTAAAACAATTTCCCTTCATTTTATTATAAAACACTTTCCAGATTGATCTTGTCACATCATTAATAACTAACTTCAACAATCTCTCTGAAATATTGATGATCCCTGCTTTCTCCCCATTCTTTCAAAACAGGGGAGGGATGGGGCTGGGAGGGGAAGGAGGGGGGGGGGGGGGGGGCAACTGCATTCAAAAAGCTTTGTCAGGCTCTTTGAGTCTTTGGGCATTACCAATTAATTATGAAGCCAACGAACTTCTGACCCAGCGTGAGTATGGTGGACGAGCACACAGCTCCCCACCCCTTCTTCCCCGGTTATCCCCTTTCCCTCACCCTCCGTGTCTTCCACTCACCTCTTCTTCTCCATTCACCCCTCTCTTACTCGTCATCCCACTTCTCTAAAGACCCCACTCCCCAGAGTGCAAACACAGAAGTCAGCTCATCAAAGTAGGGGGTGGGGGGGGGGGGGAAGGGGGCGATGGGAGGGGGGGAGGGACCATCAGCTGCCCATGTCAGTCCCCTCTCAGAACCGGAAGCCGTTCCCTGTCATTTCGGCCCTGATGGTCCCAGCGGCCATGCAGCATCCCTGGGGACTTGAGGAATTATTTGAATCACCAGACGTCGCGCGAATCCTGCCATGAAAATTACACGCCTGCTGACCAGGGATGGAGGGGAGGGGGAGGGGGAGTGCTGTTCCACAGCTTCGTGGCGCATGGGATTGTACTCATCTCCATCCCCGTCCACAAGAGAGATGGGAGGTGAGGGAGAGTGGGACAGGGATTTCAGTTGAACATACGGAAAAGCGCCGAAGCCTTTGCCTGCCACCATTTCCCATAGTCGTGGTGTCGTCATCTGCTGCCTGTCCTTCACTCCATCGATCAAACGCCTCGTGCGATGCTAGTCAGGCTCTCTGCCTTGTGCGACTCTCGCCCCAATCCCAACCCCTAACCTTGAAATTCAGGCCCACTGCCACCCAGGAGAAGGATTGAATTTCTCTTTTATAAACGGATCTTTTTTTTAGGTGGGAGTGGGGTGGTGGCTTGGGGGAGGGGCGGGGGAAGAGTGGGGGGAGGGACCAGGAGGGTGAGGAGGGTGAGGGTGGAGAGGAAGCAGGGAGAGTGACGGGGTAGGGAGATGGAACAAGAAACTCTTGACTAGTTGTGATGTTACACAGATGACTACACTGTTACGTATCTTAGAACTACCTGCACACACACACACACACCAGCACACCACCACACACACACACACACACACACACACCAGCACCACCAGCACCACACACACCAACACACACACACACACCACGCACGCACGCACGCACCACGCACCACCACGCAACACACACACACACACACACACACACACACACACGCACATACACATGCACGCACACACGCACGCAAGCATACACACACACACACACCACACACACACACACACACCCAAACAACACACACAACGCTCCAAACAGATGACAACAGACCAGTCCAAAATGACACGACATTACTAATTATTGATATCCTTGTTACTCAGTTGGTACACAAATCCAGAGGACAGCAAGTTGTGCTCAAAACATGAAGTGGTCGGCCTGACGTAAAAAGCAACAAATCACTGATCTGAAGAGGTCCTACTGATCTGGACATGTCTTGCCGCAGCACGTGCAGCACGTGAACAGAATGACCTTACGAGGAGGAGGCGGCAGCAGAAGTCACTGCACTAAAGAGGGATGACTAACTGCTGGGGCAACTTTCTGAGAGAGGTTTTTTGTTTTCTCTCTCTCTCTCTGTCTCTATCTGTCTCTGTCTCTGTGTGTGTGTGTGTGTGTGTGTGTGTGTGTGTGTGTGTGTGTGTGTGTGTGTGTGTGTGTGTGTGTGAAAAAACCTACCCAACTAACTAAAGGCGTGACTAACTGTTGGATTTCTGATGGAGTTCTGTGTTTGCTCTCTCTCTCTCTCTCTCTCTCTCTCTCTCTCTCTCTCTCTCTCTCTCTTTGTGTGTGTGTGTGTGTGTGTGTGTGTGTGTGTGTGTGTGTGTGTGTGTGTGTGTGTGTGTGTGTGAAAAGACCCACCCAACTAACTAAAGGGGTGACTAACTGTTGGATTTCTAATGGAGTTCTGTGTTTGCTCTCTCTCTCTCTCTCTCTCTCTCTCTCTCTCTCTCTCTCTCTCCCCTCTCTCTCTCTCTCTCTCTCTCGTTGCTTTACAAACTTTAAAAACCAAGATTTTCTGCATGACTTGCTTAACTCAAATCTCTCTTCAGTTTTCAATATAACTCATCCAGATCTTGCTGTTGAATTTTGGATTATAACATTTACAGAAATATATGACAAACACGCCCCTCTAAAAACGATTAGAGTACGACATGATCTTAAACCGGCATGATACACTAAAGAGTTACAGGAGGCAGGTTACCTTAGAGATATGCTTAAACAACATTGCTATGAAGAGGAATCTAGAAAACTGAGAAATGCAATAAATTCACAGAAGCGCAGAGAAAAAACAAAATATTATCGAGAACTAATATCATCAAACCAGAACCCAAAATTGGTATGGAGAGCTATTAACGAGCTTACAAACAATCAATCTTCTTCAAAATCAACTCTAATTAAAGACATCTCTGTCGAACAACTGAACACACACTTTTGCACTATAGCCAACAAAATTGTCACGACAGATTCTTCCAGATCAAACGACCTTCAAAAACTGAAACAATACTGCCTAGATAAAAGCATCAAGTCTGAACTTTATATTCCACCAATAACAGTCTTTGAAGTTTATCACCACCTAACGCACTAAAACAGTCAGGTACCTGCGGGGTGGATGGCCTAGACGGCAAAATCCTCAAACTAGCAGCTCCAGCAATTACAGATACGTTAACATAGATCTTCAATTTATGCATCGACAAAAATCATTTTCCCGATAGTTTCAAAAAAGCGAAAGTCATACCAATCTACAAAGCAGGTGACAACTCAGACCCTGCAAACTACAGACCAATCTCAATCATTTCCACTCTTTCCAAAGCTTTGGAAAAACACATAAACAAACACACAATACACCACCTTAATACTTACCACTTGCTTCATCCAACACAGTCCGGGTTCCGACACAACCATTCATGCCACACAGCCCTAATCAACCTCGTTGATGACTGGCTAAATAGCATTAACAACAACAGATATTGTGGTGTCCTATTTATTGATTTCAAAAAAGCATTTGATGTGATAGACCATAACCTTCTTCTTAGAAAATTAAAATTGTATGGCTTATCCACAAAAACTCTTACGCTTTTTAACTCATATCTCACAAATAGGCAACAATGTGTGAAAATTAATACAACTTTCTCTTCATTTCAAACACTTTCCTATGGCGTCCCACAAGGCTCTATCCTGGGTCCCTTACTGTTCACCATTTACATCAATGATCTACCTCTCCATACACATCCACCTGTGATCTCTTTGCTGATGATACAACAATACACGCAAATCATTCTGATGTTACTGTTCTTGCACAAACTTTACATGAAAGTGCAAATGACCTCGTAAAATGGACTGAATTAAATCACATGTCACTTCAACCTCAAAAAACTAAATCCATGCTTATCACAACTAGGCAAAAAATCTCACTATTAAGTTCCCTCCTGTACATCTTAAAAATGTACCCGTTGAACAGGTTACATTCCTCAAAGTGCTAGGAATAACAATTGATAACAATATTAGTTGGCAAGCTCACATAACCTCACTGTGCAGAAAAATTTCACAGAAATTTATCAACTCGCCAGAATCAAACGCTTCCTCGACCTGCATTCACGCAAGCTCTTTTTCCAGTCTCATATCCAATATACATAGACTATGGATCTACTCTATGGGACTCTGCTAGCACTAATCACCCTCAAACCATTGCTAAGCCTACACAAGCGAGCATTCAAATTAGTCCTCCTAAAAAGCAGTAGTCTTCTGGACTCGGACTATAAAAAGATTCAAGTTCTCCCCTAAAGTTTGAGATTAGAATACAACAAAGGGATCATAATGCACAAGATTGTGTCTGGGAAGGCACCCTCAACATTAGTTCACAGATTCTCAATTAATTCCTCAAGGACTCTACCCAAACTTCATGTCCCTGTTCCTAGAATTGACTTATTCAAATCCAGTTTAACATATTCAGGTTCCGTCAATGGAACTCGCTCCCTGAATCAACCAAACAACACCAATGCATAGCAACCTTCAAACACCATTATTTTAACCATCTTATGTGCCAATACTTGCATACTCCGCCATAAATCACCACCAACCACCACCACCCTCTTTGCCTTATGTATGACCCTGACTATTTAGAAAGTGTTTTGTACTTGAAATGCACATGTTATTCTGTTTAGTAAGTATGTCTTATACGAGTACGCCCGCACGCGCGCGCGCGCGCGTGTTGTGTGTGTGTGCGCGCGCGCGCGCACGTGTGTGTTTCCTACTACACCTGCCATCTTGTCATTATGTTGTTATGCTTGTATTCTTATGCGACCTCTCTCTCTCTCTCTCTCTCTCTCTCTCTCTCTCTCTCTCTCTCTCTCTCTCTCTCTCTCTCTCACGGTTCTGCTGGAATGACTTTATTTATGATCTGTATGACATTCTCCCCCCCACCCCACCCCTAGCCGTGGTGACTGGGCTATCATTATGCATCTCCCCCCCAATTTGTGCTTATTTTCATTTTTTTTCCCCTGGTGCTTCAAAATCGATTGTCTTGCATCTCCTTGGAATGTTTTGATTGTCAGATTGTTCTAATGCTCTTTCCCGCACCCACTCTCGCCTCTTTGTCCCTCTCTCCCTTTCGCTCTCTCTGTCGCCCTTCCTGCACTCCTTCTCTCCTTCGTCTCTCTCTCTCTCTCTCTCCTCTCTCTCTCTCTCTCTCTCTCTCTCTCTCTCTCTCTCTCTTCCCATTTACTTTTTTTCCTTTTTTTTCCGTATCGTATTGTAGTTCTAGTCACTTTTTGCATGCTTCTTTTGTTGCCTTACCTTATTTTGCATTGTTGACCCTACTCAGGGCGAGGACTGGATGTCATTATTTTGCATTGTTGACCCTACTCAGGGCGAGGACTGGATGTCATTATTTTGCATTGTTGACCCTACTCAGGGCGAGGACTGGATGTCATTATTTTACATTGTTGACCCTACTCAGGGCGAGGACTGGATGTCATTATTTTGCATTGTTGACCCTACTCAGGGCGAGGACTGGATGTCATTATTTTACATTGTTGACCCTACTCAGGGCGAGGACTGGATGTCATTATTTTGCATTGTTGACCCTACTCAGGGCGAGGACTGGATGTCATTATTTTGCATTGTTGACCCTACTCAGGGCGAGGACTGGATGTCATTATTTTGCATTGTTGACCCTACTCAGGGCGAGGACTGGATGTCATTATTTTGCATTGTTGACCCTACTCAGGGCGAGGACTGGATGTCATTATTTTGCATTGTTGACCCTACTCAGGGCGAGGACTGGATGTCATTATTTTGCATTGTTGACCCTACTCAGGGCGAGGACTGGATGTCATTATTTTGCATTGTTGACCCTACTCAGGGCGAGGACTGGATGTCATTATTTTGCATTGTTGACCCTACTCAGGGCGAGGACTGGATGTCATTATTTTGCATTGTTGACCCTACTCAGGGCGAGGACTGGATGTCATTATTTTGCATTGTTGACCCTACTCAGGGCGAGGACTGGATGTCATTATTTTGCATTGTTGACCCAACTCAGGGCGAGGACTGGATGTCATTATTTTGCATTGTTGACCCTACTCAGGGCGAGGACTGGATGTCATTATTTTGCATTGTTGACCCTACTCAGGGCGAGGACTGGATGTCATTATTTTGCATTGTTGACCCTACTCAGGGCGAGGACTGGATGTCATTATTTTGCATTGTTGACCCTACTCAGGGCGAGGACTGGATGTCATTATTTTGCATTGTTGACCCAACTCAGGGCGAGGACTGGATGTCATTATTTTGCATTGTTGACCCTACTCAGGGCGAGGACTGGATGTCATTATTTTGCATTGTTGACCCAACTCAGGGCGAGGACTGGATGTCATTATTTTGCATTGTTGACCCAACTCAGGGCGAGGACTGGTTGTAATTATTTTGCATTGTTGACCCTAACTCAGGGCGAGGACTGGTTGTATTATTTTGCATTGTTGACCCTACTCAGGGCGAGGACTGGATGTCATTATTTTGCATTGTTGACCCTACTCAGGGCGAGGACTGGATGTCATTATTTTGCATTGTTGACCCTACTCAGGGCGAGGACTGGATGTCATTATTTTGCATTGTTGACCCTACTCAGGGCGAGGACTGGATGTCATTATTTTGCATTGTTGACCCTACTCAGGGCGAGGACTGGATGTCATTATTTTGCATTGTTGACCCTACTCAGGGCGAGGACTGGATGTCATTATTTTGCATTGTTGACCCTACTCAGGGCGAGGACTGGATGTCATTATTTTGCATTGTTGACCCTACTCAGGGCGAGGACTGGATGTCATTATTTTGCATTGTTGACCCTACTCAGGGCGGGACTGGTGTCATTATTTTGCATTGTTGACCCTACTCAGGGCGAGGACTGGATGTCATTATTTTGCATTGTTGACCCTACTCAGGGCGAGGACTGGATGTCATTATTTTGCATTGTTGACCCTACTCAGGGCGAGGACTGGATGTAAAAAAGCACATCAGTGTTTATCTATTATCCTCGTAAATAAAGAATTTTGTCTTGAAATTCTCTCTCTCTCTCTCTCTCTCTCTCTCTCTCTCTCTCTCTCTCTCTCTCTCTCTCTCTCTCTCTCAGTCTCTCTGTATGTGTGTGTGTATATATGTGTGTGAAAATATCCTCCCAACTAACTAGTTGAACCAGTTTCGCTCAATTTGTAAAAGACATCCAATTTTCTTTTTACTTTATGTAAATGATTGACTTTAGTACTATCTTCTGAATCTTGAAAGTGCGGAACAGAAAAAAAAAAACCAAACAAACATTGCCAGGCTCTTTGAGTCGTTAGGCATTGTTAATTAATCGAGTCGATGAACTCGCTGACCCCAGTCTGAGTTTGGTCGATGAGCACAGAACTCCCCCCCCCCCCTCCCCTCCCGCCCTTCATCCGCTCCTTCCCCTTACCTCTCTCCCACCCCCTTCATTACCCTCCCCCTCTGCCTCCCCCTCTTTCCGTTTCGTTCACGCCTCTCTTCTCCCTCAACGCCATCACTCCAAAGATGCCTCCCCCCCCCCCTCCCTGCTCCTCAACCACCATCACCAAGGGTACTCGCAAGCCAGCTCATCAAAGGTGACCACAAATTGCCTAACTGAGTCCACCCCACGGTCTGGAACCAATTCTCTGTCATCTCTGCCCCAACGGTCACAACACTCTGCAAATTATCTGGATAACCCAAGGTCGGGGGAGTGTGTGTGTGTGTGTGGGGGGGGGGGGGGGGAGGGGGGATTCTCTGGAGGAACTTTCTCGCCTCCTGACCTGGGTGGATGAGGGAGAATAAAGGTGTTAGGAGCGGAGGTTTGCTTCCACGCTCCCCTGGACTTCAGCATTGTAGTCCCAGGCTCCTCTCCGAGAGACAGGACGGGACGGGGTACTGGGGGATGGGGTCTGGAGAACAATTAAAAACGTGGTGAGGCATTGCCCGCCGCCATTAGTTTTTTCCCCACAGGCCGTGGCCCTCATCCTCCCCTTGTCATTGCTCTGCCAATCAAGCGCACGTGCGATGCTAATTAGATCCATGCGTGTGGATACTTGGTCCTGCACAACTCTTTACACCTCCATGGCTGGAATTCGTGGCTGCTGCCCGCGAAGTGGGAGGTGACTTTTGCTTTATTGGATTTCTCTTTAATAAACAAGTGATGCAGGGTTTTTTTGGAGGGGAGGGCGAGGAGTCGGGGGAGGGTAGGAAGGAGGAAGGAGTGGGAGTGGATGGGAGGGTGGGAGAGGGTAGTAAAAAATAAATCCTCTACAACTTTATATGTTGTACAGCTGGCTACAGGATGTAGTATCTGGGCTGAAAACGACTCACACACACACACGCGCCCCGCACGCACGCGTGCACGCCCGCCCACACGCACACACAAACATGCACACGCGCATGCACACACACACACACGCACACACACACGCACAGCGTTCACGCTGTCTGTCTGTCTGTTCAGACACATGTGCATGTGTGTATTGGGAGGGTGGGAGGGAGAGGGAAAAAAAAGATGGGGAGAGAGTACGGGAGGATGGAGGGTATCCAAAGGTCGCCCTGCTTGCCGTGATGACCCAATGATCCATTCAACCTTTTCACTCTCCTGTTTTCTCCCTTATCATTCTTGCATCACCCCATCTGGCTCTGTGTTTTCCTTCTCTCTGTGTGATCTCGGGGGAACTTGTGTGTGTGTGTGTGTGTGTGTGTGTGTGTGTGTGTGTGTGTGTGTGTGTGTGTGTGTGTGTGTGTGGCGCGCGCGCGCGCGCGCGCGGAGAAGGGGGTGGTTGTGTGTGTGTGTGTGTGTGTGTGTGTGTGTGTGTGTGTGTGTGTGTGTGTGTGTGTGTGTGTGGTGTGTGTGTGTGTTTGTGTGTTTGTGTGCGTGTGTGTGTGTGTGTGTGTGTTTCTCCCTAATCATTTTTGCATCACCCCATCTGGCTCGGTGTTTTCCTTCTCTGTGTGTGAACTCTCTGTGTCTCTGGGGGAACTCGTCTCTGTGTGTGTATGTGGGTGGGGGTGGGGGGTGCGTGTGTGTGTGGGGGGGGGTGCGTGTGTGTGTATGTTGGGGGGGGGTGCGTGCGTGCGTGCGTGTGTGTGTGTGTGTGTGTGTGTGTGTGTGTGTGTGTGTGTGTATGTGGGGGAGGGTGCGCGCACGCGCGCTTGTGTGTGTGTGTGTGTGTGTGTGTGTGTGTGTGTGTGTGTGTGTGTGTGTGTGTGTGCGTGTATGTGTGTTTGTGTGTGTGTGTGTGTGTGTGTGTGTGTGTGTGTGTGTGTGTGTGTGTGTGTGTGTGAGGGAGTGAGAGAGAGAGTGTGTGTGTGTGTTAGTGTGTGTGTGCGGGTTTGTATGTGTGTGTGGAAGGGGGAGGGGTGTGCGTGTTTACGTGCGTGCGTACATGCATGCGTGCTTTATATGTGTGTGTGTGTGTGTGTGTGTGTGTACATGTGTGTGTGTGTGTGCGTGCGTGCGTGCGTGCGTGCGTGTGTGTGTGTGTGTGTGTGTGTGTGTGTGTGTGTGTGTGTGTGTGTGTGTGTGTTGTGCGTGAGTATGTGTGTGTGTGGTGTGTGAATAGAATAGAATAGAATAGAATAAATTTTATTGTCATGAAACCTCAGGGTTTATGAGACGCAATATGGTTATCATAGAAGAACAAAACAATCATACACAAATTTCCCTAATAATGACTGAGCATTCTCCATAGTCATTAACTGGCCTGGAACAATATTGGAAGCATTAATATTAAGACATTGTATGCCCTTCATTAAAATATTTCTGTTGGCATCAAACTTTTCACAGTGATCAAGAAAATGAACTTCGTCTTCCAATACATTACAATGATTGCAAAGTCTTTGATCTCTAGACATATGCAGATATCGTCCCTTTTCTATTCTTAAGTCATGTGCGCTGATCCGAAGTCTTGTTAACGCTTGTCTGTGCGTCGGATCTGTAACAGTGATTAAATAAATTTCTGTTTCATATTCTTTTGCAATGGTGTTGTAAAAATTAAGTTTTGATGAGTTGTTTTTCTTGTCTTTCCAATATCGAATATATTCATTTTCTAATTTTTCATATATTACAACTTTTAGTCTCCGTATATTGAACGTAAATTGATTTGTCCAAACATGGCCCATATTTATATTTATCAATATATCTTTAACAAATGTCAATCAAGGATCATTTTTGTCCACTTGATAATGCATGCATTTATACATTTTATGGCAAGAGAATTTTCTGACAAATCGAGAATATGTAGCCAATATGATATTGTTTGACATATTATTTTTAAACTCACTGGAAATCTGCCTAATTCTCCTAATACAGGAAGTACCATTGACTTTTTGTTAACTCCAAGAATTTGTTTACAAAATTTGATATGTATTTTTTCGTGTGCAAATTTACTTGTCAGACAGTCATCAAATAGCTTTTTTAATTCAAAGGAGTCAGTTTGTTTGGTTTGGTTGGGGAACCATACTTCTGCCCCGTAGATTGATATTGGAGTTATTAACGCATCATGTAATTTGACTATTGTACTTATATTAAATTTTGTATGTCTAAAGATCCTGTGTAGAGTATGTAATGCTTTGCTCGCTTGTTTACTTAAGTGTTCCTGTGCTTTCAGTAGGCTTCCATTCTTGTGGAAAATGATTCCCAAATATTTGTATTCGTTAGTCGTTTGAATTATGTTTTCGTTTTCACCACAGTAAAAATAGATTGGTACTTTGGTGTTTGATTTTGTAAATATAACAACTTTTGTTTTTTCTCTGTTTATTCTTAATCCCCAACACTGGCAATAGTCATGTAAATTATGTAGTTTTTGTTGGAGACCAGTTTTTGTAAGAGAAAGAATAATCAGATCATCTGCATATAATAAACATGGAATCTTACAAGTGTGTGTGTGTGTGTGTGTGTGTGTGTGGGGTGTGTGTGTGTGTGTGTGTGTGTGTGAGAGAGAGAGAGAGAGAGAGAGAGAGGTGTGTGTGTGTGTTGTGTGTGTGTGTGTGTGTGTGTGTGTGTGTGTGTGTGAAAATACCGGCCTAACAAATTAGTGGAGACAATTTTGCCCTTCCTCTCCTTCGTCCTCGTTCTCCTTTCCTTCCCCTCCTCATCGCTGTCGCCCCAAAGACCATCACCCCGTCCACTACAACCACCACTATACCCCACATTTGTAGACCAGTGTGGGAGCATAGGAACTACACAACTGTCTGTAGTCACTAGTTTTAAACGAAAAAAATCGATGTTATCACTTCTAATAGTCATTCGAAAACAGTCATATAAAAAAAAAATTCATGCAAAAGTGTCTAATCATCACGTAACAAATCATACCCGCTTTTGATAAAAACAAACAAACAAACAAAGAATAACTGTCATCACTGGCTGATACTGTCATGTTCCTACAACAAAATGAACTGTTTTCATATATAAATGCTTGTTTCCATGTGGCATCATACGTTTCCTTCGATAGAATAAGCAATGATCGCTGTTACTTTAACGACATCGAAAACAGTAGACATACCACGCTATGTTCCCATAGCTCGGATCATCAAAGGTGACCACCAGCTACCCAGGTCAGTTCATTATAACCAGAACTCATACTCCTTTTTTTCTCTTTTCTCTCTCTTGTCTTCCGTGCCACCTCAGTGACATTGCACCCCCCCCCCCCCCCCCCCCCCCCCTCATTCCCATTCCCCATCCACACACCCACACACACCCCGTCTTGTCCCACCGCAAACCCGTAATACCGGCAATCCACAGGGAGCAGTCGATGTCAAGTCAGCACCAGGCAACCCACCAGAGGAGACACTGCCCTGCTGCCGAGTCACCTTCACTTCAGCATTTGGCAGAACCCTCTCTCTCTCTCTCTCTCTCTCTCTCTCTCTCTCTCTCTCTCTCTCTCTCTGTCTTTCCTCTTTTTTATTGCATGACTTGATTTTTTACGACTC
>CM065725.1:1836332-1846332 GCA_033310375.1 Conus canariensis | reverse complement strand
CACACACACACACACACACACACACACACACACACACACACACTGGCACACACATACAAGGGCACTGGTGCGTGCATACATATACAAGCATGCGCACGCACGCTTGCACACACACACACACACACACACATGTATACACACACGCACGCACGGCACGCACGCATGCACGCACGCACGCACGCACGCACGCACGCCGCACGCACGCGCACGCACGCACGCACACACACACACACACACACAACACACACACACACACACACACACACACACGGAAAAATATTTGCAAAGACACGTAGCCGACACCGAGGACAGAAATGCTCTCTCTCTCTCTCTCTCTCTCTCTCTCTCTCTCTCTCTCTCTCTCTCTCTCTCTCTCTCTCTCTCTCTCATTAACACGAATTTGTTGAATCATTTCAACCACATTGTTGGTGCCATTTTCCACGTCAACCACATTCTATGTAGGTCATATTTCCAACATGTTGACCATATTGCTTGTAGATCCTAAAGCCCACGTACTAACAACTACCCTGCACTGTAGGTCCGATTCTCCCATGTCATCCACACTGTGTGTAGATTCTATTTCTCCTATGTAGTCCACACTGTATGTGGGTTCTATTTCTCCTATGTCGTCCACACTGTATGTAGGTTCTATTTCTCCTATGTCGTCCACACTGTATGTAGGTTCTATTTCTCCTATGTCGTCCACACTGTATGTGGGTTCTATTTCTCCTATGTCGTCCACACTGTATGTAGGTTCTATTTCTCCTATGTCGTCCACACTGTATGTAGGTTCTATTTCTCCTATGTCGTCCACACTGTATGTAGGTTCTATTTCTCCTATGTCGTCCACACTGTATGTAGGTTCTATTTCTCCTATGTCGTCCACACTGTATGTGGGTTCTATTTCTCCTATGTCGTCCACACTGTATGTAGGTTCTATTTCTCCTATGTCGTCCACACTGTATGTGGGTTCTATTTCTCCTATGTCGTCCACACTGTATGTGGGTTCTATTTCTCCTATGTCGTCCACACTGTATGTAGGTTCTATTTCTCCTATGTCATCCACACTGGACGTTAAATCTGACGTTATATCTATTTGCCATAATCACTGAAGGGACGTGGACGTTAAATCTGACGTTATATCTATTTGCCATAATCACTGAAGGGAAGTGGACGTTAAATCTGACGTTATGTCTATTTGCCATAATCACTGAAGGGTCGTGGACGTTAAATCTGACGTGATGTCCATTTGCCATAATCACTGAAGGGACGTGGACGTTAGGGGGCCTTATGTCTATTTGCCCTAATCACTGAAGGGACGTGGACGTTAGGGGGCCTTATGTCTATTTGTCATAATCACTGAAGGGACGTGGACGTTAAATCTGACGTGATGTCCATTTGCCATAATCACTGAAGGGACGTGGACGTTAGGGAGCCTTATGTCTATTTGCCATAATCACTGAAGAGACGTGGACGTTAGGGGGCCTTATGTCTATTTGTCATAATCACTGAAGGGACGAGGACGTTAGGGGGCGTTATATCTATTTGCCATAATCACTGAAGGGTCGTGGACGTTAAATCTGACGTTATATCCATTTGCCACAATCACTGAAGGGAAGTGGACGTTAAATCTGACGTTATACCTATTTGCCATAATCACTGAAGGGACGTGGACGTTACATCTGACGTTATGTCTATTTGCCATAATCACTGAAGGGACGTGGACGTTAGGGGGCCTTATGTCTATTTGCCATAATCACTGAAGGGACGTGGACGTTACGGGGCCTTATGTCCATTTGCCATAATCACTGAGGGACGTGGACGTTAGGGGGCCTTATGTCTATTTGCCATAATCACTGAGGGACGTGGACGTTAGGGGGCCTTATGTCCATTTGCCACAATCACTGAGGGACATGGACGTTAGGAGGCCTTATGTCTATTTGCCATAATCACTGAAGGGACGCGGACTTTAGACCTGATGTTATCCCCATTTGCCATGCCTTGATTAATGATTAGGACACTGACTTTCTAAATCTGATAAGATGACCATTTGCCGCAATCACCTGACAGGGATGAAGACGCTAAATCAGATGTTATGCATATTTGCCGTAATCACTTGAGGGGGGGACAAGGACGTTAAATCTGAAGTTTTGTCCATTCGCCATAGACGTCTAATCAACTTAGGGAGGAGGTGGACACTAAATCAGATATTGTGCCGATTTCCCATAATCACCTGAAGAGGAACGTGAATGTTATATCTCATGAAATGCCCGTTTGACATCATCATATCATCGCTGGAGGGGAACACGGACATTAAATCTGACGTTATTTCCATTTCAATATGACGTTATTCCCATTCGCCATAATCACTAAGGAGTACGAGGAGGTTAAATCTGAATTTCGTGAAAACCATTTCTGTTTCTCATTCTCCCACACAGGTATCAAATGTCAATAAGTCTCATGTACCAGCAGGCGGAGGAAGCGACGAGGCAGCTAAGTGGCAGTTGTAGTAAGCCGCGGCAAGCTGCCACCTCGTTATTAACGCCAGCAGAACCTTCCTTTTTTTCATTCTAACCACCACCACCCCCATCCCCCTTCCACTCCCCTCCCAGCACCCTCATTCACTGCTCGCCCCGCACCTTCAGTCACAGACCTGGGCATCTAGTCCAGAGACTTCATTCAGCCACCTCGGCCCTATCATCAGCTCCGCAATCTTTCCTCTCCATCTCACACCCCGACCCTGAGCCCGGCGTCAGCCAGTCCGTATCGAGTCCCAGGACCACTGTCTACTCCCCGATCAGACATCCGCTCAAGACTTCGAGCAGACTGTGGTCAACTTTCGGGGCAAAAGAAAAAAAACCCAGAAGAATGTGTTAATCTTATGCGCGTTACATCTTCAGAGATAATTTTTAACAGGATCTTTTAAGGAAGAGGGGGGGGGGGGGGGGGGGGAGTAGCACATTTCAATGTCACTGGGGTTTTTGTTTGTTTGTTTGTTTGTTTTGGGGGGGTTCTGACTTTCTAACAGTCGCACTGTCAACAAATATAGCGAGACTGATGCAAAATACGCCTTGCACTGAAGAGCACACACACCACACACACACACACACACACACACACCACACACACACACACACACATCCCACCCCTCCGAGAGAGAGAGAGAGAGAGAGAGAGAGAGAGAGAGAGAGAGCAGACAGACAGACAGACAGACAGACAGACAGACAGACAGACAGAATGAAAGAAATCAGGAACTCTCACAAAAGAAGGGGTAGGGAGATACCAATAGGAAAGCCTCTATTTCAGAGCGTGCAAAGCTGTACTCTGGACTACTATGACAGAAATGTGTTCAATGAACCATCTGACCGTCTTTGATTGATCGATATGAATATCCAAACGCCGTCACACTTCTTTTTGTGATAGAGCGAATTTGGAAGGTTCATGTGTGCGCGTATTTCATCAAATCAAAGAAATAGCACCCCTGGAACGAGTGGAACTCAACAACTCCATCGATTTGTCTTCATGTCTTATGCCTTAATGGTGGGATTAAAAACGGTCATACACACAAAACTCCACTCCCTTTGTTGAGCAGATGGGATTAATACCTACCTGTCTATGCAGAGGGAGTGTCCGCAGGAGTATCAGACTGCGTTCGCAGAAGAAGAAGTCTTCATGTCTGTCATATTCAAGTCTTTGGTTTCTTTGTTGAACAATTTTCTTTCTCTTCTTAGGGTCGAAACGTTCATTCAGATCAGGGGAAACCTCCAAAGTGTCCCCTTTTGACACTAACAGAAGCCATACTCTACCGAGCTAATGGAGTTGGACGAAGCGACCGATCAGCGAGGGGGCGATTGTCTGACGACATCAGTGAGACATCTCACTGGAGGGAACACTATCCAGTACCACGACTGCCGAAACAAATGGCGTCCGACATCAACAATCCATTGAACCTGGCTCCGTGGGGACTTCCCAGACTGAAGTGGCTGCTTTCTCTCTCTCTCTCTCTCTCTCTCTCTCTCTCTCTCTCTCTCTCTCTCTCTCTCTCCTCCCCCTTCTCTTTCTCTCTCTCTCTCTCACCCTCTCTCTCTCTCTCTCTCTCTCTCTCGTCGGGGAGAGGTGGGAGATGGGGTGAAGTGAAGGAGATGGGGAGTGGGGCTGGGCTGGGGGGGGGGGGGGGGCGGATGCTCTCAGGAGATTGGAGTGGGAAAAAAGATATAACTTTAGAACAAAACAAAACAAAACGGTCTATGATTCAGGAGCCATGAAAGTAGCGAGCACTTTACTTTTTGCCATGGCCAGTCCAGAAAATAAAGCCCGACTCCCAAAGGGCCAGTGCATGAAGACGATCACAAAACGTGCGGCTCGGAGCTGCTGCGTGGTCTCGCCTGCTTTCCGATCCATTCAGGTCGCACATAGGCCACACGCCGCAACTAGCCACAACTATATAATACCACGTGAGCGTGTTGAGGCCTAGCCTTCAGATTGAGCCTTCATTTGATGTTAAACAGATAACTGATCAAAAGAACAACACCGACCAATCATTTCACTTGTTTTGAGAGGATTTCTACTGAACACATCACATACAATCTTCAAATACCTGACCTTCCCTTTGGCTGACGCCACATTTCAGGCCCTCTCACTCACCCGTGACTCTGTCTTTGCGCCAGCTGGTTTCTTTCCAAATAGTTCCATTCCTTTCGTTTAAATCTGTGTGCTTTGAACCACCTGGCTTGTACCTTGATGGCAGTATCAAAGAAAACAAAGATCAGCAACTTTTAGACATAATAAATATTCTCAAAACAATCTAATTACAGCAGTCTATAAATACCTGACTCCTTAAGCACGTCCTTGACGCATTAAGTGTTGGTGTGCGGCCTTTCGAACGTGGGTGCTGCACACCAGAAAATTAATGCGCCAAGGTCTTGCTTAAAAATCTGAGTATTTTTATAATTTTTGAAATGAAAGGAAAGGGACTTTTGGAAGGGGGAGGGGGGGGGGGGGGGAGAGAGAGACCACCAGGCATAAAAATAGGTCATGGGTGAGTGCGAAGGCCTGAAATATGATGTCAGGTAAGAGGTAGCTTATGTTGTTGTTTGTCATACCCTGGCTAAAAGACTCCAGGGATCATCGGAACAGCCGAAGTACTTGAACACTAATGGTACAAATGCATCAGCTAGGGATAAGAACATTACGTGTGTGTACCCGTTTGAGATAACCCCGCCACGTGGGCAGCCGCACACTCCGACTTCGACGGATTTTGGAGACTGATAATGTTTATGCTAGGAGCTTGTCACGACTGAAGACAATCCCCGCATAACTATGCAAAACATGACAACATTTTGATGTTGCCTTGGAGTTCTAGCCTATGTCAATTGGTTTGACACAGCCTTAACCCAAGGCGGCAGGTCGCTTATCATTTCTAGATCGTGAATAATGTCATCGGCAGAAATCCTTAAAACTAAGAGAAATGATTGGAGGGGGGGGGGGGGGGGATGCTGTTCATCTGATCTATCACCAGTCTTTGACTCAAAACGCTTCCATGGATTATACAGCGATTTAGTGCAAAATCTTAATAGTGGCGTGTGACCACAAGTTTTACGGTGACTAGAATGTCGATCGAAGGGTACCCCACCCTCACCACTCCCACAGCTAAAACGAAAGTTCGATTCGTGGCGGAAAAAAGAAACAAAGTAAGTTTGGCGTGTCTTCAAAATCGTATTTCACCGGCCCGCCATCATTGTTGTGACTTCGATCATCCGCTTTCTTTCAAAGTTCACTGCTAAAGGGGTCGCTCTCTCTCTCTCTCTCTCTCTCTCTCTCTCTCTCTCTCTTCTCTCTCTCTCTCCTCCTCTCTCTCTCTCTCTGTGTGTGTTAGTAAGAGTATATGTATGGGTGAGAGAGACAGAGACAGAGAGAGAGACACAGAGAGAGACAGAGAGTGTGTGTGTAGGGGGGGGGGGGGGTGTTGGTGTATGTGTGTGTGTCTGTCTGTCTGTCTGTCTGTGAGCACGCGCACGTATGTGTGTGTTTCTGACCCGTTTTCTGTGTCATCTCACTGGCGCTACCCCCAACGCCTCCAACACCGGCTCCACGTCCGCAGCCTCAAGCCTGGCTTGTCCCGTCACAGCCCGGACATCAGCAACCCACAACAGGCAGCAGTCAGTGTCAACTCACTAGCCTGGCTTGTTGTCCCGTCACAGCCCGGACATCAGCAACCCACAACAGGCAGCAGTCAGTGTCAACTCGCTAGTCTGGCTTGTTGTCCCGTCACAGCCCGGACATCAGCAACCCACAACAGGCAGCAGTCAGTGTCAACTCGCTAGCCTGGCTTGTTGTCCCGTCACAGCCCGGACATCAGCAACCCACAACAGGCAGCAGTCAGTGTCAACTCGCTAGCCTGGCTTGTTGTCCCGTCACAGCCCGGACATCAGCAACCCACAACAGGCAGCAGTCAGTGTCAACTCGCTAGCCTGGCTTGTCCCGCCACTGCCTGGACATCAGCAACCCACAACAGGCAGCAGTCAGTGTCAACTCGCTAGCCTGGCTTGTTGTCCCGTCACAGCCCGGACATCAGCAACCCACAACAGGCAGCAGTCAGTGTCAACTCGCTAGCCTGGCTTGTTGTCCCGTCACAGCCCGGACATCAGCAACCCACAACAGGCAGCAGTCAGTGTCAACTCGCTAACCTGGCTTGTCCCGCCACTGCCTGGACATCAGCAACCCACAACAGGCAGCAGTCAGCGGCAACTCACCATGAGGTAGCCCTTCAGAGGAGACACTGCACTGCCGCCGAGTCGCTTCGGTGGTGTTCTTCAGTGATGCCCCTGATCTGATCCAACATAGGCAAAACACCACCACCTGCCCAGCCTTCCCACTGACCTCAATGACTGCCCACTCGCGGAGCCAGCGCCTGTGCCAGAGAGCGCGCGTCACCGCCCTCCAAAAAGCGCCACCCCCGTCCATCCTTTCAACGACAGTACCCATGAACTCGCCGATGTCGGTAACATGAACTCAAAATGCGTAGAGGTGGAGAGGAAATCGGGTGTGAGGTCATTAGAAAAGCAGGGCAAGAAAGAATACCAGACTTTTTGTTTCTTTGTTTGTTTGTTTGTTTTCATGATGCTCGATGAGGATAATGAAAACGATGGCAACGAAGTTCCATTTCGGTCTGAAAACTGCATGAGAGGGCTGTACATTTCGCTCACTTTCGCGTAACATATCCCGGTGTCAACCAGGCCCGAGAGATACAGCCACCTGCTGTTTTTGGTCAGGAAATGTGAGCAAATTGCGACTCTCTCAGAGATGCGTCTGTCAAGTTGATGAAACTCGACCAGTGTGGTTCCAGCCTTCCCTACAAGAGCCCATAGCAAACTTAGGGAGGCAGCTGGTGGGGGCCAGAACCCCACACCACCCCCACCCCAAACTTAACCGTTTTGATGGGAATTGAACTCACTGTCTCCCAAGTCGAGGAGTTCGCGACTCTAACCACATCGCCACTGCGGCTGTAGAATCAAACGTTAGTATTCTTTCTCTCTCAGAAAAAAAAAAAAAAAGACACGAAAAAAAAAAAAAAACGAACTGCTATTCAGATGGACGCCACCCGAGCTGGGTCGGTGTCTTCGGCTTATCAGCAATGCTGGGTAAACATGTTGCAATGAGCGGCCAGGTGTTGGGAGTTTGCGTTGGGGCTCAGGAGGGAAGGTGACGATAACTGGAGACCGGGAGAAAGGGAGGTTGGGGAGGGAGAGACAGAGGAACAACGATGATCCTTTTGTTCGGGGTTTGGATTTTCTTTTTAGAGGAGGGGGGAGGGGAGGGGGGGGGGCGTTCAGTTCAGCAAAGTAGACTGCTTTCAGTTCATTCCTTCTTTATTCAGTTTTCTTTTATGTTCTCTCTTCTCTCTCTCTCTCTCTCTCTCTCTCTTCTCTCTCTCTCTCTCTCTCTCTCCTCTGTGCACCCCCCTCCCCCACCCATCGCTTCTCTCCTGTTCACCTCTCGTCTTCTCCCTTTCTTCCCTCCCATCCATCTCCTTTGTTTCCCCACTGCATTTAGTTGGTCTCATCATGTTTAACCCCCCCCCCCCTCCTACCCCCACCCCATCCCCGCCACCGACCCCTTCACCGTCCCTACCCATCTCGCCTACTTCCCACCCTTATTTCATTCTTGACCTCTCTTCATGGGGAGCACCCTATGTAGACCTGGGGGAATTTAGGCCTGGGGGAACATAGACATGGGGGGACATAGACATGCTCCCTTTCTTCATTACTGCTAAGGTCGTCAAAATTGGCGGGGAAATGTGCGTGGTTGGAAGGCCTCTACCCCCACCCCTCCCAACGCCCTTTCTCTTCGTATGACGGAAGCTCGGTTGTGTCTGGAATAATACTGTTCTCACCTGTCAGTGAAACAGCAACGAGTGGGGGGGGGGGGGGGGGGGGGGGGCTACGGGGGTAGTTTGCTTGGTGGTGGCGTCTTTTTTTCTGTCCGGTAGCCTCTGCGGTCCTGAAATCCGGGGCTGGTGCACTTTCCATGAAGGTTCTGTGCTTGCGTCGCGTCTGAAGGCCGTTACACAATGGCATCTGCCAGGGGACCGTTATGACTGACCCTTGACGTCTGGAGGCCGTTACACAATGGCATCTGCCAGGGGACCGTTATGACTGACCCTTGACATCTTAATGTGTCGCGTCTGAAGGCCGTTACACAATGGCATCTGCCAGGGGACCGTTATGACTGACTACTTGACGTCTGGAGGCCGTTACACAATGGCATCTGCCAGGGGACCGTTATGACTGACTACTTGACGTCTGGAGGCCGTTACACAATGGCATCTGCCAGGGGACCGTTATGACTGACTACTTGACGTCTGGAGGCCGTTACACAATGGCATCTGCCAGGGGACCGTTATGACTGACCCTTGACGTCTGGAGGCCGTTACACAATGGCACCTGCCAGGGGACCGTTATGACTGACCCTTGACGTCTGGAGGCCGTTACACAATGGCACCTGCCAGGGGACCGTTATGACTGACCCTTGACATCTTAATGTGTCGCGTCTGGAGGCCGTTACACAATGGCATCTGCCAGGGGGCCGTTATGACTGACCCTTGACATCTTAATGTGTCGCGTCTGGAGGCCGTTACACAATGACATCTGCCAGGGGGCCGTTATGACTGACCCTTGACATCTTAATGTGTCGCGTCTGGAGGCCGTTACACAATGACATCTGCCAGGGGGCCGTTATGACTGACCCTTGACATCTTAATGTGTCGCGTCTGGAGGCCGTTACACAATGGCATCTGCCAGGGGGAGCCGTTATGACTGACCCTTGACATCTTAATGTGTCGCGTCTGGAGGCCGTTACACAATGACATCTGCCAGGGGGCCGTTATGACTGACCCTTGACATCTTAATGTGTCGCGTCTGGAGGCCGTTACACAATGGCATCTGCCAGGGGGAGCCGTTATGACTGACCCTTGACATCTTAATGTGTCGCGTCTGGAGGCCGTTACACAATGGCATCTGCCAGGGAGCCGTTACGACTGACCCTTGACGTCTGGAGGCCGTTACACAATGGCATCTGCCAGGGGGAGCCGTTATGACTGACCCTTGACGTCTGGAGGCCGTTACACAATGGCACCTGCCAGGGAGCCGTTATGACTGACCCTTGACGTCTGGAGGCCGTTACACAATGGCACCTGCCAGGGAGCCGTTATGACTGACCCTTGACGTCTGGAGGCCGTTACACAATGGCGTCTACCAGGGGGCCGTTATGACTGACCCTTGACATCTTAATGGAAAGCCACGTGCGTGCCTTCATCCTATGTCAAACAACACAGCGCCAGGATTCCGAGGGAGGTGCAGAACTGCTGCCAGGCGGTCGGTTCGGCGGCTGGGGATAGTAGTACTTCTCCGTGTCCCACTGACACCTTCGGGTGTATGCTCTCTTTCTTCTTCTTCTTCTTCTTCTTCTTCTTCTTCTTCTTCTTCTTCTTCTTCTTCTTCCT
>CM065725.1:1778832-1823832 GCA_033310375.1 Conus canariensis | reverse complement strand
TCTCGTAACACGAACATATACTCTTACAACACCTGTTCGATTTATGTACGACTTCATGGTGGAATATGGAAACCCCTAAGACTTCTTAGTGGTTAACACTCAAGCATTGTATTAGCTTACCTCCAAGTGTTCCCGGGGTTTAAAAAAAAAAAAAAAAAAAAAAAAAATCTCTAAAATGTTGTTTTAATCAAGGATTAATTCAATAAACATTTACATGAAAATAATCTTTTATCTATTTATCAACGTGGATTTGCACCCGGTAAGTCTTGTGTTAAAAAGTTCAAGTTATTGAGTTTATTTCAGCGGCTGGGTGACTATGATAAAGGACAGCGCACAAGCTGATATAGTTTACACGGACTTTTTCCAACAGGCCTTTGATAAAGTGATGCACAAGAGACTTCTACACAAACTGCCGAAACGTTATGACATTAAGAGCAGCGTGCTTAACTAGAATTTTCATGAAGCAGGCTCCAGTGTGTTTATACTGCGGATGAGAAGTCGGATACATCAAAGATGACCAGTGATCTTCTCAGAGTAGAATTTTGGGCAAACAATATTCTTTTTTTCTAATAATACACCCACAATGTCAGATTGTAATATATAAGGCACATCATTGACAGAATATATGGAAAGAATTGGCCACAATTCAGATACTAACCTGATGTTTTTATATTTTAAAGAAAAAGTGCTGATGACCGAAAATCATACATTGGACTAACTAAGAAAAAAGGCTAATTCTTCACGAAAATGTAGACGAACTAGTAAGGTAGAAGAGAGGTGTTTGATCAAATTTAAGAGTGGTGAATTCGATAATGTTGGTTAAAAAAACCCACTAAATATGTTTAACAGGTCAATTCTATTGACCTGGAAGATACATAACTGGAGAAAGGATTTGGGTGTTTTAATGGTCAAAAACCTAGCACTTAAGCATTGCATCAATGCTGTAGAAAAATGACAATTGGAACAGCTGGTGTGATCTGATGTATAGATGTAGTGGTTGTGTTACTGAAGTCATTAGTTAGACCAGTTCTTGAGTACGGAAATGTGATGTGGTCCCAATACCTCATAAAGCATCTAAACTTAAAACAGAAAATGTGCAAAGAAGATTCACCAAGAAATGTATAGGAATGAATAATTTGACATACATGAGGGATTTAGAAATCTGCAACTTTCAAATCTTGACCATCGGAGACTGAGGGGTGATGTGACAGAAATCCCCCCCAAAATTTTGTTTGGTCACTGTGATGAAAGAACCGAACAATTTTCTTTTTTCAGCAGGACAGATTAAGTGATCTGCAACTGCCGAATCTTGACTGTCGGAGACTGAGGGGTGATATTATTGAGACCTGAAAATGTTTGCATGGTTCAGAGCCAAAACACTTGCCTGAGGGGAATGACATCACAGAAGACTTTCTCGTGTCAGCCTCTCCTTAGAGTGTCTTACTACTGACACATGGCTAGAGCACTGGCTTCCGGGAACAGTCCGGAAGATTTGCATGAGAGGCTAGATGACACTCTTCTGAGGGCTGGCTCCCACCTTGCCCATCTCCAACTTGCCACTAGCACCAAAAACGAAAGATGCTCCCAGGATTGATCAAAAGGGAGAGAGAATGATGAACCCATTTGCGCCAACCCAGTCACGAGTGAGAATCTACAACGGACTCTGAATTAAGAACAAGTGAAATTACTATGTGCCGGTCGGACGTAATTCGCCGTTGAACACGGCATGAAGTTCCACAGAACGAAAAGGGGCTGTATGAAGGCTGCCATGAATAAACAGTAGCGCTTTGCACCAGTAGATAAAACGTCAGAAAACCAGTGCCAGGATTCAAGCCACAATGCCAAGGACATCCACGCTGATCATTCAGACGAGGAATTTGTACTGGCTCTCGATGCCAAACGCCAGGAACTCAGTCACCCGCATGTGCAAAGAGAAATTGGAGAAATTAGTTGAAAAGAGTTCACAACTTTCACGCGCTGATAAGAAAGGGCACACTGACCACATTTGTAGGCATGTATACGGAACCTGTCTGAACACCTATGGAATGAAGCAACCAAACCTGATGACACCTCAGACACTAGCAAGAGACGGATATCATCCGAAAGAAATGAGAAATCTCAACAAAACAAAACAAAAAAAAAAAAAAAAAAAAAAAAAAAAGAAGGTTGTCTCAGAATCCGAGACAAAATAGCAAAAGAGGCTCTGGGAAGACCTGAAAGTGCAACGCAGTGCCCTCAGCAAAGCAGAATCTGAAAGGGTGCGAAGAAGCGAAAACAAGAATTCCAAGATCAATTCCTAGAAGATCCCTTCCAGTTTATTCCCAGATCAACAGCCCAGACCTGGGACACTTACAGTGGACAAATAAACTCTTGAGCAGCATCTCAGGAAGACGTACCTGGACTCTCCGAACGACGCAGCACCACATGAAATCCAAGGCTTGTTGCGGCCTACAGTATCACAGCTGACTGACAAATGAATCCAAGGCTTGTTGCGGCCTACAGTATCACAGCTGACTGACAAATGAATCCAAGGCTTGTTGCGGCCTACAGTATCACAGCTGACTGACAAATGAATCCAAGGCTTGTTGCGGCCTACAGTATCACAGCTGACTGACAAATGAATCCAAGGCTTGTTGCGGCCTACAGTATCACAGCTGACTGACAAAACCACCAACACTCAAGAAACAGCTCTTGATTTCTACTTAGAAGAGGACAAACCTTGAGACGTCCACCCACCCAGAAGTTACTCGTCACCAGCAAAAAACAAACAAACAAAAACAATCTAATAGCAGAAGAGCTTCTGGGAGCCATGATCTTGATGCGGCCAGGCCTACCTTCTTCTTCTTCGTCTTCTTCGGGTTGAGCAGCCACAATCAACTTGCTGATTTTTTTGCTGCTGTTACTTTGGGGGGGGGGGGGGGGGGGGGGGGGGGTGCCGTGACTTCCTGGTGGGTTTGAAAAACAAAGTGAAACCAAAAATGATGTTGGCCGGGCCCACAAGTTGCCATGCCAGCAGAAACAAAAGAAATCAACGGGAGAGAAGGGAAGGGTGCCATATTTTATAACACTAACAATGCGAGGGGGGGGGGGGGGGGGGGGGGAGAGGGGAAGGGGAATGGGAATGGGACTGCTGGTTGGTTGGTTCTACTCTCCTCTTGACAGCTGTGAGCTGCCAAGAGTGTCAGTAGCTGTAGCTTCCTCAGCTTCTTCGGCGGTAAGGGCGTTCCAGTCCCTGTTGGTCCGCGGGAAGAAGGAGAAGCGTCTGTAGTCTGTCCTGCACTGTATTTGTTGATATTGCTGGTCATGGCCTCTCTTGTGGCATGGCGCTGACTGCAGCTTGCTGTGGTTTACTTGGACCTTGCCAGTGCGAATCTTCCGCAGCATGCTGATCCTTGCCTTCTTCCTGCAGTCCTGAAGTGATGGCCAGCCCAGGTAGTCCAGCATGTTACTCACACTCGAGGTGTTATGGTAGCAGTTCAGAACGAAGCGCGCCGCACGCCGCTGTACTGCTTCGAGCTTGCTGATATTCCCCTGGGTGTGAGGGTCCCAGACTGAGCTGGCGTATTCAAGAATTGGTCTTACAAACGCAAGGTATGCCTTTTCCTTCAGTTCAGTTGAGCCGATTTTAAGGTTTCGTCTCAGGAAGCCAAGAGTCTTGCTGGTTTTTGTGGCAACAGCATCAATGTGATGGTCCCAGTTCAGTTCCTTGTGGAGAGTGATGCCCAGATACTTTGATGCTGTTACCTTCTCCAAGGTATGGCCATGTAGTTTATATGAAAAGTCCAGGGTGGTTCGGCGTCTGGTGACTGGGAGTGTGGTACATTTATCTGGGTGGAACTGCATGTCCCAGCTTTCCTCCTACTCAGCAAGGTGGTCCAGGTCTTGTTGCAGCTGAGCTTGGTCTTCCTGGCAAGTGACCACGTTGTAGACGGCAGTGTCATCAGCAAACAGCCTTGCCTTGGATGTGACAGTGTCCGGGAGATCGTTTATATAGGCCAGAAATAGGCAAGGGCACACCGGTTTTCACATCAGTGTAGGCTGACTGAGAACCCTCTACAACAACTGCCTGTCGTCTTTCCCAGAGGAAGGATTGGATCCAGCGGAGTACCTGTCCCTTGATGCCATACTGTTGGAGCTTTTGGAGAAGGAGGCTGTGGTTCACTTTATCAAAGGCCTTCGAAAAGTCCATGATAAGGATGTCTGTCTGCACACCTGCTTCCAAGTTGTCTACCAGCTCATCAACCAGTTCTAGGAGTTGGGTCTCACAGGATCTCTGTCTCCTGAACCCGTGCTGCTGCGGACAGAGGATGCCGTTTTCCTCGAAGTGTCCCATTGTCGAGAAAACAATGATATGCTCCAATATCTTGCAGGGGATGCAGGTGAGGGAGACAGGCCTGTAATTCGCTGGATCATAGTGCTCTCCCTTTTTAAAGATCGGGGTGACATAGGCATCTTTCCAGTCAGACGGGACATTTCCTTAAGCGTAAGGAGTTCAGAACCGAACGAAACACTTGCCTGTGGAGGGTTTTTTCATTTGAAGCTTTTTTCCTGTGTATCGAGGGGTTTCTTCAATCTAACAATTTAAATGTCTGTATCACCTCAAAACAATGACTTCTCCCCTAACCTAGTTTTCGCAGAGTTAGTAATATTTTAGAGTGCATGCCCTTTGTTCATGGAGAGCAGTTTCTGTTTTGTTTAGGTTAAGTTCTATCTAAACTTTGGACCGACTCTCCTCATCTCATTTACTGAAGGATAAATTGTTAGCAGAGCCATCAGATTTTTTTCAGGTTCCGTCCATACCTCCGGGTGCGCGACGTCAAAGTACATCTGCACTTGTCGGTAAGTATGATCGGCGCCAGTTTGCCAGGACTCCGCCAACTTGGCCATAGTAAGCCATATGTACCTAAAAACCTACTTACTCAGTGCCTTGTGGTTCATGTTTATGGTAGGAAAGCAAGGAAAGCAAAGAAAATCCAAAGGCTTTTTGGAAATACGTCCGCTCAAAAACAGGAGTTAGGGATGGAATTGGCAAACTGAGATCCAAGGATGGTTATGCAGAAACGGACCTAGAGAAAGCCCAGATCCTAAATGATTTCTTCTGTGGAGTATTTACACAGGAGGACTGCACAAATGTCCCAAACGTAGAAGAGTGATTGTAGGGGAATATTTAAATGAGGTTCTAGTTACACCAGAAGCTGTGAAACAAAAATTGGGAAAATTAAATCAGAATAAATCCAAAGGCCCCGATGATATACACCCAAGAGTCCTTAAAGAGCTATCAAATGAATTAGCTCACCCATTGTGCATATTATTTAATAAATGTTTTAGTACTGGAAAGGTACCAGAAGACTGGAGGAAGGCAAACATTACTTGTATCTTTAAAAAAGGGGAGCTTAGCCAGCCGGGAAACTATGGACCCGTCAGTCTAACATGTGTACTTTGTAAAGTGGCAGAAAGCTTTGTTAAGGAACATGTATACTCTTTCTTGGAAGAGAAGAATTACTTCAATGATTGCCAGCATGGCTTTAGAAAAGGTAGATCGTGCGTAACACAAATACTACAAGTAACAGAAATCTTATCCAATAGAGAGGACATGGGAGAGAGTACAGATATTTTATACCTTGACTTTCAAAAGGCTTTTGATAAAGTTCCACATAAAAGGCTAATGATGAAAATAAAAGCAGCTGGAATCAGTGGCCCACTTCTTGATTTTATTAAGGATTTCTTAGCAGATAGACAACAAAGGGTAAGGGTTGAGGGGGCATACTCGGACTGGGCAAAGGTGAGGAGCGGCATACCTCAAGGTAGTATCTTAGGTCCCAATTGCTGCTTATCATTTTTATAAATGATCTGCCGGACAGTATTAAAAGTTACTGTAAAATTTTTGCCGATGACACAAAGATATTTGGTAAACCAGGTATTGAACTACAAGAGGATCTTGGAAAAGCTGTGGAATGGTCAAAAAAGTGGCAAATGAGTTTTAATGTACAAAAATGTAAGGTATTACATATGGGAAGTAAAAACCCAAAAGTGATATATAATATGAGAGATAATAAAGGTGACTTGGTTGATGTGACAGAGACTGATGCTGAAAAGGACATCGGTGTGACATTCAATTCAGACTTAAAGTTTGATACCCATATACAAAACATTGCCCAAAAAGCAAACATGATGATTGGACTAATAAGAAGATCTTTTTCATATATGGATGAGGATATGTTTAGAATATTATATGCAACATTGGTCAGACCAATACTGGAATATGCACAAATAATCTGGGCACCATGGTTAAAGAAACATATGACAACCCTAGAGGCAGTACAGAGAAGAGCGACAAGACTAGTGTCATACATAAAGGACTTAACATATGAAGACAGACTGAGACATTTGAATTTGTTTTCACTAAGCTACCGACGAAGAAGAGGGGACCTGATTCAGATGTACAGACTTATCAAGGGAAAGGACAACATTGACATAAACGAATTAGTGACCTTTAATAAAGGTAACAGAACACGTGGACACACCTTTAAGTTAAAAAAATTAAATGGAATAAAAGATTGTAGAAAGTATCATTTCTCTAGAAGAGTCTTTCAAGACTGGAATAGGCTTAGTGATGATATAGTCCTGAGTACCAGCTTGGATGATTTCAAAGGCAAAATAGACAAATTTTTTTCAAGCACACATTGGTGCACAAAATAGACCACATTTGCCAACGACTGGAAGCAAGTGAGGGAGCCCATAATAAGCCGCGAGGCTTAGGGCCCATACCTGATACCTGATACCTGTAGGGGCGATGACGTCATCAAGCGAGAGATAGCCGTCATCACCTTTATACAACCCATCATTCTTAAACCCTTTGCGGCTGTGGTAAGGTCGACGCAAACACCGTATTTTATATCATCTCTCTAAAAGTCAGAGATAATGTTTGCATTTTGTGGTGGTCAAGACATTTCTAAGGTGTTAATCAACGTAGTTTGAACATCGGGTGCGCTTCTTTTTGTTATTTGTTGGTGAATTCCATCAGTTCAGTTGAGTTCGAAAAAAAAAAAAAATGTTGTTCAATGACTGTGTTGTATTTTCATATAACCAGGGTCAGTTTCACTTTTTTTTTTTCAGTCACCATGGGACGCATGTCCCTTGGCAGTGTAAGGTGATAGGACAAAAAGAGAAGGCATGGGCCAAACTTGTGTCATTGTCTCAGAGCTCTCATGCAAGTTTAACCAGTCATTAACAGTATGCACCACGAATTTGCTCTGATTGTACCTGTCACCCGCAGGTATTTTGTGTATGCACACTATCAAAATGGGGGTGGGAGGAGGGGGGTTGGGGTTGGGGCAAATAGGAGGTCTGTGTGCGTGTGCGTGTGTGTGTGTGTGTGTGTGTGTGTGTGTGTGTGTGTGTGTGTGTGTGTGTGTGTGTGTGAGCCTGTAGTTGTTCATTTTTGTTTCTTCTATAAATCAAAACGTATCCATGTACATTTGTGTGTTTCAGTGTGTGAGTGAATGTTTGTGTGGAGAGTGTGTAACTCTGTATCAGTGTATGTGTTTGTATTTAGTGCACTGTGTCACTGTTAAACCTTGTGCCAGTGCATCAGAGAGAGAGAGAGACAGAGAGGGAATGGATGTATGAAAGTCATTACCTGAAGTCTGAAGATTTATTCACATTGTGTATAAAAAAGGGAAACGTTTGATTTGCTTTTTAAAAAAAATCTTGTTCAAGCACTGTTGATGGGTTTGTGATTCTATTAGTTTTCCTTTCACCTGTGGCAGAGTTTTCTCAATGCCAGTTGCACAGCACAAACCATGATAAAGAATGCAGCTTGTGTAAATGTGACATTGGCAGAAAAGCGAAGATTTTCTATCCATACAAGATCAAAGTGGGTTTGGTTATAAAGCACCTCGACTGTTATACAAATGTCAAGTAAACATACAAGGTGGCAATTTCAACTACTTCAGCAGTAATGCTTAATGCAAAGAAGCTTCTCAAAGAAAAGTTGTCATAAAAAGAAACCTCACAAGTGTAAGAGTCAATGTGATGATGGTGGACATGTATATTATGTGAAAACCTAAAGTTCAGTCAATATGATGATGGAGGACATTATATACATTTATATGAAAACCTAAAAGACCAGCCCCACCCCCACCCCTTCTCTAAATCCCACTAGATAACTTTTCTTTGCAAGACAGCTTCTTTCCATCAACAAAAACATCCTATTGATCAGTGTGCCTTGATGACAATTTTCTGTTCTTCCCATTGTCGCTGTGTTGCTTTCAGGTCATTATGCGTCTTGTTCTTTCAGTGAGACTAAAGCAAGCAGCTGACAGAAATGCTGGGAAAGGTGGTGAGTGTTTTGATTTTTCTTTTTCACTGTAGGTTTTGTTTTGTTTCTTCCGTATCAATGAAAGTGATTAGTATATTTAAACTTAAAATGTGCGACAAAGGTTCTGTTTCTACTGAAATTCATTGGAATGAAACATTTGTTGAATATATTTATTTGATGGGGAAGGTGTCACCACAGATTAGATTATTTCTGTATGACCTGACACTTTGTCAGGTATGGACAACTTGTTAGATAGAGCTTTACATAGAATTTAAGCATGTAGAGCAGACTGTGTTGAGACACACCCACTTTCTCTTTCCTCTCCCTCTCTCTCTCTCTCACACACAGTCACACACACACACACACACACACTCACACAGGTATGCATGTACATATACAATTCATATTCGCACGCATAATAAAACACAACCAGACATACTTCCTTGCTCTCTCTCTTTCTCTCTCTCTCTCTCTGTGTCTCTCTCTCTCTCTCTTTCACACACACACATATATACGCATATGCTTTCTCACACACACACAACACACACACACAACACACACACACTCACACTCACACACACACGCACGCACACATCACACACACATCACACACACACGCACACACACACACACACACACACACACACACACACACACACACACACACACACACACAGAGGTATGCATGTACATACACAATTCATACTCTCACATGTAATAATAAAATACAACCAGACATACTTGCTGTGTGTGTGTGTGTGTGTGTGTGTGTGTGTGTGTGTGTGTGTGTGTGTGTGTGTGTGCGCGCGTGTATGTGTGTGTGTGTGTGTGTCACTGTCTCTTATTCTCATCCCTGTTTAAAATATCGAACCTCCTGATGATGCAATGTAACATTAAATCTGCAAAACAGTGTAATACAGTATTGCATATATAAGGGACAAATGTATGTTTACTACATGGGCAAAGTAAACTGAAGCTCAGAGACATAAGATTTCATTTTTCAAAGATTCCTCTAAACATCATTTGCAAGCAGTTTACATGTTTCACTGTTTGTGTGTGCCTGTGGCATAACATTGAAAAATCCTCATTGTCTCTTTCTCATGTACACATCCTCCCATTCCCGTGCCTCCTCCACTCACCTCTCCCCACTCCTCCATGCTCATTCTTACATACACTGTTCATATTACTTCAAGACATAACAAATGCTTGCACAATGTGTATTGCATGAGTTGAATGTATTTTTGTGCAGCTGTCCTTCATTGTGGGAGTGTACGCTGGAGTCTTTCTTGATCAGCATTATCAGGTATGGCGATCCCCCACAGAAGCTTTGTCTGCAGACTGGCGTATGTGTTTGTTTGCTTTGTTCGATTTTGTGACAGTCATCTCTCTGTGTGTGTTGGTTGGCCTGCAACATGGCTCAACAAGAGAGGTCCTTTGCCTGATGTGTGATGAAAGTGTATGTCAGAGGTGAATAGTGAGAATGAAAGGCAAGGGTTGATTGGGCGAAAGACAAGGAAGTGAGAGGTGTGAAGGTTTTGTTTGCACCAGCCACTGTGGTGCAGTGGTAATTTCATTGCTGGGAGATTGTGGGTTCGATTCCAACCAGCACTTATATTTATGGGAATTTGAGGCCCATGACTTGCTCCTACACAGAGCTGAGTTTGCTGTGGGCTCAGTTGGGAAGACTGTGGCCACACAGTCAAGTTTCATCCATTATATGGATGGGTCTCATAGAATGTTGCTCAAATTTCCTGACCAACACTGCAGATGTCTGTAATTCTCAGGTCTGGTTGATGCTGAGATACATTTGATTATGAAGGCTGATGTAAAGTACAGCCATGTCATGTACTCTTAGACCAGAATGGAATTCCATGGCATCATCTTCATCATCCTCACCCTTGTCAGTCAGCATGAAGAAACAAGTCTGAAATTCTGTGGCCCTTCGTTCCCTGCTCTTACCTGTTACCTCAGTTTATCCTCATCCTTGTCAGTGTCAGTCAGCATGAAGAAACAAGTCTGAAATTCTGTGGCCCTTCGTTCCCTGCTCTTACCTGTTACCTCAGTTTCGATTTCCTCTCCACAGCTGTGCCTTGAATGAGTTGGCGTTGAGGTCGCCGATATTGGTGAGGTCACAGGGACCTGCTGAATGGATGTAATGGAGCCCTCTGGAGGGGGGCACTCGCTCACACTGGATCCATGACTAGGCAGTTGCTATTGTCAGTAAGAAACACAGGTGCTGTCATGCATATATGCTGAATCAGAACAAGCACCATTGAACACATCTGAAGTGACTCAGCAGCAGCGCAGCATCTCCTCTGATGGGTTGCCTTATGGTTACTTGATGTGGAGTCTCCCTGTGGGTTGCTGGTGCTGGCAGCAGCGCAGCATCTCCTCTAATGGGTTGCCTTATGGTTACTTGATGTGGACTCTCCCTGTGGGTTGCTGGTGCTGGCAGCAGTACAGCATCTCCTCTGATGGGATGCCTCATGGTTACTTGGTGTGGACTCTCCCTGTGGGTTGCTGGTGCTGGGGCTGTGATTGGACATGCCTGACTGTGGACTGGAAGCAGGAAGGAGCGGGATAGGGGGACGCCATTGGAGGGGCACAGAAGATGAGACAGGGGGAGGGGGGGGGGGGGGAGGATTTGTTTGCATGACAGAAATCTATGCCCTGAAGGTATAACAAACAGCAGCCTTTGTTAAAGGGAAATCACCACCCACCACCACAGAACCAGTGCACAGTGTACCTAAACACTGGGACAGGAAATTTTTCGTGGGATCAAAATAAACATAAGCGTAACTGAAAACAAGCCAATGTAATATAAATAAAGAAAACAAGGTGCAGTGTAATGCTTGTTCAGTACACTATCCAAAAGCAGACAAGTGAATTTGTGACAAATTTCAGATGCACAAATAGCACACATGAAGATACATAAAGCAATACCTTCCAGATGGCCGTCACCTTCTCATTCAGACTTTTGTTAAACGCTTTAGCGACAAAGTACTGTAAACATATTAACTGTGTCTGCTCTGCAGAATTAACTGTTAAGCATATACTGGTAAAATGTGCTTCAATGAAAACTTTCCAACATCCGGAAGTCATAGAATGTATTTTTCCTGTTTCTAATGTTAAGTTATTTTGGGATCAGTTTAATCTTTTCAACCTTTCAATATTTAGATTAGCTAGTTATTTGTTATGTAGTCCTATTGCACGTTTCTTGTAACTGTCTCTCTTCTTCCTTTCTCTTTCTCTGTCTCTCTTTTTCTTTTTTTTTCTTTCTGTTTAAAAATTTTCTTTTGATGATGTTAGAAATCAACAAAGTTTTGTTGTCTTTTTATGCTAGAGTCTAAAATCATCGACACAATGAAAGGACTTTAAATAAACCAACAAACCATGGCAGTCAGAAGCATTTCTTTTTTTGGGAATAGTTGGTGGAGAGAAAGGTTTGTTTCAAAGATTTGTTTCATGTGGTTTTCTGTGGCAGCTGCCAAGGGTGGACGACCCCAAGGAAATGTGGAAGAAGGTGGAAGAGTTCATGGAGAAGTACAAGAAAGAAAATCCAGGATCCAAGTCAGACTGAGTCCACCATGGATGAGATGGAGGTGCAAGATCATGTCTGTTGGAATGGCTGTGGTGAGAATTGGATGGTCAGTTGGCCTAGTATCAAAATGAGTCCACTTCTACTGGACTGGACACAGGAATGGTGAATATGATTGGGAAGGGATTTGTTTGTGTGTTTTTCAATTTACTGGAAATTGTGACATAGTCTCGGAGGAGCATTATCATGTGTATGTGTGTGGCGGAAATCGTTTCATTTTGATTTTTGAGAGGCGTTTCCTTGTGTGTTGAAAACAAACTCTTTCTGTCATTTTATAGCTTGTTTATTTTAGTTATTGTACAAAATTTGACTAAAACACAATGCTATCAGATATTGCAGAAGAATCTTTTCCTCTACAGTTGCTGAGTACTAGAATTACCTCTTTTACCTGTAGGAAAATAAAACGGAAGTTACGTTTTCGTGATATGGATGATTTGATATCTGTGTTATTACCCAAATCATTTGTCAAATTGAATCAATTAGTGTGTGTGTATTTTCTTTCTGTCTTCGTCGTTAAAGCAGTTCACAGACTGCATCTTTGGAATACTGTGTTTATGTTTCAGTTTGTTGCCATTGAAAACCCAGAATGTTTCTTGTTTATTTTTCAAACAAATATTTGGACAGTACATTCATCTTTTTGCATGTGGTGGTGTTTTCTCACATATCTCCTCTACTAAGTGTGATACTGGATGGAAAAAAATATGACGGAACACTAACCTATGTGTGTGTGTGTATGCATGTGTGTGTGTCCACACAACATTCATACGTGCGTATTCATACGTGTGTATGCAGCTTCCATATATGTTTGTTTAAGCCTAGTTTTCCCTACACTTTCATTAAGTCCATAGTTTTTTTCTTTTAAAAACGAATCGCATTTGGCACTATAGAATTCAGTCTCCACTTACATTCATAGAGATGGCCTGCCAATAGCTTAAGGCATAAAAGTATTATTTCTTGAAATTTGTTATTTCTGTAGATTTTGAAAATTTCAGGATGTCTGATCCATGAAATGAAGGAACCAATGTCATTAAATGCAAGACATAGCTCATTTAGAATAATGTACTTTCAGCTCTTAATTGATTGTGCAAGTAAAAAATAAATTCAGTCCAAACTTTTTGTTTTTGTTTTTTGAATGACCACAGTGAGACAATGGTATGATACAAAATGAACTGTTAACAAAGCTTTTTTTTAAGTTAGGGTGGCTACCGTTATTTTGAAAATTTGCAAAGCTACCACAAAACAGGAAAATTTGTTCGGAAAAAAAAGAAAAGGCGTTTTCCTTTGCCAGTTTGTGGTTTGTAAATGTTGCGATGCAAGTAAATAGGACATGTATATTTATATGTATATATGTAAATCCCTCTGGCTAGAGTTTCTTCCCAATATATACATATATATATTATATATATATATATATGTTCTGAAATTTTCTGTTTTGATGCTCACTTTTGTGTCCCATGCATTGCTCAGCTGCCTATCTAATACACACAGTTGTAGCCTTACTCAGATCTCCACTGCATGCATTGTGCGCAATTCTGAAAATTCTGATGTTCAAACCCCAAATGAAATGACTTGCACCAATACAAAGAATCTTTTGCACCATGGCTTCACAGCCTAAATTATCAGGCTGAGTAAGGCTAGTTCAGGGTCTCTTTTCTTCACTTAGAACACAGGAACCCTCACTGGATTATTCCAACATATCTTGACCGCATTCTGTCAGCTAGCCGTGCTGCATTTCTCATATCGTTACAGGTAGTAGAGGTGAGGATGATTGGGGAGACGGGAGAGGGGTTATGGGAGGACAGAGTAAGGGTAGGGAGTGAGTTGGTGTAGGAGTGGAAAGAAACTCCTTGGTCAGTAGTTCTGTAGATCAGTATGGTGGCGTTTTTTTTTTGCTAACACTTATACATGCTCTGTGTCATGTTCAACAGAATGAAATATTATTGTGATTTCTTACCGAGTGCTTGAAGGAAAATAGTAGGTATGGTTTGCGCAGTGTGCGGGAGAACCACTGCTTGTATGTTGTATACGCAAAATGAGTAGTGTGTGCAAATGATCATGAGAGGTTATCTGTGTAGAATGACTAATTTGAGTGTGAAATTGTAAAAATTGATCCTAGCTTATAGAAAAATCAGTGCTAGTTTGTTTTTGTTTTGTTTTTTACAATGGATAGATTGATATGACAGTGTTGTTTTTTTTGTATTAGTTTATCCAAATACGTACTGTCATGGTCTGAACTATTCTTGTGTGCTTTCCTTTGTTTGTTTGTCATCTGTGTGTTATCTTTTTTATGAGGATCAATGACGATGGTGAAGAGGATGCTGTGGAGTTCAGCCTGATCCAGAACTGTGTGTTCTACACTTCCTTCTATGATATATCCTAACATCGAGCAGGCCTGAGCAATACTGACACTTGCAGTGTTGGTCAGGATATTGATGAGCACTGTCAGAGTCTCGTTCATTTAGTGAATGAAACGTGACTGCAGTTCCAGTCTTCACTTTGAGTCCATGGCACACTCAACTTTATGTAGGAGCTGGTAGAAATTGAAAAAAGAAAAGTCTCTGATGGGAATGAAACCATAACCTCCTAGCCTGCAAGTCAGCAACACACCACCGGATCACTGCGGCTGGTGGCTTTACTGCAATTCTGTTTCTTCTGATCTCAAACTGGTATATGTTAGTGAGAGTGAGGTTTGCTGTGGTGCCTTTTTAAAAAAATGCTTTTCATGTTTTAATGAATGACACTGTATGGTCTGAAAACTGCATTTGTCTTTCATGGGAAAAATGCTTAGGACTAAGGATATAGCGAGTTATCATTGCTGTACAGTCATGATCACTGGCTGGAGACAGTGAGTTACTAGTTAATGACTCATGCAAGGCCTTGTGAAAAAACGGATTGTTGTTATGTTTCATATTTCACATGACTAGCTGAAAAACAGATTGGAATGTGTTTAATAAATGGAGTGCATCATTCACGCCTCTCAGTGTCTTATGTCGACAGACAGACAATGAGACACACAAGACAAAGGGAGTTCAAGCATTTTTCTGCACTGTCACTTTATTCGCAACAATCGGTTCATTTAGAAGAAAAAAATGCATGCATGAGAGATGAAGAAACGGTAAATGAAAACAAGCATGAAAATGCAAGTCTCTGTCCTTTGCAACAAAATGATCTCTCACCAGTTTCTTGGCACTTTGTCTTTATTCTCAGCCAGGCCAAACACCACAGCAGTAGTATTTCCCAGTGTGTACACAGTCATTTCATTCACCAGGTATTCAAGTTCTGTTCACTCTACACCAGTCTCTCAACCAAACGTTTACTCTTGCGCTCAACTTCTGGCTCTGGACAAGTTGAAGCACCCAGGTAAGGGAATGGAACTTTAACTCTGTAACAGTTTTGGAGAGTTATTGAACTTTAACTCTGTAACAGTTTTGGAGAGCTATTGAACAACTTCCGACTTTTCAGTCAAGTAAATAGCAAACAAGTAGGGTAACTCTTGCTCCCATGATGAAATAATCATGCACCCATAACTCCGGATCCATACAAATGCTGCTTACAACACTGAATCGTTTAGTAGAAATGACAACATAGAACACACAGAAAACACGACAGTGAAAGAGCAAGGTGTGAAAGGCCCTGCTTTCCACAACGAAGAAGAATGTGAAGTTTGGGGTCATCCCACTCATCAGGGGCGTGGCATTCTCTGGGAACATGCATTCCAAGAGTTACAGGGACAAATGTGTCAAAACTGTCAGTGATGATGCACTTCGATGCTGCCACAGAGCCTGAGAAGCTCTAAATTCTTTTCTCTTTTAATACATGGTTGAACACACCATCTGTCTCAAGGCAATTATTTTTTCTATTATAGAAATCAGAGAGCAAAAATGAGGTTACTTACCACAAACAGAATAAACAACTCACAATAAAGGCTGTTTTATTATGCGTTTGCTCAATTCTTTTGGCAGGCTAATGGTCTTTTTTTTTTTTTTTGCTCTCTATCTACAATTATTACCTGCAGTCCCCGTCCTCTCAAACTTCCTTGATAACAGAAGTTCTTAAAATGCAGTTACAGTGAATACCAAGAATTTTGTCCTTGCTTTCTGACGTTGTATCCAACATGATTCTACTTGTGTAAAGTGCTCTACACTGAAAGAATGACAATTGTAATGTACATTTAAAAAACAACAGTAACGCTGAAGAATAGGCTCTACACCAAATAAAACATTTGAAGTAACAGATGAATCTTCCCTGGGACCTCCCCTAGTCTGACCACTACAATTGTAAGGCAAGCAAAGAACAACAGCCTGAACATCTTTCTCTTGCTCTTGATTGAGAGACTGGAATAGTGTGAACAGGCCTTGAGAGCAAATCGTATCAAATCACTTCACCATTGTACAATCATGCACCTCTGCGTACAAATGTAGAAAATAATATGAACATGACTATACAAGCAACCCCCAAAAGCAAGAGTTGCATGTTGAAACCCCATCCCTCTCCCCCAGTGTCAAATGACAGGAAATATTATGAGAATATGAAGTTCATGCTTTGTTTTACGCCACATCCTTAGAAAGATTTAAGTACACTGCATAGATTTTGCTGCTTCTGCTCCCTTCTCGTTACTGCAGGGCAATAGCTGTCTGTGCAAAGGACTCTGGGCAAAGCCAGAGAGGAGCAAGAAAATGAAAACCACCTACACCTGCTGCACACGTTTAAAAAGAAAACACACCTACACACAAACATGCATGAATAAAAAAGTGTGAAATAACTATATTCTTCTCTATAAAGTCAGCATGTTTTTCCTTGTGATAATTTGTCAATCCATGTTCACATCCTTTCACACTTTTTGTGAATTCAATTTCTGATTTCAGTGCATGACAAACCCCCTTTTTTTCTGTGATAAAAAAAAACCTGATACTGATCAATGAACAAAAGAGACATAATCAGCAAGCATTTCAGTGTTCTGTGCAAAAGTTCCGGGAATGAAAAATGTGACAACAATTAATCTGATCACCTAAAACACACCAATCAAATGTCTGTCTGGTTGCTGGTACAATGATGTTACATCTTCCTGACATTTTCAGACTGAAAGAGTACATGGTATATCCAAAACAAACAAAAAATATCACTTTACTTAAATGTGCATACTGACTTGATCATGTTGTTTTATTTCAATTTGCAGATCTAGATGTGATCTTTGTAAAGCAGGGCACACTTAGGCTTTCCACAATGGTGACAAATACAATCTTACAGCTAGATATGACAAGCCTTGAATGACATAGCCAAAGAGTTCTAGGATACATACATGCGCACATCAAGGTCAAGGGTGAGACTTCCGTCCTGTTCAGCCCGGGTTCTGAAGGACAATACCTATCAGATCACGTTGCAACGTTTTACAGGCCTGCTGACAGTAGAAGACACATGACAATCAAAAGTAATACACCTAGGATATGCAACACACAGCGGTGTCCAAGTTAACACAAGGACATGGGTGGGAACAGATGTTTTTAGCTTGAATGAAAAGTGACAGTAACCACTAGGAGATCCACTTCTTAGGAATGAGAGACTTCTGTTTAACACTTGTACTCTCTTATTCCTTTTCAGCCATGATGGCATACATTTTCAAAACCAGAGTAGTTACAAGAACAGCAGGTGTAAGGTTGGTGATGTAGGCTTCTGGGTGTGAGAATTGTTAAAATGTGTATCTGTAGTCTCCAATGACTAAATATTAATAGATATCGGTGTTTGTTTCGTTTTTCTTTGGTTTTGAATGAGTGTGTGTACCTGTGTGTATGTGTGCGTATGTTATACCATACTGTACTCCGTAAAGCCTCCCAGCCATGCATGTAGTGCAACTGACCGTACTAACATATGACGGCTCATAGCAACAACATTAGACCATGTTGCACACAATTTCATTGCTCTCACCACACACAGGAATTGGGAGGGGGGGGGGGGGGGGGGTCCTTAACTGAAAAACAAAACCTTCCACAAAATACAGTTCATGCCATCATAACAGAACTATCGACATCCTTGCATACAAGACTAGGATATGCTAAGGGAGTCCGTCATTCTGCTTCATTTATCATCCTCTGATTGCAAAAAAAAGAAACTGAAGTAAAACAATTTTTCAATATTATGTTGGGGGAAAAAAAACAACAGAAGTCTTGCATTATCAATATTATTCATAACAGTTAAATGCTGATAAAATTGGAAAGCTGTATGGATGACAGACATTGAAAAAATGGACAGCTAGTGTCCACTCTAGCCAGTGTTTATCTCACTACCTCAACGCCAGATTACTACCCCAAAACCCGGCATGTACTGACTTCCTGGACCAACTGGAGGTGAACTGGGCCACAGAGAACGATGTTGTTAGCAGTGTGTACCAGGGAACTAAAAGAGTGACTCCAGCCTTGTCCACCACACAGAACGATGCTGTCAGCAGTCTGTACCAGGGGACCAATCACAGTCTATGGCCCAGTGTGATTCTGACCCTGTCCACCACACAGAACGATGCTGTCAGCAGTCTGTACCAGAGAACCAAATCACACCCATAGCCCAGTGTGATTCTGACTCTGTCCACCACAGAGAACGATGCTGTCAGCAGTCTGTACCAGAGAACCAAATCACACCCATGGCCCAGTGTGATTCTGACCCTGTCCACCACACAGAACAATGCTGTCAGCAGTCTGTACCAGGGGACCAATCACAGTCTATGGCCCAGTGTGATTCTGACCCTGTCCACCACACAGAACAATGCTGTCAGCAGTCTGTACCAGGGGACCAATCACAGTCTGTGGCCCCGTGTGATTCTGACCCTGTCCACCACACAGAACAATGCTGTCAGCAGTCTGTACCAGGGGACCAATCACAGTCTGTGACTCGGTGTGATTCTGACCCTGTCCACCACACAGAACAATGCTGTCAGCAGTCTGTACCAGGGGACCAATCACAGTCTGTGGCCCCGTGTGATTCTGACCCTGTCCACCACACAGAACAATGCTGTCAGCAGTCTGTACCAGGGGACCAATCACAGTCTGTGGCCCCGTGTGATTCTGACCCTGTCCACCACACAGAACAATGCTGTCAGCAGTCTGTACCAGGGGACCAATCACAGTCTGTGGCCCAGTGTGATTCTGACCCTGTCCACCACAGAGAATGATGCTGTCAGCAGTCTGTACCAGAGAACCAAATCACACCCATGGCCCGTGTGATTCTGACCCTGTCCACCACAGAGAACGATGCTGTCAGCAGTCTGTACCAGAGAACCAAATCACACCCATGGCCCAGTGTGATTCTGACCCTGTCCACCACACAGAACAATGCTGTCAGCAGTCTGTACCAGGGGACCAATCACAGTCTATGGCCCAGTGTGATTCTGACCCTGTCCACCACACAGAACAATGCTGTCAGCAGTCTGTACCAGGGGACCAATCACAGTCTGTGGCCCCGTGTGATTCTGACCCTGTCCACCACACAGAACAATGCTGTCAGCAGTCTGTACCAGGGGACCAATCACAGTCTGTGACTCGGTGTGATTCTGACCCTGTCCACCACACAGAACAATGCTGTCAGCAGTCTGTACCAGGGGACCAATCACAGTCTGTGGCCCCGTGTGATTCTGACCCTGTCCACCACACAGAACAATGCTGTCAGCAGTCTGTACCAGGGGACCAATCACAGTCTGTGGCCCCGTGTGATTCTGACCCTGTCCACCACACAGAACAATGCTGTCAGCAGTCTGTACCAGGGGACCAATCACAGTCTGTGGCCCAGTGTGATTCTGACTCTGTCCACCACAGAGAATGATGCTGTCAGCAGTCTGTACCAGAGAACCAAATCACACCCATGGCCCCGTGTGATTCTGACCCTGTCCACCACACAGAACAATGCTGTCAGCAGTCTGTACCAGGGGACCAATCACAGTCTGTGGCCCCGTGTGATTCTGACCCTGTCCACCACACAGAACAATGCTGTCACCAGTCTGTACCAGGGGACCAATCACAGTCTGTGACTCGGTGTGATTCTGACCCTGTCCACCACACAGAACAATGCTGTCAGCAGTCTGTACCAGGGGACCAATCACAGTCCGTTACTTGGTGTGATTCCGATGCTGTCCACCACATAGAACAACGCTGTCAGCAGTCTGTACCAGGGGACCAATCACAGTCCGTGACTTGGTGTGATTCCAATGCTGTTCACCACAGAGAACAATGCTGTCAGCAGTCTGTACCAGGGGACCAATCACAGTATATGGCCCAGTGTGATTCTGACCCTGTCCACCACAGAGAATGATGCTGTCAGCAGTCTGTACCAGGGGACCAATCACAGTCTATGGCCCAGTGTGATTCTGAGGCTGTTCCCCACACAGAACAACGCTGTCAGCAGTCTGCACCAGGGGACCAGTCACAGTCCATTCCCAAGTGTCAGTGTGATTCAAGCCCTGTCCACCACATACCCCTTTCAGGGCTGTTGTCACACAGAGAATAAAAAGTCTTTGCGGTAAAAGGCCAACAAATGCAGCACAACTATCAACAACATACTATCAATTACCAACAAATATTTTCGTCATGTAAAGCTGTATTCTGTGATTCCTTCTTTTGATTTTCCACTCACATCTGTCTGAAATGGGTTACCTCATCATCTTCAGCACTTTTCTCTCTTCAAAGCTTTTAACAGTGATCTGGAAAAGCATCGCTTTGAAACTGTTTATGGACACCACATTCTCTTATGAATTTCAGTCCTGGAGAATATGAACTGAACTGTGTGGCGGGAAGGGAGGAGGGGAGTTTACATTGCTATGTTAGTACAGACTTCTTTCCGCTAAACATAACGATGGGGGTCCTGACTGATCAAGGTCCTGACAATGTTAGAATTTAATCTGAAGTGCTATTTAGAGCTATTCTGCACTTCCCACCCTGGAGGTGGCACTCCGCGAGGGTGAGAATGTTTGACAGAAAGAATCTCAAGACTTTGATATCTTTCTGTGTAGAGTGACGAAAGTAGGTCAGTTTTGCAACATTTGATGATGTACATGGTTAGGAATGCCATATACAAAGGTGTGAGAGAGTGTGTGTGTGTGTGTATGTGTGTGTGTGTGTGTGTGTGTGTGTGTGTGTGTGAGTGTGTGTGTGTAAATTAGAATTGTAAGAAATATGGATGCGTGTTCTTCCTTTGGGGTGATGTCTTCATGTACATTACATTGATTATCCAGAGGTCTGTACACCCTCTTAGGGAGGAAAGCACTTATCGAATGCCCATTGATTACTGAAATACATAAATCAGTTGTACCATGAGTGGAGGAGTGACATCTTTCATTAAGGGGAAAAAAAGAAATCAGTCTATGCTACTAGCGTCAACCTTTCCACGTAATTTTTCTCCTTCAATTTAAAAAAAGGTAGACTTATTCAAAAAGTTAAATGCACCAAAAATACACCAAGGCAAAAAGACATTTCAGAATGGGTAGCTATAGGGTCCACTCTAAACTGTGTTTGTCTAAATGCTAAGTTGCCTGATTTAAAAAAAAAAAATTTTTTTTACAAAAAAAAAAAGCTGACATGCTATGAAACTGTAACCAGAGAAATAAAAAATGTGTGAAGGTTTTCCACAAAGGCAGAGTCAGAAATCCATTTCCCTGAACACTGCAGCCACAAAACAAAGGGAAAAGCTCTGTTGTAATTCCTGTTCAACTGCACGAAAAGGACAACTGATCCTCCTCGGCAGCCATGAAACAAAACCACATACTGACCAGCATACTGTACAATAGAATGGCACATCATTTCTGTTTATAAGATTACACATTCAGCAAACTTGGAATCAACACATCTGGACTAATTTCAAACACAGAAGTCTTGGCAGAGAATGCCAGTTACTGGCTTTGCTCTGTTTCAAATCCCAACCATACCAGTCACAACTACTAGAAGAATTCTTTTGTCAAATCTTCTGTCTGATTACAGTTCGTCTATTACAACAGTTTCACTAAGGTAATCAATGACTGAAATGGTATTCACAGTGTGATGTAAAGAAACACCTGTAGAATGAATGTGAACAGGTCACATTTCAAAACGACACCATACTATTTCATGTACAAGACAGTACATGGGTAACTTTCCTTTATATTCACTCCATTCCTTGGCATGATAAATATCAGAAAACAGCACCCTCCCCCTCAATCCTCATCACATGCTGGTCACACACAACGAAACTGCACCATTTTCCAGGTGAAAAATGCACCGGGCAACCAACTTAGCTACATAATAACATACATCTTATATACACAGTACATAAAATGTACAAGTGATTCATAAAACAATGAGTAAGTAAACACTTTGACAATAAAAATCTGAAATGGCATGTAAAAATTGTTAGAGAAGAATAAAACCATAAACATTGTGTTGACATTATTTTTTTTCACACATTATCCAAAAATTATAACTGAATAATAAAACACTGAATATCATGTACAGTTGTGATTGTAGTATGAAATGCGAAATATTACGTAAAAGATTATGTTTTTGTAAGCAACACTGTCTGTAAGTTAAGTAAAAAAAAAAACATTATGTGTACAAATTAGTATGATATATTTGCAACATTTCAAAATCCAGTAAATTTTGACAAGATCAGCACAAGAAAGAATGCTTCAGAAGTCAGAAGAATCACACTAGGCAAGCACTATTTCAAGTTATAAAGAAAAGACCAAACTTTCTGGTCAATCTTAATTCCCCAGGGCACAAAACACTGTATAATGGAATGCACATACACAGAAGTGATTCAAATTACCCTTGGTCAAACAATCATACATTTACATTTCAACAAGTTAAGGTAGGCAGCTAAAAAATAAAACAGTGAGAGTTGCATGTCAGCTGTAACTTTTAGTTAGTACACAGCGTCCCACACAACAAACAATGAGACTGCTAATTTTAGGGAAGCAAGCATATATAATGATAACAAATGATACGTTTCAGTCTCTTTGATATGTTGCTTTCACAGAATGTAAATATGTCAGTGAAAGCTCTGAATACTCAGAGACCCCCAACAGACCTTTTCCATTTTTTTTTTTTTAGTCTCACCTTCCATGCAACTCCAACGCACTACCCCCAAGCTGCTCATGCCCATTCCCATTCCACAGCCCACCCTTTCTGTCCTGCAGCAGCTCTGGCACCAGGGAGCACGAAATGTCGAGTTGTCATGAGGCAACCCACCAGAAGAGACGCTGCACTGCTGCAAAGTCACTTTAGTGGCGTTCAGAAGAGCCTGTTGTGACGGAACGTATGCAGACCACCACATACTAAGCCACCGACTGAGGACAATAATTGCTTCGTTGTGAAGACGGCATGAGCAAGCGTGTCCCTCTCTGGAGGAAGCCATCATGTCAGTCCAACAACAGACCCCATGAACTCACCCTTACCAGTGACCTTGACATGAACTCCAACAGCGTAGGTGTGGAAAGGAGATCAAAACTGAGGTCACCATGAGAGCAGGGAATGAAGGGCCACAAAATTTGAGACTTTTGGATCTTGACTGATGAAAATGATAAATATAATGCAATGAAGGTCCATTCCAGTCTGAGATGACATGACAGGACTGTACTCTACACTTACTTTCAAAATATATCCTGGCGTTAGCCAGGCCCAAGAGCGACAGACACCTGCAGAGTTGGTCAGGAAATCATGCAACACTAAGCGAATGAAGCTTGACTGTGTGGTTCCAGTCTTCTCCACTGAATCCATAGCAAACTCGGCTCTGGTTAGGAGGCAGTCAGGGTAGAAAAATCCCACAAATAAATGGCTGTGATGGGAATTGACCCCCACGACCTCCCAGCCAGTAATCCTCAGTGCTAACTACAGCAGCCAGCCCCTCTGCAGATTTAGTTTGGAACACACTAAACTGACCTCCAAATAAATCACTCCCTCCTTTGAAAGGCTGGTTTGTTTGGAATATTGTTGTCTGTGTTGATACTAGACTGACTTCACAATAAATCCATCTCTTTAGAGACTGGTTTGTCTGGAACGCCGTTGCCTGTGTACTCTTTCATCACCCAGTAAAAACTCTCTATTCAAAGACATCAGTTTTCTGATTCAGTGGTTTAAAAACCTCTCCACTCTTTATGGAAAACTGGTCGGCTATTTCATTACTCCCCCTGACATGGCTGTGATGGGGTTAGACTGTCAAATGCATTCTTTTCACCCACTGATACATTCATTATGATAACACATAATTATTCTGAAAATGTGGTAATTAAATCATAAAACAGATAATGATTAATAAGAAAAATTTTTTTTAAAAAGGGGGGGGTGGGGTGGGGGGGCGAGGAAGCAGAAAATAGAAGGTAATGAAGGAGGTGGGGTGGGGGGAGGCACAAGGGGAGGGAAGAAGATAGTCAAAGAAACAATGCATCTACCACTACCAGTCTGAATACTAATATTAACATGGTCTTCATTTTGTGCAAACACATCTTCTTCTATATGAACAGCCTTATATCCAGTATATATTGGTCCCAACGCTGTGCAAAAACAAAACAAAGCACAAAAAAAAATAATAATAAGGAACGCTGATTAGCTAGTTAATGCTCTTGCATTCACCCTGTCCACTGCTTGCCATCCAAGAGTTGCCTCCCTGCATTCACATCAGGTGGTCTGTCAATGAAACGTCACATGTGCAGAGAGATTCTCCACCATGAACGAAGTCTGCCTTGCAACACAGAAGAAACTTACCCACTGAAGTCTGGAATAAGGAACAAAACACTGATGCTAATTCTAATACTACATACTGTTTCATTTATGAGAGAGCCATTGCGACAACAAGGCACAATCACTGTCAAAAGATTTCTCACAGCCAAACAAAAAAAAAAAAAGAAAAAGAAAAGGCTGCAAAGAAGTGACAGGCACACCAAGGAAGAAATGGAAAGTGTCTTGCATTCAGTGGATGAATCTGAAGAGGGATAAGGTTGAATCAAATGTTGAGGTGGGTGATGGCATCGGCGAAAAAGATGTGAAAAGATAATGTGGTAGAGAGTGACCGACAAGACAATAGGTCACTTTTGCTGCTGCAGATGCTGTTGCAGCACACATCAACACTGATTCCGACAAACAATCTTGAGCAGCAAACAGCCCAGTTCACATACTTTCAGACAACATACAGCCCAAAGTTGGTTTTTTGGGGGTTTTTTTTGGTCATTTGTTCTCCTGTGGGTTTTTTTGCGAACTGAACAACAACAACAACAAAACTGGTGTGAAAGTAACATCTTTCAGCTTGTTTGACCAAAACATGGCGACATTTATTTGGTGACACATTTAATCTTGATAAACTGATACCAAATTAGTGGATACGGCACACAAATTGCCATTTAAAAACAAAGGAGGACCACAAAGTAATTTGAGCGCTGAATACGATCTATCAATGTGAAACAGCAGCTGAATAGGAAGATGCAGACCAAGGGAGCCATGTTTTATTTGGGAAAGAAGGAAACTAGGTGTTTGAGTTTCTAAGTAAAGAAAGTGAACTCAAGAGGGTCAAATTAAGAGGAAACAACCATTTGGAACAGCATGGTAACAACAAGAACTTCTATGATAGGAACACATAAAACAGCATGGTAACAACAAGAACTTCTATGATAGGAACACATAAAACAGCATGGTAACAACAAGAACTTCTATGATAGGAACACATAAAACAGCATGGTAACAACAAGAACTTCTATGATAGGAACACATAAAACAGCATGGTAACAACAAGAACTTCTATGATAGGAACACATAAAACAGCATGGTAACAACAAGAACTTCTATGATAGGAACACATAAAACAGCATGGTAACAACAAGAACTTCTATGATAGGAACACATAAACAAGAAATTAAATAATACAATGCAAACTTGTAACAGAATATGATCCAACAATGTGTAAATCTGGAGTGATATAAACACATAAACAATTGTAGAACAAAATGTAACTCGAGTATCTCATCCCTAATGGAAAAAAGTAAGCAGTTTGAGCAATGTGCACCACTTCATTGTAAATCTCATACGTTCTAGAATTAGTAGACATCATTCACACACTGTTTACTACAAACCCTGAAGCAAGAAGCCACAATTGAATCATCTTCTTCTCTTTTAGTTCACATTGATTCATCTTGGTTCCAGGAAACAGAAGGGTCACACCTTGTCACACATCCAAGATCTGCACCTCCTGTTTCTCCATTTACCCTCCTCCTATTTACAGGAGAGTCAAGAATCTCGATTTTGCTACAGGCACTTTGTCATGTCTATCTTTGAAGAAAAAAAAACACACACACACACACACACACACACCATGAGAGAAGCACTTGCAGTATGGGGAATCCACTGAGCATCTAGAGATTGTTTTCTTACACTGCATAAGCAGTTAACTTCTGAACAATAAAAATACTGTAATCACTAGCCGCTTACTTAAACTACAGAAGTCTCACACTGGTAGGCCTACCTTTCATTTGACACAAGCCAAAAAAAACTACATGGACTTTTCACGATCTTGTGCAGCGGTGTAGCTTAAGGCAAAAACTACCTAAATTCAGCAGTGCCAGCTAATTGGCAATTCCTCTTCGCTTTACTTCCTCTCTGTGTCCTTACTGGGACCCCCTGTGTCCTTACTGGGACCCCCTGTCCATCATCCCTTTGGAGCATATGATGCTCAACGTCCCTGTCTTGGTCTTAGCCTTTCAGCCATCTCCAGGATCAGATTGCCCTCTCCCTGTCCATCATTCCTTTGGAGCATGGGATGCCCCACATCCCTGTCTTGGTCTCAGCCTTTCAGCGATCTCCAGGATCAGATTACCCTCTCAGTGTCTTGGTGCAAGGTGCTTCATTGATGAAGAAACGCGTGTCCTAACATCGTCACCCAAAGTTGTATAAGTATTCTCTCAATATAATATATCTGGGTGACAAACACACGATACCTTGTACATTGTTCATAAATTTCATGGAGATATGTTTCTTCTGGTATCGTTGGCAAGCATTTCTCCTAGCTGTTCATAAAATTTTCATGTGAAGATTTAGTGCATGGTGTTTCTTCTGGTATCGTTGGCAAGCATTTCTCCTAGCTGTTCATAAATTTCATGGAGATATGTTTCTTCTGGTATCGTTGGCAAGCATTTCTCCTAGCTGTTCATAAATTTCATGGAGATATGTTTCTTCTGGTATCGTTGGCAAGCATTTCTCCTAGCTGTTCATAAATTTCATGGAGATATGTTTCTTCTGGTATCGTTGGCAAGCATTTCTCCTAGCTGTTAATAAATTTCATGGAGATATGTTTCTTCTGGTATCGTTGGCAAGCATTTCTCCTAGCTGTTAATAAATTTCATGGAGATATGTTTCTTCTGGTATCGTTGGCAAGCATTTCTCCTAGCTGTTAATAAATTTCATGGAGATATGTTTCTTCTGGTATCGTTGGCAAGCATTTCTCCTAGCTGTTAATAAATTTCATGGAGATATGTTTCTTCTGGTATCGTTGGCAAGCATTTCTCCTAGCTCTAGATATTTCTTCTGGTATCGTTGGCAAGCATTTCTCCTAGCTGTTAATAAATTTCATGGAGATATGTTTCTTCTGGTATCGTTGGCAAGCATTTCTCCTAGCTGTTAATAAATTTCATGGAGATATGTTTCTTCTGGTATCGTTGGCAAGCATTTCTCCTAGCTGTTAATAAATTTCATGGAGATATGTTTCTTCTGGTATCGTTGGCAAGCATTTCTCCTAGCTGTTAATTAATTTCATGGAGATATGTTTCTTCTGGTATCGTTGGCAAGCATTTCTCCTAGCTCTTATACAATAAGAAATACACAAACATGCACATAGCGGAAGTGGTAAAATACTAACTCCAGACATGAAGCAAATCAGGTCTGTCCCCCCATGCACTGAATGAGGAACAAAGCTCACAGATGGTTGTCCTTTGGCTGCTGAAGGAAGGATGACCAAGAATTCAAATGAACCACAAAGCACAGACAGCTTTCCCTTGGTCGCTAGGAGAATGACCACCAAAAATTCAAATGAGGAACACAGCACAGATGTCCTTCATGTGGTCAATGTGGAAAGGATAACCAAGAATGCGAATGAGACCAGGACCAGGCAATATCTTAGGATCATTACACTTTAATTCTTGATTAAACAGCATGCACGTCAAATCAGTTACACAGATGCACATCAAATCAACAACACATGCACACTTTAAGGCACACACCTTCCCTCCGTATCATTCCATGAGCATTGCAAGGCAAAAGTAACGTTAATAAGACACATCACACTGGCATCAGTTTTGATTCAGACATTTTCACTGGCAATATCTGAAACACGGCAAGAACATTGTATATCATAATGAAGAATAATCAAGGCACTGATCAGGACTTCAAAATGAACTTACCCTGTGAAGAGGACAACCTGTGAACAGTTGTGGCATTCATTCAGATTTATAAGCTGCGGGCAACATGTGCTGAACAATAAATGAAGGAGATAGGAACTTGTTATCACAACTTCTATTGCATTACAAGTGTTACAACTTTGTGCCATTTTAATTCATTTGAAGAAATTATTTGTAAAATCAGCATTAATCGTTTATTACGATGTATGAACAACTTAAATAACATCTGGTGTACCATTTCAGCCTACCACAGCAGGTGGTTACTGCGTCTTTTTGTTGGTTTTGTTTCTTAACTAGTACTTACTTTCATCCATTTTCACTGAGACAGTTTTGGGTCTGCAGTAGCAAATGCAGTAACGATAATGAAGCCTGAAATACAGAGCTGCATCCTCGCCACATTTATAAGTGCAACCACAATAATCAACCTTGAAATACACTGGTGTAGCCTTATCACATTCAGAAGTATAACAAAATGATGCTTGAAATACATTGCCATAGCCTTATCGCATTCAGAAGTGTGATAACAAAATTAAGCTTGAAATACACTGCCGTAGCCTTATTCAATTCAGAAGTGTGATAACAAAATTAAGCTTGAAATACACTGGTGTGCCCTTGTCATATTCAGCAATGTATTAACAATAACCATGCTTGAAATACACTGCTGTACCTTTGCCTTCTTTTGGAATGCAATCACAATAAGTAAGCTTAAAATACATCGGTGCACTATCACCATATTCAGAAGTGGAAATGACAGTAGCTAATAAATACTGTTGTTTGAGAAACCATTGACAAGAGATGTTTGAATCAATGTAGTTAGCCACAATAATATACCATTGACAGAGATGTTTGAATCAATGCAGTTAGCCACAAGTATGAGAAACCACTGACAGAGATGTTTGAATCAATGCAGTTAGCCACAATAATAAACCATTGACAGAGATGTTTGAATCAATGCAGTTAGCCACAAGTAATACAGGCCTTCCCTTACACCTCCTCCACTGATCTGCACCAACTAGCCTGGCCCCAACATGGGGATGAAGAAAAGAAGAACCAGGCAGTGTGTGAGTCCTTATTTCGACAGTCAGGGTCAACCTCCACATCTACTACCAGTGATCTAAATGACAGGAATCAGCTGGGGGGACCAGAATAGATCAGTTAGTTGATCCCTGGACTCACAGACCTGGTGATCCTGGGGTTGCCTGTTCAAATCTTCACTGGGGTGTTTTGGTTGGGGGAGGGCTGGTGGTGTGTATTCCCTTAGAGTTAACATTTGTTCTGACTGCATTTCCCGAACATTTTTTGAATGAGACTATAAACCGTGGTTCCATGTGCGAACGAACAATGAATGAACACATTATATTTTGTGCACACGTAAAATCCCATCCCAAACTTTCAGAAGAGAAGGCCAGTCTGGCTGTTGTTATGGATGACATGTTACACATAACATGCACCCTGAATAAGAAATGGAAAGAATGAAGGAAAACAGCCGAGTGATTGATACTGACTGAAAGACACAGGAAACAACTGAATGTAGCACCAGCAGGCAGCTCTTCTGTCACCTCTACCCAGGTAAGCAGCCCTGTGTGTAAACAAGAGTGTAGATTTATATCAAGCCTTTGCAGCTTGGTCTCTAACTGAGGATAGGCGCCATTTAAGTACTCTTAATAATCATCAACATCATCATCTTCCCAAACAAGTTTGGGGAGGGCCATCTAACATGGCCCTCACACCCCTAGCACTACAACACATTCAGAAGAGTGGGTAGAATGTCGTTTTCCATGTTGGGTGCCAGAGAGGTGGAACTCATCTCTCACGGCAAACTGGACAGACTGAGTTATCCAGGCACCTCTACACGTCTTCTCTCTGTCTCCCTCTGAGGCAAGCAGAGTCCAGAAATCATTTCTCTGTCCACTTCCTTTCCCTCCGCCTCTTTTTGCTTTGTTTCATTTTTTCAACAACCTGACTATATACCTTATTTAACAGGGCACTAAAACATTGTTTTTCAACAAGAAATGTAGTCTCTGTGACAGAACGGGCACAAGCATAATCACCTAAACAATCTCATTGCATGTATCAATAGCAAGATATGGATTTTTTTCAGTATTAAACAGATAAGATAAAAATGATGATGTTCATATTCTTTCAAACGAACACACTGAACACTGAATTTACAGTTATTTTTTTTGTAATTAAACACATACACAAACAAATCCAAGAGGAAAGCACATCAATTTTTATGTATGTCAACTACATGATGATAAACACACAAGTGCCAGACGCACAACACACACACAAAAACATACCAAAATGCCCATATTTAAAGAAACAGCATATATCTAAATCTGTGGACGAAAAAAGTTCAATGGCAACCACAAAATATACCAAATATACTATGACTTAGACTTGACTTTCACACAATCACACGCTAAGAAATGAACGCTAAAGGACAGAGGGAGATAGAACCAGGTGATATCCTAATGAAATTCTAATACAAATTAAAACAAAATGCATAACGAGGAAAGAGAGGAGGTGGAAGGGGGGTGAGGAGGGGAGGGCAGGGGGCCCACAAAATAGGCCTTTGAAAGAATGTCTGGCTGCTTCTGTTTGCATGAAGCTGTCAATTAGGTTTCACTCACATGGTAAGAGATATGGACGTGTTTACACTAAGCTTTACCCTGTACATTCAGCACAGCTGCTGTGTGGATGTACAGTGAAGAAGACCCCATGGAGACTCTTACCAGCTTTTCACTGCATGTAACCATGTGTTATCAATGTTCATGTAGCCATAGTGTTTGTACGCCATATCAATGGCCCAGGCAGGACAGTGCGAACATCACAGCACCTCCAATAACACAGCCAATGTTTTTCTGGCTTGGCTAGTTCAACGTTGAACGATTCGAGTTAATTTCTAAACTTCTTAGTTTCAAAGGAGCTGACTGTAGGTGGAAACTGGCACAAATTTCAAAAGGAATTTAAAGTAAATCTGCCTGTAAGCATGGACAAATAGATAACAAGGAGCACGATGCATTTCGACCTCTTAGGTCTTCTTCAGGCAAGAGAAACAACATTCACGACAATGAAAATTGAGAAGATAAGTGCTTGTTTGTTCGTTTCTCTTGTCCTGAATGTTAAGTTGCCTGAAGAAGAGGCTGAAACACATTATGTTCTGTCTTGTAATTTGTTTGCCAGTGCTAACTTGTGGATTTACTTTAAATTCCTTTTAGAATTAATTTCTAAAGTTATGTTTTGTCTTGATGCCACATGTGGTCTACATCCCTGCTGGGTAAACCTCACCATGAACAATGTCATGTAAGGTCTACAGCTCCGAGCCAACTTTAGTGTGAACAATGAGGCTATGTGAGGTCAATAGTCTGGGGTCAATCTCAGCATGAACACTCCCTGAATGGAAAACAACACAGAATATGTGACTGTTTCTTAAATTGTGAAGGTTTGATCACTCACCACGTGCAGTCATTTTCTTTCTCTCTCAATACCTTACACGCGCAAGCATGAAGGCATGCGCACCCATACACATAAGCATGCAAACACGCACACAAACTGATGTGTCATTTGTAACATGCAAAACATTTTGGAAATTTCTTATCTATACTTTTATCATTACAAAAACAAGCAAATGCACATGTGCACGCACACACACATAAACACACACATGTGTACACACACATACACTGATGATAGGTTTGAAATATATAAAACATATTGCAAGCTTGTGATTTAGTACTCTGTTATGGCAGAGTTGTAAGCAGACTGTAGGTCTCAACAGCACACCAAAAAATATTGCGCGTGATACAGTAACAATGTTGTCAATGCACAATGCTAGCACACAGTTTTCAAGGTAAGTAGACTTCCATCATTACACGCACGCACTCACACAGGCACATGAAACTGTGCAAAATAACATGTTCTTTGATCCCTTTGCCCAGTTTTAAAAAAATAACAATAATGGAAAAAATAACAAACGTCAGGTTGTTACTACTCGCTTTTTTTTCGCTGGGGGCCTGGGGGTAGGTGGTTGTGAGAGTGATGAAGATACATAAACATATGCACAAAACTGTGAACACATACAATGAAAACAATACATGTAGCAATTTGCTTCACTTTCCTCATCCTCAAAAAATTGACAAATGATAAAGAAGGAAACACACACACACACACACACACACACACACACACACACACACACACTCCAACACACCAAGAAGGAACACACACACACACACACACACACACACACACACACACACACACACACACACACATACACTCCAACACACCAAGTAAACAAACATGCCTGAACACAACTCATGCACAAACACACTCACATACACACACACATGCGCACACACGCACAACTGTGCAGATCAAAATTTACTACGTTCCTTCCTCCCTGGGAGAGTTTGTGAAGGTTTTGGAATTGGCACCGAAAGATGAAAATGTCATTGGCCGGCCCCGTGAAATACCCACATGCTCCACCGACAGCGTCCGCCGCAAGACGGAGGTGGTACCAGGGGGTGAGGAGGGCGCAGCACCGTCTTTGCTGACTAGGACACTCTCGTGGCTCTGGGCCAGAATGTTCAGAGCGGCATCGTAGTTTGGGGGAGGGGTTATGGGTTCTTCCATCGATGGCACTCGTCTCTGCAAAATGTCAAAGTGAGCAAACCAAATTTATATACATGAAAAAAACAAACAAACAAAAAACAATACTGATTAATTCTATGCCTTTAATTCTTTAGTTTCCCAATCTTCAAATGAAAAGATCTTTTTTTTTTTTGATTTTGCAGTTTTAGGTGCCATTATGAAATTCTATGATGGCCGACTCCCTCTGCTGTGCATGTTATCATGTGACATGCATCACATACCACAATCTTTCCTTTTGAAATATACTTTCATGATGACTCTCTCTCTCTCTCTCTCTCTCTCTCTCTCTCTGTGCCATTCCCTAGGTTTGGCTTCAGAATTCATCTCAGGCTAATCGCTTTTCTTCATTTTTTAATTGATCAAAAAAAGAAAAGAAAAGAAAAGAAAACACACACAAAAAAACAAGGAATTAAAGTTTGAACAGATGTACTTCATGCTTTAACAGAAACAATACCACTATCGCAGATATCAATGCCCAATGTTAATTCTTTTGTTTTTTAAGTTCTTGATGACATATAAAAACAATAGATTTTTCTGTACTGTTATTTATATATCCATTACCAAATGGTTGTGCTTGTATAGGTATTGCAAAAGAAACATAAACACTGATGTCACTGCTGTCTGAGTGTTCATGATGGCATTTTAGGTACAGACACACGGACATGGATGTTTTGTTTGTTTGTTTGTCTAAGTATTCATCACATTATTGTGACAGACACAAGAACAACAATGGTGCTGCTGTCATAGTGTTCATCTCAACATTTAATTAAGAAACAGCTACATGAACAATGACGTTGCTAGCTGAGATTTCATCAATGCAGTTCAATGCAGACACATGAACAATGTTGCTACAAGAGATTTCATCAAGGTGTTTCAGTGACAAACACATGACAAACGATGTTGAAATGTTCTATCTGACGTGATCTTTGAATTTCTGAAAGAGATCAGTAGTTTTCATCTGATCTAAGATTTTACAGAAGAAACGCTTTTTTTTTAAGATTTCCAGTGTGTCTTTTAAAAAAAAAAAAGTGTATTTTAAAGGGTTGTTTGAATAAAGCTTTTTCTTTTTTTTTTCTTTTTTCAATGACTTGTGAGCTGACTTCGATGCGGTGACAGCCCTGATGGTGGCCCCTTGCGGTCAGCTGGGTTATAAGCAACATTACCTTACCACACCATGTGAGCATTTATCTGCACATTTCAATGACAAGAAGCAATAAGAAATAATGTTGCTATGTGAGCGTTCATCATGGTATTTCAACAGAACAATTCTTTCATGATGTATCATGACTGTGGTGACTGGAAGAGATCAGTGATCTGTGCAAGCTGACTAGGCTCTGACAAAGTCAAATAGTGGAAAAGTGAGATGACATACTTATCCCCTCCTCTCCACATCTTTGATTTTGAGATGACATACTTATCCCCTCCCCTCCACATCTTTGATTTTGAGACGACATACTTATCCCCTCCCCTCCACATCTTTGATTTTGAGACGACATACTTATCCCCTCCCCTCCACATCTTTGATTTTGAGATGACATCTTATCCCTTCCTCTCTACCTCTCCGATTTTGAGATAACATACTTATCCCCTCCCCTCCACATCTTTGATTTTGAAATGACATACTTATCCCCCCCCCCCCCCCCCCATATATTATCCCTTCCCATCCACATATTTAGACTGTGAGATGACACACTTATCCCCTCCCCTCCACATCTTAAATTTTGAATTACATTGTTCAACCCACTCAACCATCCATGTCTCAGTCTCTGCATGGAAGATCTTTTACAGCTAGTCATTCTTTCTCTCTCTCTCTTCTCTCTCTCTCTCTCTCTCTCTCTCTCCTCTCTCTCTCTCTCCATCTTTCTCTCTCTGCTATCTGAGGCACTGCTCACTCACATTTCTGTAGGTCTGTGGGGTGGGGGGGTAGAGACAGATGTCGATGGCCTCCCGATAGGACGGAGGGGGCATCAGCAGCTCAGGGTGGTCCATTTCTTCTGTCGCAACAGTCCCACCTGTAACACCTCATCCTGTCAGCATGCTGATGAAGCCTACCGCACTAATCATCACTATAATAATCACACTGAGAGTAGCCAGAATGGCACTTGGGAGAATGTAGACCTCTGTCAATGGATCTTGGATCTGCCCTTTGATCCTGATCTGCACTAGCTATCTGCACCACCGATCACCATCAAAATGTAATGGGGGTCATTCCCGGGTCATATTCCATCTTTCAACCGTGTTTGAATAAAATTGGTTCGATAGTTTTTGCCTTATCCTACTGATAGCCAGAGAAAACAACAGACACAGGTCAAAACATAAGTACCTAGTGGTCAGTGATGGTAATAATAAAAACAACTACGATAACGATTATTATTATTAGAATCTTACTATAATAATTACTTTTTTGTTATAAATATATTATTCTACTTTTTTTCATAACACTATTATTTTATTGTATCATATTATCATAAACATCATCTCCATTGCTAATAACAAAGACTGGTGTCAGTATGTCAGTTATTACATAACGAAACACCTTCAAAGAAAGTGAAGCACTCTGCACTTCAGTTCACATGAAACCAGAAGAACAATTCTAATGCAGCAACACAGAGAAACAAAAGGCAATGACCACACTCAAGCAGGAAACATCACTTACACTGTACTAATGCTGACTTTTTGCTGAAGAGTGCACGCATAAACAACCTAAGTAAGCATCTGTCCATACCAGGCATAGCTTAACAGCCTCTCTGTTTTCAGTCACATGTCCCCTGCCCTCTCACACACACCAAGTAAACCCAGCACATACAGCAGAACAACTATGTCATGTCCCCTGCCCTCTCACACACACCAAGTAAACCCAGCACATACAGCAGAACAACTATGTCATGTCCCCTGCCCTCTCACACACACCAAGTAAACCCAGCACATACAGCAGAACAACTATGTCATGTCCCCTGCCCTCTCACACACACCAAGTAAACCCAGCACATACAGCAGAACAACTATGTCATGTCCCCTGCCCTCTCACACACACCAAGTAAACCCAGCACATACAGCAGAACAACTATGTCATGTCCCCTGCCCTCTCACACACACCAAGTAAACCCAGCACTTACAGCAGAACAACTATGTCATGTCCCCTGCCCTCTCACACACACCAAGTAAACCCAGCACATACAGCAGAACAACTATGTCATGTCCCCTGCCCTCTCACACACACCAAGTAAACCCAGCACATACAGCAGAACAACTATGTCATGTCCCCTGCCCTCTCACACACACCAAGTAAACCCAGCACATACAGCAGAACAACTATGTCATGTCCCCTGCCCTCTCACACACACCAAGTAAACCCAGCACATACAGCAGAACAAATACGTCATGTTCCCTGCCCTCTCACACACACCAAGTAAACCCAGCACATACAGCAGAACAACTATGTCATGTCCCCTGCCCTCTCACACACACCAAGTAAACCCAGCACATACAGCAGAACAAATACGTCATGTCCCCTGCCCTCTCACACACACCAAGTAAACCCAGCACATACAGCAGAACAACTATGTCATGTCCCCTGCCCTCTCACACACACCAAGTAAACCCAGCACATACAGCAGAACAACTATGTCATGTCCCCTGCCCTCTCACACACACCAAGTAAACCCAGCACATACAGCAGAACAACTATGTCATGTCCCCTGCCCTCTCACACACACCAAGTAAACCCAGCACATACAGCAGAACAAATACGTCATGTTCCCTGCCCTCTCACACACACCAAGTAAACCCAGCACATACAGCAGAACAACTATGTCATGTCCCCTGCCCTCTCACACACACCAAGTAAACCCAGCACATACAGCAGAACAAATACGTCATGTCCCCTGCCCTCTCACACACACCAAGTAAACCCAGCACATACAGCAGAACAACTATGTCATGTCCCCTGCCCTCTCACACACACCAAGTAAATCCAGCACATACAGCAGAACAAATACGTCATGTCCCCTGCCCTCTCACACACACCAAGTAAACCCAGCACATACAGCAGAACAACTATGTCATGTCCCCTGCCCTCTCACACACACCAAGTAAACCCAGCACACACAGCAGAACAACTATGTCATGTCCCCTGCCCTCTCACACACACCAAGTAAACCCAGCACACACAGCAGAACAAATATGTCATGTCCCCTGCCCTCTCACACACACCAAGTAAACCCAGCACATACAGCAGAACAACTATGTCATGTCCCCTGCCCTCTCACACACACCAAGTAAACCCAGCACATACAGCAGAACAAATACGTCATGTCCCCTGCCCTCTCACACACACCAAGTAAACCCAGCACATACAGAAGAACAAATATGTCATGTCCCCTGCCCTCTCACACACACCAAGTAAACCCAGCACATACAGCAGAACAAATATGTCATGTCCCCTGCCCTCTCACACACACCAAGTAAATCCAGCACATACAGAAGAACAAATATGTCATGTCCCCTGCCCTCTCACACACACCAAGTAAACCCAGCACATACAGCAGAACAACTATGTCATGTCCCCTGCCCTCTCACACACACCAAGTAAACCCAGCACATACAGCAGAACAACTATGTCATGTCCCCTGCCCTCTCACACACACCAAGTAAACCCAGCACATACAGCAGAACAACTATGTCATGTCCCCTGCCCTCTCACACACACCAAGTAAACCCAGCACATACAGCAGAACAAATATGTCATGTCCCCTGCCCTCTCACACACACCAAGTAAACCCAGCACATACAGCAGAAAAATACGTTATCACAAATTAACATTTCCTGATTAACAACGCCATGTAAAATCTAGTATGACATGGTACAAGAATTAGAAACAGAAACGCAAACACACACACACACAAACTTTCTTTCTCTCTCTCTCTCTCTCTCTTTCTCTCTCTCTCTCGCACACACTTGTGACTCCCACACAAAAAAGGATGGTGATTGCGTAACCACAGACACACACGCATACTGGCTGAGACCTATATATTGCTTCCTAGCCTTTGGTTGTACTGATATTTATTGACAGGACAATCAAATTTAATGGGATTTTTTTTTGTTTGTTTGTTTTTTAAAAGAATTCAGTTCAAACACTGGAAGAAAGGCATTTTTAACCTACTTCAATATGATACAATAATGGTTAGGAAAACTCTATCACTCGCATCCTTCTACTCCATCTTTTAGCTCTCTGTACCCTCCTCCTCCCTTACTTTAATTCTCTCACCGTCTTTCTCTCTCTCTGCCACCTCACCCCAGCCCCACATTCTCTTTCAACTCCCCCTTCTCTCTCTCCCTCTCCAAATCCACCCACCCTTTTTCTTCCACTTTATGAATAAACATGTCTTTAAATTAAGCAGTAACCAAATGAAAAAAAAGCCCACATGTTCATTCATACACACACACACACACACACACACACACACACACACACACACATGCACACACACACACACACACACACACACACACACACACACACACACATACATACACATACACACACACACACACTCATTATTTTTTAAAAAGTCAACAGTCTTGTGGCCCAATAGGCAGATGAACTATACACAGTTACAGAATAATCGTGTCAAGAGCATAGCATTACAGAAGCAGATCCCATCCCTCTTCTTCCATCCCCTTCATATTTCCTGACCCAAAGAGTTATGCAAATGGGAGACAAGAACAGAATGGTTGACAGTATCAAAAGCTGCAGAGAGGTCTAGCACAACAGTAGAGTGAAAAGTGATATGTTGTTTTTGTCGAGGGCAGTCAATAAGTCATCGCAGATTTTGAGAAGAGTGGTTTCAGTGCTATGGTTGAAACGGTCAGCAGTCTGAAGAGAGTAAACCAGATTGTTAAGAGTGAAGATTATCCATACTTAGGTGTGTAACCCAGGGACCCCCATAGCAAACCAGCTAAAAGAAGTCTTTGGCGGTCAAATACTCATATATACTGTTCAAAAAAAGTTAAGGACCAACATTTCACTGACTTATAAAAAAGAAAATTGGGAAGTGATCAATCTCCAAGTATAACATGAATTTATTGAATATGTGAAAAGTGTGTAAAGACAATGACAAGTCCGAGGAATCAACAAACTGTAATCGAGCGCAGTACAAACACCCCCACCCCCAAATTTGAAAGTCACAAAAGGAGTGTTTGTTCAATGTCATGGTCAATAACGTGTGTGTCCCCCGTTATTGGCAAGGCATTCAAGGCAGCATTGTCGCATGGAGTTCATCAGTGTGCGCAGAAAGGCCTGGGAGACAGCAGCCCACTCCTGCTGGAGTGACTCAAACAGCTGACCCAGGTTAGCAGGAGGACGACGACGCTGCTGCAGTCTCCGGCCCAGCTCTTCCCAAAGATGTTCGATGGGGTTCAGGTCTGGGCTGTTTGCGGGCCACTGCATTCTGTTGACACCAGCAGCTTGGAGAAACGTGTTTACTGCTCTGGTGCAATGGGGCCATGCATTGTCGTCTTGAAAGACTGCCCGAGGTCCAAGCTGTTGAAGGGCTGGCAGCACCAGGGGTTGCAAAATCTCTGTTTGGTAGCGAACACCATTCAAGTTCCCTGGCACATTGTAGAGAACCACTCTGTAGCGTGTGCTTATGCCACCCCAAATCATAACGGATCCCCCATCATAGCGGTTCCTTTCCAGGACAGCTTCTTCTGCAAAACGCTCCCCACGGCGTCTCTAGACCCTGTTCCGTCTATCGGTGGGATCCAGGTAGAACCGCGACTCGTCTGTAAACATCACGTTTGCCCACTGTTCACGTGTCCATCTCACATGCTGCGTGCACCATACTCGGCGTGCTGCTCTGTGGGCATCAGTCAAACGAGGTCTTATGGCTGGTCGAGCACGGAGGTTAGCGGCGTGTAGGTGGTTTCGTATGGTCTGATCACTGACAACAGTGTTGGTGGCATCTCTAAGGCGACGTCTGATGTTGTTTGCACTTACTGTTCTTTCTTGTGTGGCCTGCCTTTCAATGTATCGGTCCTCTCGTGGTGGTGTTATTCTGGGTCAACCAGAGCGTGGTCGTTCTTGCACTCTTCCTGTGTCTTGAAAGCGCTGTCTGAGTCTGATAACAACAGAGTGTGATACCCCAAGTCTCCGTGCCACTTCCCGTACTGCAACTCCTTCTTGGAGCCATCCTATTGCTCTTCCTCGATCCAGCTTGTTCAGTCTTCGACGTGGAGGCATGCTGTTGCATTGCATTTTTTGCCAGTACAGTGGCATTTAAAGACATTTGGTTGAGCATACTTTATGACCTACAGCCTGATTTAGCTCGTGCTTCACATGATTTTGATTCAGCACATGCTCCTTGGATCCCAAACACATCAGAAATTCACCCCAATTTGTTCCAAAAATGACAAGTCGCGACACGTGTTTTTCAAGGCGCGTGAGAAATGTGTGCCACAAAATTGCACTTGCCGCATTCACTATCAATTTGTGCGTGTGGTTCAATTTGTTTGGACCACAAAGGCGGTACAATTGAATTTTTGTGAATTTTAAAAAGTTTTTGTGCATTCTCAATGTTGGTCCTTAACTTTTTTTGAACAGTATACAATTGATAAGCCATGAAGAAAATCTTCAGAGGGCACAGAAATGGCCATAAACACAGTCATAATGGATCATATGGGGTCCTATGCAGTTCCACTCACACCATCTCTCCCTTGACTGACCTTGTTGCTGTGAACTGCCACTGCGGCGCTGCTGCATGCAGTAGAGGAGAATGAGGAAAAGCACCACGCCCATGCCGACGCCGATCATGATCAGTATCGTGTCCTGGTTCAGCATCTCCTCCTCAGCTGTGTGCACAGATACAAACAGTGGTACACACTCCAAAAGTGCTTCATCAGCCATACATGTGTTTCTGAACATCAGAACCAATGGCAATGAGTTTATACTTTATGAGGCAGTATACTTCAACTATTTCACCCACCTAAATTGTTTCAAACACTGAATCTATTTGTTAACCTCAAGAATTCAATCTGTCTGTTAATCTAAAAAAAAATTATGTTATATCTCACATGAATCCCCTGCACACCCCCCTCCCCTTTTTTTTGTTTTGTTTAAAGTATCTCTCTCTGTTCCTTCACTAAAAATCAAAGCTTTAGCATTGGCAAGATTTTTTCTTATACAACCTTTTTTCACATGATATGTATCCGCCACTTCCTAACTGCTCTTCATAAACAATCTGGGATACACCATTAAATGGATATCTTGCAATGATAATTTTAAAAAAATAATACTGCTCTGCTATATGCTACAAGGCCGCATTTCTTCCAAACTTACGACACAGATCCAGGCGTGATATGCAAGAGCCATCCATACACTGCCTCTGTGTCTCAGGGTTACACATGGTTGGAGGTTTGTAGGTAGTCGTCATCTCCATGCCGGTCGTCGTCTGGGGCCGCACCATGTTCATTACAACAAGGCTCTGGACTCTCCTCACTGTTTCAGACTGGATTTGTATCTTGAGGTGATGTGGTTTTTCTTCCAGATGCATGGAAGTCAGGTAGAGCCATTACAGCTCAGGCTGAGAAGTCAGTACCATTGATCTACAGAGAGAAGGGAAGCACACACATTTAAAATAATTCTTCTAAATCTCTTTGAGATTGCACACCTCTGATACAGACCTGTCAGTCCTCTGGAGTCTGACTTCATCAGTCAGAGGAGGAAGGGGCCAGAGTGGGTTGAACTGAAAACATTCAGACTTCTTGGTGCTTCCAGTAACCCTTGTATAGCTTGAAAAAAGAATACGTTTTGTCCACTAAATGTAGTGCTGACACTTACCGAACATCATTTTAGTTTCCTTTGTAAATACTTTATCCTCCCTTTCTCCAAAATGCAGCATCAAAATCCTTCCTCGCTCCGCACACACACACTTACTCCCATCTCCCTTCGTCATATGTCTATCATTATTCGGTCAAGTCTCAAATCAAAGTTACTTTCATCTTCAACTCAAGATTAAAACCTAATTTTTTGTTTTAAAATATCTTCAGATCAAGAATGCATTCATGTACATGCATGATCACACACACACACAAACACACGCACACACGTGCGTGCACACTCATGCACGCATGCGCGCGCGCGCACACACACACACACACACACACACACATACACACACACACACACTTGTGTTTCAACCAGCACAGTTTACTCCTATATCTGTAAAGGCATTTCAGGCTCATACGGCTGGCTATAAGTATAACACCAATGAGATACTGGGGAAAAAAATCAGTCATATTATTTGTGCACTGGGAAAACCAGCATCTACAGATAAAAGAAAAAAATGATAGAAATTTCCTCACCATTAGTGAGCCACCACTTTGAACTCGCCAGCAGACAATGCCTTTCACAGGACTGACCTGTGTATGTTCTGGCCCTGAGAAGATTTCTCTTTTGAGAGAGCCCTGATTGTTTATTTGTTCTCATCAAGCACAGCAAATTTTGGCTTTTCATGTTTCATCTGGTTAGTACTACATTTCTTCAGTTTCATTCATTACTGAAGATAAGAAATTACATGCATAACTCCTGTCATGGATATCAAACAGCATGATGCTGACATGAATCTGAAACTACCGATCAGCCAAATTGTTTTTGATAAAGAGGGCAAGAGGGCCTCAAAAACAAGATCATAAAGATCCATGAGGATACCGGATTTTAATGTGGTGTCATAAGCTTTCTTTAGGTACAAAAAGATAGCTAGCCAGTGACATTGTTGTAGACAGTGTTCAAGACAGATTAAATGGTTAACTGGTAGTTGTGAAAACAACACTGTTCTGTGCTAATGGAGGCCATAGGTTTCCAGTTTCCATGTCAGTCAAGAGCTGACTATGTCTTTCATTAATTTACAATGGCACTAATGAGAGCTATCAGAGCAATCTTTTCTGGGTTGGAGAACTGGAAAAATAAGCTTTTCACAATGTGGGAGGAAGAATTCTGTAGAGTAGATTACTATAGATCAACTTGTACACTTTCAGAAGACAAACAGCCAATCCCACCAGGCAACCCATCTCTTCCTGCATGTGTGGCTAGATGCTGGAAGAACTTAATACTTTCCACATACAATGAATGAGTGAATTTATCTTCCACCAGCATGAATAGTATCACCCTCAGTCAAAGTCTTTAACCCCCTGATTATTGATTTAAATCATCATCCCAGCTCCACTCAGTAACACCCCACATTAACCAGACTTCCCAAACATTCTGGCACCCACTCTGCCAACACCCATCTTACCACAGCAAACTGGCACTGCTGGACATCACATGGTTGACGAAAAAAATGACTTAGAAAGCTGCTGATCCCTATCGTCAATCCTACACATTCACGATTCATCCAGTTTACAAATTACATGGTGTGTAATTTTAACAAGTTATGAACACGACTTGATCTCACCATGTTGATAAAGTGTCATCATCGTTCTGATTAAGATCTTGTAAGCGCTTTTCTTCACCAAACGACCTTTTCAGTTGACAAGTGCCCTAGCACTCTGTGACGCAACGACGCCGCATGTCCTACATGGTATTCGTAATATTTACACTGCATCTAGCCTAGTAAGCTTACCTCAACTGCTGAAGACCACATTACTGAGTACGAGCACATTATTGGACATTCAGTACCGAATTGTTCTTTTATGATTATTTTCTCACAGACTTTGTGGTGTCATCTTCTGGACACATTACAAGTCAACAGCAATGAAACACACACAACACAACGTACAAAACTTACTGCATTATTGATCTCCTAGTCCTATGAACTTTCGTCTGCTTCGTGTGGACTTTTTTTTTTTTTTTTTTCTTTTTCCAGCGGAAGTTTGGCCGGAAATCGTTCGCGCAACAAGTGCCTGAACTCCTCTTAGAGACCAAATGTGCAGGTATTTCATTCGCGAATGTCTACTTTTCACAGCATCGTTACGTTGTCCACGTCCGAGGACAACGAACACAAGATCGAAATGTTCACAACATTTCTGAACGTCGGGTAAAGATTTCCTTTCGACTCCCTCCCCCCCCCGCCCCTACCCCGCCCCTCTCCAGTGCAAGAAGAGGTTCTTCCACGAGTTTCACTTTCAGTCACGTTTTAAGCGCTGATGTGACAATCTCTCTCTCTCTCTCTCTCTCTCTCTCTCCAGTCATGTGGTGTAGCTTACATGGACTGGTCCGCACGCAGTGACACCTTGATGAGACTGAAACTCTTCATTCACTAAGTTATACTGGATTACAGTGTGTATGATTTCTTCTTGTTTTTGTTTTTGTTTTGATTGCTTGCCCCCACCGGCCCTTTTCATTATTTTCATTATCATTATTATCATTACTATTATTATTTCCCCCTTATTCTGACATCAGACAGCACAACAAGTTCCGTCAGTAAAACTAGACAGTGTTTAAAAAAAAAAAACAAACAAACAAAAACGCAATCAATCATTTTTTCCTCAATAAATACCCCCGCCTCCCCCCCCCCTCTCTCTCTCCTCTCTCTCTCTGTCTGTCGCTCTGCCTCTCTCTCTCTCTCTCTCTCTCTCTCTCTCTCTCTCTCTCTCTCTAATGCTAATTTTCATGCTAGTTTTTGTACGTTGTAGTACATTTCCATATATTCCCCCTGCTCAGCCCACTCTCTCCTTCCCCTTAATTATTATTTTTATTTTTTGTTTGTTTATTATTATTTTTTTCATTTCTCTTCTGTTTTCATTTGATGTTCCATTATGATTGCATGACCGCTTTGTTTGCTTGTTTGCTTTCTTGCATTATTTCATTTCACTGCATATTGTAGTCCCTACTCAGGGCGAGGACTGGGTGTAAAAAAAAGCACGTCAGTGCTTATCTATTATCCTCGTAAATAAAGAATTTTGTCTTGTCTTGTCTAAGAGTATCCCAAAATTCTTCATTTGCCTCCCCACAAAGCTCTTTCCAAATCCCTTTGCTCTTCTTAGTTAAGCTGTTTGCGGATGACATTAACAATTTACACAAATCATGCCGATTGACTTCGCAAA
>CM065725.1:1756332-1773832 GCA_033310375.1 Conus canariensis | reverse complement strand
GCTGATATAAACATTGGTTATAGAAGTAATCATTCTCGCATCTCAATAACATTAGATTTTAGAGAGGACACAAAATCGAGAAATTTTTGGAAGTTTAATGCATCACTGCTAAGAGATGAAAGATATGTGGATCTTATTAATGAAACTATCAAAAATACAAAAGAACAATATGCTGCATTAATATACGAAAGAAAAGAAATTGATAATATCCCTTTAGAAAACCTCTGTCTTACTATTTCAGATCAGTTGTTCTTAGACACTTTGTTTATGGAAATAAGAAAAGCGTCAATGGAATATAGTGCAAGAAAGAAAAGAGAAAACGCACAGGCAGAAAAGAAATTAGAAGAAGAAATATCAATCCTAGAAAACAAACTTAACAAAACAATTGAAGAACAGCATCAACTACACAATAAAAGAGAAGATCTTGCAGCACTGAGGAAATCAAAAATACAAGGAATATTAGTAAGAAGCAAAGCGAGATGGGCTGCAGAAGGGGACAAGATAACTAAATACTTTTGTAACCTTGAAAAAAGACACTACATTAGTAAGCAAATGTATAAAGTCATTTCAAAAGATGGAAATTGCCTCGAAAAGACAGAGGATATCCTACAAGAAACTAGAGATTATTATGAAAACCTATATACTGAAAAAGAATGTAAAGACACAGATTTAGAAAACTATGTTAATAACCTTCCAAAACTGACAGAAACAGAAGCAGCCTCACTTGAAGGTAAGCTTACTCTTGAGGAAGCATCACAGGCACTCAAAAACATGAAAAATGGAAAAAGCCCTGGAACAGATGGGATGACCGCAGATTTTCTTAAATTTTTCTGGAAAAAAATAGGTGTTCTAGTTGTTCGTAGTCTAAATGAGGGCTTTGAACAGAAACAGATGTCGATTACACAGAGAGAAGGTATCATAATTTGTCTCCCTAAGGGAGATAAACCTAGAGAGTATTTGAAAAACTGGCGTCCCATTTCCCTTCTTAATGTTACTTACAAAATAGGATCGTCATGCATCGCAAATAGAATTAAATCAGTTTTGCAAAAACTAATAAATGAAGATCAGACAGGGTTTATCAGTGGCAGATATATTGGTGACAATGCAAGACTTATTTATGATGTAATCTATTACCTAAAGAAAAAGAACTTGCCAGGACTTTTAGTTTCACTAGATTTTGAAAAAGCTTTCGACTCCATTAACTGGAAATATATGCATAAAGTAATGAAAGTCTTTGGATTTGGGAATGACATTTGTAACTGGATAAAAGCTTTTTATACTAATATAAAATCTTCAATCATTGTGAATGGAAAAGCGTCGCAAAACTTCCCTATCAAACACGGATGTAGGCAAGGAGATCCAATATCTCCTTACTTGTTTATTTTATGTGCAGAACTATTGGCATGTAAGATAAGAGAAAATCAAACCATACAAGGCATACAGCTGTCAGACACGCAATGTAAAATCAGTCAATTTGCAGACGACACAGTGCTATTTCTAGAAGGAGATAAAAAATCATATGAAACAACTTTTAAAATCCTCCAAGAGTTTGAATGTATATCAGGATTAAAACTAAATTATGAAAAAACTTGCAATATGTGGATAGGAAATAAATGCAATAGTGAATGCAGATTTTTACCCAATCTCAAAATGACTTGGAACCCCATAAAATTCAGAATCTTAGGCCTTTGGTTTACAAATGATCTAAGCAATGTAGCAGAACTAAACTTAACAGAGAAGTTTCAAGAAACTAAAAAACTATTCAATATATGGATGAAAAGAACAACTACACCCCTTGGAAGAATAGCTATTCTTAAATCAGTTATATTGTCAAAATTAACCTACTTGTGGATCATGCTCCCAAACCCACCCGACAACATAGTTCAACAACTGCAAATAATGTGTTTTAAATTCGTATGGGACAAAAAAAGGGATAAAGTTAAAAGGAATGTAGCAACACAAGATATACAAAATGGTGGAATTAAAATCCCTCACATAACATCATTTATTAATTCACTAAAACTAACATGGTTAAAGAAGTGCTATGCACAGACGTTCAGTGCAAAATGGAAACAAATTCTGATTAAAGAATGCCCACAAGTTGAAATGCTAGAGGAGTATGGGTCTTTGGTACTTAAAATTGGAGGTCGCCCAATAAATATGTTTTGGAAAGATGTTTTCAAGAGCTATATAGAATTCTTTGAAAAAATCGATTTATACGACCATAAAGACATACTGATGGAACCCCTGTTTTACAATAACAAATTCAAGATTGATGGAAAGGATTTCTATTTTGATGAGTGGGCAGAAAGAAATGTTTTCCATGTAAAAGATTTACTAAAAGAGGATGGTAAATTCATGAATGTTAATGAATTCCAAAACATCTTGCAACGTCCAGTTCAAAGACTGAAATATTTTGGCTGTGTAAGTTCTATTAGAGAATTCTTGAGAAAAAAGGAAATAAAATTAGAAAACAGTAACGAAGGAACTGAACACCACAAAGCATTTAGCCAAATGATTCATACTGCCAAGGGAACAAAAATATTTTATGAAATACTGATTGGTAAACCAGTGTTACCCAATGCATGTGGGGGATGGGAAAGAACTCTGCAAATGGAAATTCCTTGGGCAAATATTTTCATGGAAACAAAAAGAATAAAAGAAATAAGATTAAAGTGGTTTCAAATAAAAATCAATTATCGGGTTTTGGTGACAAATTCAATTCTAACAGATATGGGTGTAACAGAAAACAACAAGTGTAGCTTTTGTGAAGATGTTAAAGATTCCATTTTGCACTACTTGTGGGAATGTCAACATGTGAAAAGTTTTTGGACAGAATTTACAGAGTACATAAAAGGAAAATGTGCAAATTGTGATAGACTGGAACTAAATCAGTTACTAGTACTCTTTGGAAATGACAACAAAACAAAAACGGACAACTGTTTTCTGCACATCTTATTACTAGCTAAGTATACTATTTATAAATGCAGGATACGAAAGGTAAATCCAACACTTCAATTATTCTTAAGAGATTTAAAAGAAGCTTATGAGATAGACAAATATGTATTCAACACTTCTATGCAATATGATAAATTTGTACTGAAATGGGCATCATACACAAATTTGATACAAACTGATTGAGACTAAAAAAAAAAAGTAAAATAATGTTACAAAAGGGGTTTTGTTGTTATTGTTGTTGTTAATAGAAGTCATGTACTATGTACACACAAGTACACAATTTTTTGCCAAACGATGTTTTTGTTTTTTGTTTTTTTTTTATTAGCTCTGGTTGACCCAAGTCACCGTTGACCATAAGATGATTGATCTACGACTACGCTTGTCCAATTATATATTCATAACTGTATGTGGACAGCTTACTAAAGTTCTGCCTTTTATTTGCGATTAACTATTATATAAAATGACTACAATCCAATGAAATACTGAGCAAGTCTGTATGGTTAACAAGAGAACTAAGTTTACATAAAGTCTATTATTAAGTACTGTACTAAATATTGACATTGTGTATATGTTACATGATCAACCCCATGTATAGTAAGAATGATGACACATTTGTGTGCAAACCTTGTTCAACTGGGGGAAAAAAAAAAAGGAATAAAAAAAAAAAAAAAAAACTGGTTTCCCGTCTTGGTTAGTTATTTTTACACACACCGAATTTATATCCTCACCAACTAATTTTTTAAATTGACTGTTTTTGTCAAATGTATATGACTGATAATCGCAAAACCCCACTTCAAGTGATGGCAACACTCTTAGAATCGTAGATGGCTGGCCATTATACAAATTAACATCTGTTTTTAATTCACTTAAATGGGCATACAACCTTGGGTTAATTAGAAAATCGGATGGTCTACTACCTGCATACTCGTAAAGGCCACTTTCTAAGTACTTATGGGTGTTAACACTATACGTTTCACCGCTATCATAAAAGCCTAAGATTCGCGCAAGCCCTTTAGGGAAAGTGTATTCTCTTCTTTCTTCTGGAAGGTGTATAGTAATTATAAGATTTGCCTCATTAATTTTTAACTTAATGCCAAAATTGCTAAATACTTCTTTTAAAGAACAAAAGTTGTAGTAACCATCAGGTATTTTTAACTGCTTTAATAAATTACCTTGTCCGTCCTTAACATTCACCCAGTTATTCTTAGCTTTTTCAGATATATTAATCCACCTAACTTTAAAACCAATTTCTCTAAGAGCAACCCTATTATTACCGCGCCTATTGTCAATTGGATACTTTAAGAACACACGCGTGCTTTGCTTGGTTATATAAAGGAACATCCTTTTTAAATCCTTTTTTAAAAAATCTATTTAAAAATGGAACCTTTTAAATATAATGAAAGTGCCACTTACGATGTAGGAGGGGTTTATGAGCCCAAATCTTTGGACTTTAGTAGCCTAACCATCGCAGTGGATGAATCATATGGCTTTCTAGTTAGACTTGTAAACCCACTAACTAGATATTTAAATCCTCCAATAAAGAGTGATAGAGTGCCATCAGCATGGTCATCCAACCCTATGGCTTTTTACCAGAATCAGTTAAATTTTGCCATTTACTGCTCAACTACTGGCTGCGGTGTTTCATATGCAAACCATTTATACCACCCCAATCTCTTAGTAAGGTCAGTATATAACTTTCATGTTTATTATCAGTATAGACGCATACTAACTGAACTACAAGTACCCCTCCCCAACGACAACGCGTTTAATCCATTCAACAGCCCAATGGACAATAATGCATATGAAAGAATCTGCAACGAATTTAACATTAAACCTTCAAATAACTTTAGACAAAAGTTAGACCGCAATCACGGGTTGGGCACATTGTATTTGTGGGGTCAGCGTAGAGAATATAATTTTGACTACTGGCCCGGCCACACCTCTTTTAAGCCAAACTCCCAAGTTAGATTGGGATCAATAGAACAAAAACACCCCAATGCTTGGGCAACATTTATCTTAGATGAAAGTAAAGGCCTAACAATGCCAGGAGTGCAAAGACTTAATGACTCCATACGCACGTACGTTTGGTGTCTATTAGGAGCGCAAGCACAGACCAAGTCTAGCATAGTGGACCAATCTACAGGCTTTGACGCCAGAAAACAATTTCTAGCCAATTTAGAAGATGCTATTAACTCTGCTGTTGATTTGCCTTCCAGCATACAAAGGTACCAAAACGTTCTTTCACATGCTAGGTCAAAGGTTGACTTTGTTGTGGGTCATGGATTATACATGCTGCCTTCTGACCTCAGACTGCAGATTGGCATGATACAGAATTATAATAATGAAATCCTCATAGCCGGAGACGACCAAAACTTAGGACACAACCAAGGCTTAAACACAAGGCCCGCACCAGCCATTTTAAAAAAAGTATCTAGCCCTGAAAGCGACCCGCCGCCACCAGTTATAAGCAGCCCACAGCCAGAAAGCGACCTCCCACCGGCTATAAGCAGCCCAGAAAGCGACCTCCCGCCCGTTGATGTACCTCACCCCGACAGACACACTAGCGAAAAGACGGCCCTTGTTGTGTTTTTAACTTTTACTGGATTAGCCATACTTTATTTCACTAAAAATTAAACCGGCAGCCAGCACCCCCAAAGTCCACAGATGGTCGGCCATATAACCAGCCACTTTACCTATGGTAGACAAAACCCAACTAACAACACTGCCTATTATGCCAGGCAGAGCATCAAGCGCTTTGACAGCTAACTTCTTTAATAAGTTTGCTAGATGGCGCAATTGTTTTCTAATCCAACTTTTACCGGGCTGAGGCGTTGGAGGTGCTACTGGCCCTGTTGGCGCACTGCCGGTTAATGCATAAACCAGTGTAGAGATAGCAAACCCAACGGCTGTTAATATACTAACTATTGTAATTCCCTGCTCTCTGAACAGAGTCCTTATTCTTTCTGCTAGCGTAGTATTTTCATAAATCATTTTGTTTATAGTTTCTCTGATTCTGCTTATTTGGGTATCTATTTTTTCTCTGTTAATATACAACGCTGATAACCTGTTTGCCTTTAGTATCATTAAATCCTGTATTTTCGCCTGTATTCTAGCCTTTTCTTCCGGCTCTAAATTGTTATCATCTGCATCAGCCAGTTTATTTTTTTCTTCTTCTATCTCTCTCTCTAGCTCATTAAATTTTCTCAAATTGTTTTTTAGTTCTTCGTTTGTAGTTGTTAAAGCAGACTTAACAGACCCGAGGTCACGCAGTTCAGCTTCAAGATTCCTGTTTCTAGCTTCAAGATCCTTGATTCTAGCTTTAAGAACCCCGGGTTTGCGCTCAGACAATGGAGGATCATCAATTGTTTGTAAAGCTGCTTCTTCTTCAGGGCTCAGCTCACGTTCTCTTTGACTAGGTGATGAAGAATCGATAATTGTTTTTAACTGTGTTTCTTCATTAAAACTCGTCTCAATTTCTGTTATTGCTCTATTTGCATTAGCTACTAGTTCATCTGCTCTTTGAACTAATTCTTGAATAGGGGTCATTTCTATTTCAGATCGTGTTGGCAACTCTCGCACTATGCTTTGTAAAGCACTAATAGTCTCAGACCTTAGATCGTCAATAAAGTTTAACTGCCTTTGGTCAAAAACAGGGAGCTCTCTAAGAATTGTGCTCCTGCTTAAAAACTGGGTTGGGTCTGGTTTTGTAGAAAGCCGTACAAAGTTTCCTTTACTAGTTCTTACATACAAATGATTATTTTTATCTGTTGAAAAATTGGAAACCTTAAGTGCTTCTGGCTGCTCTCGCCCCATATGGCTATATAATGATTCAATTCTATCTAACATTCGTATTTGACTTAATCCTACTCCTTGGCCTGCTGCTGCTGCTTCAAGTTCTTCTTGCAATGAAGGACCCGGTTCTTCAATAGAATCAATCATGCCAAAATCGTCTTCTTCTTCAATAGATTCAATCGCGCCAAAATCTTCATCAGCCATATTTATATATTTATTATTTTTTGTTTTATAAAAAATGAACCCATACGGCTGCGACCTTGATCCATTCAGAAAAGCGAAGGAGCCTCACGGCATAAAAGGCATAAGACAGACTGTGCGTGTTGTAAATAATCCATCAACAATTGAGCCCAATGAAATGTTAACAGTAAGATTTAGTGACCTCGGGCCTGACGATGTTATAATGCCGGGCACTGCCAGGCTGTCATTCAAAATAGACATTGAGTCGGCGGATCCTAATGCTACTGTCGTTGCTAACCTGGGCAGGGCCATCATTAAAAATATGGTAATTAAACTGGAAGGTAGAGAAGTCTTCTCACTGAGTAGCGCAGACATTTTTAATCTCTATTCTGATCTGTGGCTGCCTAGAACAGAAAGAAAAGACAAAATCTTTCAGGGGATCCAGAGCCCAAACGGTCTTAAGCACAGGCTTAATGCTGCAGATGCAAAGGAAGACGAGGGAGACCAGGCAATAGCGCGAGCATTTAAGAACAGATTTTGCATCCCTCTAGATTTTGAACTGTTAAAAACCCATCAGCCATATTACCAAGGCGCGCTAAGAGACAAACTTACTTACGAACTGACATTCAATGACAGCGGGTCTGTTATTTTATCAGATGACCCTCAAGCCAGATACACTGTCAGTAACATCTCTCTTAATTTTGACGTTGTTACTAACCCTGAACTGGCTAGAATAATCTTAAACCAGTATAAAAGTAGGGCGGTTGTTTACTTTGAAAGAGTTTTACACCACAGTCTAGCGATTAAAAACAAGCAAGACACCGTCTGGGAAATAGCTATAAGCAATTCTTTAAGGTCTCTAAAGGGTGTTCTCTTGCTATTTACTGAACCCTCAGCTCCTTTTCAGAGAGAATCTGAGGTGTTTTACAACCCAAAAATTGAGCAGTTGTCTTGCACAGTAGATGGCAAGCCTTTTCAGCTGTATTCAGCCGGACTTTTACCCGACCAACACTTTGATGAAATAAGAAAGTTATTTGCTGGAGGCAGACAGACAAGCCCCACAGCCGATCATGTGTGTAAAAAACTTCACCTTCACGATGTAAGACTCGAAGATTATCTAACAGACAAATATGGACTATGGCTGGATTTTAGATCCACGTATGACAACAAACTGCACGGGAGTGGAAGAAGGGTAGGGTCAGATGGCATACTCATACAGATTAATAAGGAAGAGGAGGAGAATGGCCAGATACAAATGCACGTTTTTGTGGTTTATGACGCCCAGCTGAACATTGAAGAAAATAGACTGAAAGAAATAGCCTATTAAAACAGATGGATAGTTTGAACTTTTTGCCTAAAGACCCGCACTGTTCGCTTATTTGTGGGATTACTGGGTGTGGGAAAACTGTCTTCATGCTTGATTTGTTACAAACAGTCTACAGATTTCATTACGAGTACATTGTTATATTCTGCACAACCATTAAGCACAACAAGTCTTACAAAGAAAGGCAGTTTGTTTGGACAGACGAGAATATATTTTTAGTTGATCCTACTGACAAGCTAAGCGACTGTTTAGAACATTACTATAGGCTATTTGAGGGAACCGAAACGCTGTTTATTATTGATGACTGTTCAGCCGAACAAGACATTGTTAAAAAAAGAAGGACTCTGTCTAAGCTAGCCTTTAGCGGAAGACACGCATTAGTTTCTGTTTGGCTCTTAACTCAAAAATACAATGCTGTCTTAAAAGACTTTAGATCGCAGTTAAAATCAGTCATCTTATTCTATACTAAGGACAGGGATAGTTTTGAAGAATGTCTAAGTGAAAACTATATAATCAGGGACAAGGATGAACTAAAAAAAATAAAAGAGCAGCTAGAAAAATCTAAGCACGCTAAACTATGCTTACGGACTGACCCACCAGTTCAATACGTTTGCTTATTATAGATTGTTTATTATAGATTGTTTATAACAAATTGTTATAATAAATTGTTTATATTAAAAAGAATGTCTCGAGGGCCAGAATCAAAAGCAGAGTTAGCTCCTAAATGCGTTGCAGTAGAGATAAAAGATCTAGCAGATACAACTGACTTTGATCTGATAGGAGTGGCAGGAAATGTTTATGGATTTGAATACACCGACGATGGTGTTTACAAACGAATAGAAATTGAAGATAAAAAACGACAGCAATATCCTACCCTGGAAGAGATAAGAAATCTAAGGGCAAACGATTTTGGCAAACACGAATACAAACTTCATAAACGAGAGAATGCCTGGGCGTTGCTTCCTGACATTAACTGGGATTTAAAGTTTGAACTACGAAGCCCCTATGTATACTTTGATAAGAAATACAATTTTAGAAAAGCTTTGAATGAAGGACACCTTCTTGTTAGCCTAGTCCCAGGAACACAACAGAAAAAGCAAATTGAAATAACTAAGCAGGGCTCTGAATATATGCTGCGGAGAAAGAAGTCCTTAGCTGAAGTGGGGGGCGACACCGTCGGCTTAGAATTTAACCCAAAACTAGAATCACTGCCTAAAAAAATGACGATGCTTTTTCGCTTATTTATTACTCCAAGGGAGTCTGATCCTAGTTTGCCAGAGCATACGTTAATCAGAGGCGTGCAAATAAAGTCTGAAAACTTGGACGGGCCTCTTAGGCTTGTTATTGCTATTACTAAAAACGGGGATGAAATAAACACTTCTGTATCTTCTGACAAAGTTACTGTGATGGTTGACAATGCTAAACTAACAGTACTCGATTTTATTTTTATTAAGTATGTTGATTTTATTGGGTTTTACTCTGTTGATGAAGTGCTGCCAGAAGGGTTAATAAGAAGATATGTACAGGATTAAAAAAATAATCTTGTTTAAAATGGAAGAAGGTCAACAGTTTAGATTAAAGCACATGACTGAGCTTGAAGAGGAAATAGAAAGTGACTTAAATAAGTATGGGGTTACTAGAAAGAAATATGCTAAAGCCTTAAATGTCCTTTCCTATATAATCACCGGCTCATCGGTTGTAGCTAGCTTAAGCACTGGGTCTAGTGTCGCTCTTTTAGCTACTGGAGTTGGAACGCCGATGTCTATAGCTTTTGGGAGTGTTGGGTTGGGTTTAGGTGCCATGTCTACGATTGTAAGTGCTGTTTTAAAAAAGCTAACGCCCAAATTACAAAAGCACACTGCCATTGTAGCCCTAGCAACAGCAAAACTTCATTCATTAAGGCTGATTATAAGCGATACATTGCTGGATGGAAAAGTAACAGACGAAGAATTTAAACGAGTCATGGCTGACGATGATGATTACAGACGACAAAAGATTGACCTTCAAAAGAAATGGAGAAAGACTTTTACTTCACAACAGGTAGACGCCGAAGCAATCAGAAAGAACATTGCAAAGCAGAACCTTGCAAACCCAAAACGAGCCTGATTTAATTATTGTATTACCTATATATTGGCCTTAAAAAATGACGACTAAAGTAGTTACAGAGCTTAAAAATATATGCTGTGCCTTAGAGTTAATGATGGAGCGGGGGGCTAATGAAGAAGAGTTAAGAAACAAGTTTGACGAATTAATTGCGGATCTTTTTGAGCACACAGATATTCGTGAAAGTGTAACTAACGTAATCAGTAAAATGCCAGATTCTTGGCCCAACCCAGTTATAAAGTGTATTGCAATTTTAGTTAATATTATGGCACCCGATGACGCTGAATTGTCTATTTTTACTAACTCTGAAGGAGCAGCTATTCAATTTAACTAAATTTTAGTATTTATTTTTTTGTATTACCTCAAATTAGTAAATATTAGCTAAATTTTAGTATTTATTTTTTTGTATTACCTATATATTGGCCTTAAAAAATGACGGCCACAAAGACGTTGGATGCTAAACCGGTGGGCAATATATTCAGTGAATTAGCCATGGACATCATTAACCCCTCAAGCGTTCAGGAAAGCGTAACACATGCTATTTCTAAAATCCCAGAGTCTCTTCAATTTAACCCGCCAGTAAAAGTGTTGTTGGCCATTCAGATGGAAGGAACAGTCCTTGAAAATCAGATTAAGACAAGCCAAATACTCTCCTATAGTTGGCAATTCTTACCTTCCTCTCCCAAGAGAGTTAGAGTTAAAACGAGCAGTCTTAAATATACATAATTCGGATAACTTGTGTTTCATGTGGTGTGTTTTGGCACATTTACATCACGTTAAAAATCATGCAAACAGAGTATCTAATTATAGGCGGTATATAAATGAGCTGAACTTAAATAACATAACCTTTCCAGTGAGCGTAGAAAGTATCGATCAGTTTGAAGAGCGAAACAAACCAATAACCGTAAGCGTATACACATGGAATTCAGTAGACAATCTGGTCCCTCTGAGGATTTCTCCCAACGCCCCTACTTTAGGCGAATCACTTGAGAATCATGTAGACTTGATTCTGTTTGCAGACGGTTCCAAGAGTCATTATGTATTAATCAGATCAATTAGCAGACTTCTGGCTTATACTACAAAGGACAAATTTAAACAGGAGCTTTGTAGAAGGTGTTTAGTCAGAATCCTGTCTATAGAGGCAGCTGCTGAACATAAGAAGCATTGTAAAAGTTTTGTAGACTGTAAAATCGAATTTCTTACACCCAAACCGGGGTCTAAGGTTGGGTTTAAGAATGTACACAAAATGCAGATGAGCCCATACGTAGTCTATGCTGACTTTGAAGCAATCTTGCCGCAGTACTACGGCCCTCAAGAACGGACACAACAAAAAACAACCTTATTATCCCGTCATCAGATCTGTTCTTATGCGTTTGTTGCTGTTAGGTCAGATGGCGGACACACACAGCCTGAGATTTACAGAGGCCCCGACGCAGCTGGTCGATTTTTGGAGCAGATGAAACACCTTCGCAATCAATTCTCCAATCAGCTGAACCTTTCAGACATTAAGATGACCCCCGAAGATGAAGAACGTTATAAATCATCTACACACTGCTGGATATGCAAATGCAAGTTATTAGGTGACACTGTAAGAGACCATGATCACATTACTGGCAAATTCAGAGGGGCGGCACACAACAGCTGTAATCTTCAACTCAAGGTTGACCCCAAAAAATGGAAACTGCCTATCTTCTTTCATAACCTACGAGGCTACGATTCTCACTTTATCATGCAAGCAATAACTTCTGAATGTAAGAGGATTAGCTGTATTGCACAATCATCAGAAAAGTACATGACCTTTACTGTAGACTGTTTATCCTTCTATGACTCTGCCCAGCATCTGATGGGGAGCTTAGACAAATTAGCAGGATCTCTGCAAGACTGTCCAATCACTAAAAAATATTTCGACTCATCTTTAGTCCGTAAAGGCGTTTACCCTTATGAATACATGGACTCGTTGGGACAGGTTTGACGAGCCGGCGCTGCCGATAAAGACGATTTTTACAGCCGTCTTAGAGGCGGAGGCATATCTGACGCCGACTATGAATACGCACAGAAAGCCTGGACAGAATTACACTGCAAAACGATGGGCGACTATCACGATCAATATTTATTGGCCGACGTGTGTTTATTGGCAGACGTCTTTCAGAATTACAGATCTACATGCATGAAACACTACGGTCTAGATTCATCACAGTACATCTCTGCCCCGGGCCTCTCCTGGGACGCATTCTTGAAGTCTACAAACATTCAGATCGACCTAATATCTGATCTGGATACACTCCAGATGATTGAAGACGGGCTGAGGGGAGGCATTAGCATGGCCTGTCATCCTTACCGCAGAGCCAACAACAAGTATTTAGACGATTATGACCCCACCAAGCCATCCAACTATCTGATGTACTTAGACGCCAACAATCTGTATGGGTGGGCCATGAGCCAGACACTGCCATTAAGAAACTTTAAAATGATAAACGGGCCTCATGAGGTTACTGCCGTGTTGAGTATGCTATCACAGCTTACACCCGATAATCCAATAGGATTAATCTTAGAGGTAGACTTAGATTATCCTGCAGAGTTACACGACCCCCATAACGATTTCCCCTTAGCTGCAGAAAAATTAAAGATGAGTCCCACAGAACCACCCAAACTCGTGCCTAATCTTCGACACAAGAGAAAGTACGTTTGCCATTACAGGCTGTTACAATTTTACTTAAGACACGGGTTAAAACTAAGAGCTGTTCACAGAATAATTACTTTCGATCAAGAGCCTTTCATGAAGCCATACATCATGAAGAACACTGATCTTAGGACTGCGGCCACGGATGCATCAGAAAAAGACTTTTTTAAACTAATGAACAACAGCTGTTTTGGCAAAACCATGGAGAACGTACACAATCGTAAAGATGTAAGATTAGTTACGAAAGAAAAACAAGCAATTAAGCTGGTCTCTAAACCTAACTACCAAGACTTTAGACGGTTTAGCGACGGCCTGGTTGGCGTTATGATGAAGAAACAGAATGTGAAGTTGGACAAGCCGGTGTTTATCGGGTTTGCCGTGCTAGAGTTGTCAAAGTTATTGATGCTAGAATTTCTGTACGACTACTTTAAACCGCTGTACCCAGAATCAAATGTCGTTTACACAGACACTGATAGTTTTATTCTAGACATCCCAACAGAAGACTTTTACAAAGACATGGAAATAGAAGTAGCCAAAGGAGCTGATGGGTGGTACGACACATGCGACTATCCAAAAGATTCGCCTCTACATTCAACCGTGAACAAGAAAGTGATTGGAAAGATGAAGGATGAACTTAATGGGATGGTTATACAAGAATATGTTGGCCTGCGGTCGAAGATGTATAGCGTTGCTACCCAGACTTCTGTAATGAAGAAGGCTAAGGGCGTAAGTAAAGAAGTTGTCAAAAAAAAAAAGTCACGGCAACTACAAGCAGGCTCTCTTTGAAAACAAAGTATTTCATCACACAAATGTTAATCTGCGCTCTACTCTTCATCAAGTAAACACAACCGCTGTTGATAAGAAGTCACTAGTCTCTAACAATAACAAGCGAACTTACGTTAATCCCGAGCTTTCATACGCTATAGGTCACTGGAGAACTTTACTTGTACTTTACTTGTACTTAACTAGTACTTTACTTAAGAACTTAACTAGTACTTAACTAGTACTTTACTTAAGATCTTAACTAGTACTTAACATGGCTTGCACTTAACTTGCGCTTAACTTGCGCTTAACTTGTTATAACTGACTTACCCAGTACTTAGCTTGTACTTAACCAGTACTTAACCAGTACTTAACAACACATTAAAAAAAACTAGTTTATTAAAAATGGGTCTACAGCAGGAGGTTGTACTTTTTTTGCAGAAGCTGATTCTTTGACTGTTTTTGTGGGGATTTGTGACTTTGTTGCTAAGTATGGCTTTAGGCGCTTGTATGCTAAAAGCCCTCCACCAACAACAATACTCCCCAGTACATAATAATACATCTTATAGTTTGATTGTGTTGTTGTTGGCGGTGGCGGTGCCGGTGCTGATGTTGTATTACTATCTAATATTTTTTGTTTTGCTGCTTGGTTTGCTTTTTGCAGTCTGTTCCATTCAGCTAGTTTACGACCGGCCTCAACACGGCCAGCACTTTTAGCTTTAGTAACACTACTCACCTGTGGGACACTCACTTGTGGGACACTCAGTTGTGGATTCACTTGTGGGACACTCGCCTGTAAATTCACTTGTGGGGAATTCACTTGTGGGACATTCTGCTCCTGTGGAGTCTTCTTCTCCTGCTCGCTCATTTTTTTTAGTCTGATTAAAATTAATATGATTGAAATTGATATGATTGAAAGTAATTAATCCCATGATGAATGGGCATAGCAACGTCCCAAATCTATAATACATGTCACATGCAAGAGATTCTAGGGACTTGGTTAAAACCGGATCTTGTGTTAAGTCATATTTTAAATCTTCTTCTGAATCAATCGGCGCTATCTTGCCTACTAACTTAGCATATAAACTAATCATTGTCTGTCCCACCGATCTAACCATTTTTGATCCTAGCTGTGCTTCATACCTGGCGTAATACTTCTCAACGTCTGATGTAGACAATTGCTGAATCTGTTCAATACTTAGTTCAACGCCTAGATACTGCCTGGTTTTCCCACACGCAGCCAGAGAGTATAATCTTTCTTTATGGCAGAGGTCTGCTGCCTCCTCACACTTTAATAGCTCGTCGCAATCCATTTTTTAAACTCTTTTTAAAAACAATAAAAATAATAAAACCATGAGTTTAACACTGGTTAATTATGCAGTGCCTATTGTTGGTGTTATAGTTTATTCAACCCTAGCAAAATGTTTGTTAAGAATAAAACCACCCAACATGGGAAAGATAGAAGATTCGCCGAAACTAGTTACAACCTTATTTTTAGCTCTGGCAACAAAAGATTATCTGATTAAAAAGCACATAGACAGTCTTTCATATTATGATTATTTTAATTATTTTTTTAGTTAATAAAAAACATGAGCGAAAAAAAATTATTAATACGATTTACCACTCTGCTGTAATCAGCGGCCTTAGTATAGGATATAGCACGTTAGCAAAAAACATGTTTAAAATGAGGCCGGCTGATCTAGGAAGGTTAGACATTGAGGATGTTGTTAAGGTTATAGCTGTAATAACTGCAGGGATTGCCTCAAAAGACTTTCTTGTTGCACAGGGGATTATCCCAGAAAACATCAATGCATAAAAGATTAATGCATTTAAGCAGATTGATTTAAAAAAAAAGATTCATTCTAAAAAGATGTCAGGATTAGTTCTGATGGTGGGCGGGGCTATTGTTAATGCATTGGCTTTCTCTGGCAGCAATTATATGTTTAGTAAATTGCGGTCTGATGAAGAGAGAGAGCGCCATAACAAGGCAATGGAAGATTTAGCCAAGGCAAGAGACGCTTACGAGAAAAGGAGAATTGCTCACTTAGACTTTATTAATAAAAAGTTAAGAGAACAGGGACATGCAGAACACACATTTACAGACGTTGATGATGCAATGAATGAATATTACTTAGTGACAGGAAAGAAGTTTCTAACATCGTCACCGCCAGAACTGTCTGACTTTTATGAACCATCTGAGGATCAGAAAATGGTAGAAATAGGCTTTATTATAGGTGCTATGGGAACAATCTTTCTTCTTGCATATTCAATCTAAAAACAATAGTTAAAAATGTAATAAAAACAGTCTCTTATGGACGATACGAAGTACAAAATATATTATTCTCCTAGAGGGTATTGGAAAGGAAAGGCCGCTATTGATAAACTGAGTAAAGCTGCTGGGGTGTCTGAATCAGAAGCGAAAGACTGGCTTTCAAAACAAGCGATCTGGCAAATATATCTGCCTGCCCCAAAAAGAATAATAAGGCCTCGATTTGTTAACTCAGTTCCTAATGACACCCACCAGATGGACTTGTTGTATCTTCCACATGACAAAGTTAGAAGAAAAAAGTTTAAGTATGCTCTTACAGTTGTTGACATGGCTTCAAGGTATAAAGATGCTGAGCCTTTAACAGATAAAAGCTCAACTGCTGTGGCTGTGGCTTTACAACAAATATACATGCGAGGTCCATTGAAGTATCCTAGGTTGATCCAGGTTGATGATGGGAAAGAGTTTAAAGGAGCTGTAAACCAGTTGTTTTTAAGACACCGTGTTACAGTTAAGAGAGGGATCCCAGGCAACCATCGCTCCCAGGCTCTAGTAGAAAACTTTAATAAGAATCTAGCTGAGCGTCTGTTTACCTATCAATATCATAGAGACCTTATGGACAAAACACGCAACACAGAATGGGTCGGGAGATTGCCGGCAGTCTTACGCGCCATGAACAACGAAGAATTTAAAGCAACGGGTCTTAAGCCAGTAAACGCGATCAAATTGAAAAAATAAGTATTACTGAAGACATCCAAAGTAATCAGAAACTCTTACCTTTTGGACTAAAAGTAAGATACTTGTATGCGCCTGGAGAGGCAGAGGGCGATGTTAGAATTAGAGCCACAGACCCTATATGGAGCGTAAAGTATATGAAGTTGAAAGAATTATGAAAACAACCCCTCCCGATATTATTTAAGAGAAGACTCTTCTCTATCCAAAAAAACCCGCTCCCCAAAAGATCGTTTTTCGCGAAGAGTTGCAAGTTGTTCCCCAAACACATGCCGTTCAGTTTTAATGTGCGGTTCTAAGCAGGAAAATTTTTTCGCCCCGATTAATTTGTTTAATTTTGTAGTTTTTAGCTATTTTTTTTTGGCTAGAAATTGATATGTAAAAGGGGGTTTTCGGGCGAATAAGATTTGCCGGCGGGTTAATCTTTCTCTTTTTAGAATTTTTTCCTCCACCTTTTTTTTTGTCCATTAACCACTTCACTGGTTGGGGCGTTGGTTTTTTTTAACTTGGTGTGAAACATCCACAATTTGACGTGTCCTAGACAACCAGAGAGCAACTCAAACACCAAATAACCAAAAAAAAACAAAAAAAACCAAAAACAAAAAAAAAAAACAAACAAACCAAAAAAACCCCCCCCTTTTTTTTTTTTTTTTCCCCCCCTTTCCCCCCCCCCCCCCCCCCCCCCCCCCCAAAACCAAAATTT
>CM065725.1:1727851-1756232 GCA_033310375.1 Conus canariensis | reverse complement strand
AATCGATAATTGTTTTTAAACTGTTTTCTTCATTAAAACTCGTCTCAATTTCTGTTTATTGCTCTATTTGCATTAGCTACTAGTTCATCTGCTCTTTGAACTAATTCTTGAATAGGGGTCATTTCTATTTCAGATCGTGTTGGCAACTCTCGCACTATGCTTTGTAAAGCACTAATAGTCTCAGACCTTAGATCGTCAATAAAGTTTAACTGCCTTTGGTCAAAACAGGAGCTCTCTAAGAATTGTGCTCCTGCTTAAAAACTGGGTTGGGTCTGGTTTTGTAGAAAGCCGTACAAAGTTTCCTTTACTAGTTCTTACATACAAATGATTATTTTTATCTGTTGAAAAATTGGAAACCTTAAGTGCTTCTGGCTGCTCTCGCCCCATATGGCTATATAATGATTCAATTCTATCTAACATTCGTATTTGACTTAATCCTACTCCTTGGCCTGCTGCTGCTGCTTCAAGTTCTTCTTGCAATGAAGGACCCGGTTCTTCAATAGAATCAATCATGCCAAAATCGTCTTCTTCTTCAATAGATTCAATCGCGCCAAAATCTTCATCAGCCATATTTATATATTTATTATTTTTTGTTTTATAAAAAATGAACCCATACGGCTGCGACCTTGATCCATTCAGAAAAGCGAAGGAGCCTCACGGCATAAAAGGCATAAGACAGACTGTGCGTGTTGTAAATAATCCATCAACAATTGAGCCCAATGAAATGTTAACAGTAAGATTTAGTGACCTCGGGCCTGACGATGTTATAATGCCGGCACTGCCAGGCTGTCATTCAAAATAGACATTGAGTCGGCGGATCCTAATGCTACTGTCGTTGCTAACCTGGGCAGGGCCATCATTAAAAATATGGTAATTAAACTGGAAGGTAGAGAAGTCTTCTCACTGAGTAGCGCAGACATTTTTAATCTCTATTCTGATCTGTGGCTGCCTAGAACAGAAAGAAAAGACAAAATCTTTCAGGGGATCCAGAGCCCAAACGGTCTTAAGCACAGGCTTAATGCTGCAGATGCAAAGGAAGACGAGGGAGACCAGGCAATAGCGCGAGCATTTAAGAACAGATTTTGCATCCCTCTAGATTTTGAACTGTTAAAAACCCATCAGCCATATTACCAAGGCGCGCTAAGAGACAAACTTACTTACGAACTGACATTCAATGACAGCGGGTCTGTTATTTTATCAGATGACCCTCAAGCCAGATACACTGTCAGTAACATCTCTCTTAATTTTGACGTTGTTACTAACCCTGAACTGGCTAGAATAATCTTAAACCAGTATAAAAGTAGGGCGGTTGTTTACTTTGAAAGAGTTTTACACCACAGTCTAGCGATTAAAAACAAGCAAGACACCGTCTGGGAAATAGCTATAAGCAATTCTTTAAGGTCTCTAAAGGGTGTTCTCTTGCTATTTACTGAACCCTCAGCTCCTTTTCAGAGAGAATCTGAGGTGTTTTACAACCCAAAAATTGAGCAGTTGTCTTGCACAGTAGATGGCAAGCCTTTTCAGCTGTATTCAGCCGGACTTTTACCCGACCAACACTTTGATGAAATAAGAAAGTTATTTGCTGGAGGCAGACAGACAAGCCCCACAGCCGATCATGTGTGTAAAAAAACTTCACCTTCACGATGTAAGACTCGAAGATTATCTAACAGACAAATATGGACTATGGCTGGATTTTTAGATCCACGTATGACAACAAACTGCACGGGAGTGGAAGAAGGGTAGGGTCAGATGGCATACTCATACAGATTAATAAGGAAGAGGAGGAGAATGGCCAGATACAAATGCACGTTTTTGTGGTTTATGACGCCCAGCTGAACATTGAAGAAAATAGACTGAAAGAAATAGCCTATTAAAACAGATGGATAGTTTGAACTTTTTGCCTAAAGACCCGCACTGTTCGCTTATTTGTGGGATTACTGGGTGTGGGAAAACTGTCTTCATGCTTGATTTGTTACAAACAGTCTACAGATTTCATTACGAGTACATTGTTATATTCTGCACAACCATTAAGCACAACAAGTCTTACAAAGAAAGGCAGTTTGTTTGGACAGACGAGAATATATTTTTAGTTGATCCTACTGACAAGCTAAGCGACTGTTTAGAACATTACTATAGGCTATTTGAGGGAACCGAAACGCTGTTTATTATTGATGACTGTTCAGCCGAACAAGACATTGTTAAAAAAAGAAGGACTCTGTCTAAGCTAGCCTTTAGCGGAAGACACGCATTAGTTTCTGTTTGGCTCTTAACTCAAAAATACAATGCTGTCTTAAAAGACTTTAGATCGCAGTTAAAATCAGTCATCTTATTCTATACTAAGGACAGGGATAGTTTTGAAGAATGTCTAAGTGAAAACTATATAATCAGGGACAAGGATGAACTAAAAAAAATAAAAGAGCAGCTAGAAAAATCTAAGCACGCTAAACTATGCTTACGGACTGACCCACCAGTTCAATACGTTTGCTTATTATAGATTGTTTATTATAGATTGTTTATAACAAATTGTTATAATAAATTGTTTATATTAAAAAGAATGTCTCGAGGGCCAGAATCAAAAGCAGAGTTAGCTCCTAAATGCGTTGCAGTAGAGATAAAAGATCTAGCAGATACAACTGACTTTGATCTGATAGGAGTGGCAGGAAATGTTTATGGATTTGAATACACCGACGATGGTGTTTACAAACGAATAGAAATTGAAGATAAAAAACGACAGCAATATCCTACCCTGGAAGAGATAAGAAATCTAAGGGCAAACGATTTTGGCAAACACGAATACAAACTTCATAAACGAGAGAATGCCTGGGCGTTGCTTCCTGACATTAACTGGGATTTAAAGTTTGAACTACGAAGCCCCTATGTATACTTTGATAAGAAATACAATTTTAGAAAAGCTTTGAATGAAGGACACCTTCTTGTTAGCCTAGTCCCAGGAACACAACAGAAAAAGCAAATTGAAATAACTAAGCAGGGCTCTGAATATATGCTGCGGAGAAAGAAGTCCTTAGCTGAAGTGGGGGGCGACACCGTCGGCTTAGAATTTAACCCAAAACTAGAATCACTGCCTAAAAAAATGACGATGCTTTTTCGCTTATTTATTACTCCAAGGGAGTCTGATCCTAGTTTGCCAGAGCATACGTTAATCAGAGGCGTGCAAATAAAGTCTGAAAACTTGGACGGGCCTCTTAGGCTTGTTATTGCTATTACTAAAAACGGGGATGAAATAAACACTTCTGTATCTTCTGACAAAGTTACTGTGATGGTTGACAATGCTAAACTAACAGTACTCGATTTTATTTTTATTAAGTATGTTGATTTTATTGGTTTTACTCTGTTGATGAAGTGCTGCCAGAAGGGTTAATAAGAAGATATGTACAGGATTAAAAAAATAATCTTGTTTAAAATGGAAGAAGGTCAACAGTTTAGATTAAAGCACATGACTGAGCTTGAAGAGGAAATAGAAAGTGACTTAAATAAGTATGGGGTTACTAGAAAGAAATATGCTAAAGCCTTAAATGTCCTTTCCTATATAATCACCGGCTCATCGGTTGTAGCTAGCTTAAGCACTGGGTCTAGTGTCGCTCTTTTAGCTACTGGAGTTGGAACGCCGATGTCTATAGCTTTTGGAGTGTTGGGTTGGGTTTAGGTGCCATGTCACGATTGTAAGTGCTGTTTTAAAAAAGCTAACGCCCAAATTACAAAAGCACACTGCCATTGTAGCCCTAGCAACAGCAAAACTTCATTCATTAAGGCTGATTATAAGCGATACATTGCTGGATGGAAAAGTAACAGACGAAGAATTTAAACGAGTCATGGCTGACGATGATGATTACAGACGACAAAAGATTGACCTTCAAAAGAAATGGAGAAAGACTTTTACTTCACAACAGGTAGACGCCGAAGCAATCAGAAAGAACATTGCAAAGCAGAACCTTGCAAACCCAAAACGAGCCTGATTTAATTATTGTATTACCTATATATTGGCCTTAAAAAATGACGACTAAAGTAGTTACAGAGCTTAAAAATATATGCTGTGCCTTAGAGTTAATGATGGAGCGGGGGGCTAATGAAGAAGAGTTAAAAACAAGTTTGACGAATTAATTGCGGATCTTTTTGAGCACACAGATATTCGTGAAAGTGTAACTAACGTAATCAGTAAAATGCCAGATTCTTGGCCCAACCCAGTTATAAAGTGTATTGCAATTTTAGTTAATATTATGGCACCCGATGACGCTGAATTGTCTATTTTTACTAACTCTGAAGGAGCAGCTATTCAATTTAACTAAATTTTAGTTTTATTTTTTTGTATTACCTCAAATTAGTAAATATTAGCTAAATTTTAGTATTTTTTTTTTGTATTACCTATATATTGGCCTTAAAAAATGACGGCCACAAAGACGTTGGATGCTAAACCGGTGGGCAATATATTCAGTGAATTAGCCATGGACATCATTAACCCCTCAAGCGTTCAGGAAAGCGTAACACATGCTATTTCTAAAATCCCAGAGTCTCTTCAATTTAACCCCGCCAGTAAAAGTGTTGTTGGTTCCCAAATTTTCGAATGAAGGAACACGTTCCTTGTCGAAAATCCAAGATTAAGACAAGCCAAATACTCTCCTATAGTTGGCAATTCTTACCTTCCTCTCCCAAGAGAGTTAGAGTTAAAACGAGCAGTCTTAAATATACATAATTCGGATAACTTGTGTTTCATGTGGTGTGTTTTGGCACATTTACATCACGTTAAAAATCATGCAAACAGAGTATCTAATTATAGGCGGTATATAAATGAGCTGAACTTAAATAACATAACCTTTCCAGTGAGCGTAGAAAGTATCGATCAGTTTGAAGAGCGAAACAAACCAATAACCGTAAGCGTATACACATGGAATTCAGTAGACAATCTGGTCCCTCTGAGGATTTCTCCCAACGCCCCTACTTTAGGCGAATCACTTGAGAATCATGTAGACTTGATTCTGTTTGCAGACGGTTCCAAGAGTCATTATGTATTAATCAGATCAATTAGCAGACTTCTGGCTTATACTACAAAGGACAAATTTAAACAGGAGCTTTGTAGAAGGTGTTTAGTCAGAATCCCGTCTATAGAGGCAGCTGCTGAACATAAGAAGCATTGTAAAAGTTTTGTAGACTGTAAAATCGAATTTCTTACACCCAAACCGGGTCTAAGGTTGGGTTTAAGAATGTACACAAAATGCAGATGAGCCCATACGTAGTCTATGCTGACTTTGAAGCAATCTTGCCGCAGTACTACGGCCCTCAAGAACGGACACAACAAAAAACAACCTTATTATCCCGTCATCAGATCTGTTCTTATGCGTTTGTTGCTGTTAGGTCAGATGGCGGACACACACAGCCTGAGATTTACAGAGGCCCCGACGCAGCTGGTCGATTTTTGGAGCAGATGAAACACCTTCGCAATCAATTCTCCAATCAGCTGAACCTTTCAGACATTAAGATGACCCCCGAAGATGAAGAACGTTATAAATCATCTACACACTGCTGGATATGCAAATGCAAGTTATTAGGTGACACTGTAAGAGACCATGATCACATTACTGGCAAATTCAGAGGGCGGCACACAACAGCTGTAATCTTCAACTCAAGGTTGACCCCAAAAAATGGAAACTGCCTATCTTCTTTCATAACCTACGAGGCTACGATTCTCACTTTATCATGCAAGCAATAACTTCTGAATGTAAGAGGATTAGCTGTATTGCACAATCATCAGAAAAGTACATGACCTTTACTGTAGACTGTTTATCCTTCTATGACTCTGCCCAGCATCTGATGGGGAGCTTAGACAAATTAGCAGGATCTCTGCAAGACTGTCCAATCACTAAAAAATATTTCGACTCATCTTTAGTCCGTAAAGGCGTTTACCCTTATGAATACATGGACTCGTGGACAGGTTTGACGAGCCGGCGCTGCCGCATAAAGACGATTTTTACAGCCGTCTTAGAGGCGGAGGCATATCTGACGCCGACTATGAATACGCACAGAAAGCCTGGACAGAATTACACTGCAAAACGATGGGCGACTATCACGATCAATATTTATTGGCCGACGTGTGTTTATTGGCAGACGTCTTTCAGAATTACAGATCTACATGCATGAAACACTACGGTCTAGATTCATCACAGTACATCTCTGCCCCGGGCCTCCCCTGGGACGCATTCTTGAAGTCTACAAACATTCAGATCGACCTAATATCTGATCTGGATACACTCCAGATGATTGAAGACGGGCTGAGGGGAGGCATTAGCATGGCCTGTCATCCTTACCGCAGAGCCAACAACAAGTATTTAGACGATTATGACCCCACCAAGCCATCCAACTATCTGATGTACTTAGACGCCAACAATCTGTATGGGTGGGCCATGAGCCAGACACTGCCATTAAGAAACTTTAAAATGATAAACGGGCCTCATGAGGTTACTGCCGTGTTGAGTATGCTATCACAGCTTACACCCGATAATCCAATAGGAATTAATCTTAGAGGTAGACTTAGATTATCCTGCAGAGTTACACGACCCCCATAACGATTTCCCCTTAGCTGCAGAAAAATTAAAGATGAGTCCCACAGAACCACCCAAACTCGTGCCTAATCTTCGACACAAGAGAAAGTACGTTTGCCATTACAGGCTGTTACAATTTTACTTAAGACACGGGTTAAAACTAAGAGCTGTTCACAGAATAATTACTTTCGATCAAGAGCCTTTCATGAAGCCATACATCATGAAGAACACTGATCTTAGGACTGCGGCCACGGATGCATCAGAAAAAGACTTTTTTAAACTAATGAACAACAGCTGTTTTGGCAAAACCATGGAGAACGTACACAATCGTAAAGATGTAAGATTAGTTACGAAAGAAAAACAAGCAATTAAGCTGGTCTCTAAACCTAACTACCAAGACTTTAGACGGTTTAGCGACGGCCTGGTTGGCGTTATGATGAAGAAACAGAATGTGAAGTTGGACAAGCCGGTGTTTATCGGGTTTGCCGTGCTAGAGTTGTCAAAGTTATTGATGCTAGAATTTCTGTACGACTACTTTAAACCGCTGTACCCAGAATCAAATGTCGTTTACACAGACACTGATAGTTTTATTCTAGACATCCCAACAGAAGACTTTTACAAAGACATGGAAATAGAAGTGCCAAAGGAGCTGATGGGTGGTACGACACATGCGACTATCCTAAAGATTCGCCTCTACATTCAACCGTGAACAAGAAAGTGATTGGAAAGATGAAGGATGAACTTAATGGGATGGTTATACAAGAATATGTTGGCCTGCGGTCGAAGATGTATAGCGTTGCTACCCAGACTTCTGTAATGAAGAAGGCTAAGGGCGTAAGTAAAGAAGTTGTCAAAAAAAAAAAAGTCACGGCAACTACAAGCAGGCTCTCTTTGAAAACAAAGTATTTCATCACACAAATGTTAATCTGCGCTCTACTCTTCATCAAGTAAACACAACCGCTGTTGATAAGAAGTCACTAGTCTCTAACAATAACAAGCGAACTTACGTTAATCCCGAGCTTTCATACGCTATAGGTCACTGGAGAACTTTACTTGTACTTTACTTGTACTTAACTAGTACTTTACTTAAGAACTTAACTAGTACTTAACTAGTACTTTACTTAAGATCTTAACTAGTACTTAACATGGCTTGCACTTAACTTGCGCTTAACTTGCGCTTAACTTGTTATAACTGACTTACCCAGTACTTAGCTTGTACTTAACCAGTACTTAACCAGTACTTAACAACACATTAAAAAAAACTAGTTTATTAAAAATGGGTCTACAGCAGGAGGTTGTACTTTTTTTGCAGAAGCTGATTCTTTGACTGTTTTTGTGGGGATTTGTGACTTTGTTGCTAAGTATGGCTTTAGGCGCTTGTATGCTAAAAGCCCTCCACCAACAACAATACTCCCCAGTACATAATAATACATCTTATAGTTTGATTGTGTTGTTGTTGGCGGTGGCGGTGCCGGTGCTGATGTTGTATTACTATCTAATATTTTTTGTTTTGCTGCTTGGTTTGCTTTTTGCAGTCTGTTCCATTCAGCTAGTTTACGACCGGCCTCAACACGGCCAGCACTTTTAGCTTTAGTAACACTACTCACCTGTGGGACACTCACTTGTGGGACACTCAGTTGTGGATTCACTTGTGGGACACTCGCCTGTAAATTCACTTGTGGGGAATTCACTTGTGGGACATTCTGCTCCTGTGGAGTCTTCTTCTCCTGCTCGCTCATTTTTTTTAGTCTGATTAAAATTAATATGATTGAAATTGATATGATTGAAAGTAATTAATCCCATGATGAATGGGCATAGCAACGTCCCAAATCTATAATACATGTCACATGCAAGAGATTCTAGGGACTTGGTTAAAACCGGATCTTGTGTTAAGTCATATTTTAAATCTTCTTCTGAATCAATCGGCGCTATCTTGCCTACTAACTTAGCATATAAACTAATCATTGTCTGTCCCACCGATCTAACCATTTTTGATCCTAGCTGTGCTTCATACCTGGCGTAATACTTCTCAACGTCTGATGTAGACAATTGCTGAATCTGTTCAATACTTAGTTCAACGCCTAGATACTGCCTGGTTTTCCCACACGCAGCCAGAGAGTATAATCTTTCTTTATGGCAGAGGTCTGCTGCCTCCTCACACTTTAATAGCTCGTCGCAATCCATTTTTTAAACTCTTTTTAAAAACAATAAAAATAATAAAACCATGAGTTTAACACTGGTTAATTATGCAGTGCCTATTGTTGGTGTTATAGTTTATTCAACCCTAGCAAAATGTTTGTTAAGAATAAAACCACCCAACATGGGAAAGATAGAAGATTCGCCGAAACTAGTTACAACCTTATTTTTAGCTCTGGCAACAAAAGATTATCTGATTAAAAAGCACATAGACAGTCTTTCATATTATGATTATTTTAATTATTTTTTTAGTTAATAAAAAACATGAGCGAAAAAAAATTATTAATACGATTTACCACTCTGCTGTAATCAGCGGCCTTAGTATAGGATATAGCACGTTAGCAAAAAACATGTTTAAAATGAGGCCGGCTGATCTAGGAAGGTTAGACATTGAGGATGTTGTTAAGGTTATAGCTGTAATAACTGCAGGGATTGCCTCAAAAGACTTTCTTGTTGCACAGGGGATTATCCCAGAAAACATCAATGCATAAAAGATTAATGCATTTAAGCAGATTGATTTATAAAAAAAAGATTCATTCTAAAAAGATGTCAGGATTAGTTCTGATGGTGGGCGGGGCTATTGTTAATGCATTGGCTTTCTCTGGCAGCAATTATATGTTTAGTAAATTGCGGTCTGATGAAGAGAGAGAGCGCCATAACAAGGCAATGGAAGATTTAGCCAAGGCAAGAGACGCTTACGAGAAAAGGAGAATTGCTCACTTAGACTTTATTAATAAAAAGTTAAGAGAACAGGGACATGCAGAACACACATTTACAGACGTTGATGATGCAATGAATGAATATTACTTAGTGACAGGAAAGAAGTTTCTAACATCGTCACCGCCAGAACTGTCTGACTTTTATGAACCATCTGAGGATCAGAAAATGGTAAAATAGGCTTTATTATAGGTGCTATGGGAACAATCTTTCTTCTTGCATATTCAATCTAAAAACAATAGTTAAAAATGTAATAAAAACAGTCTCTTATGGACGATACGAAGTACAAAATATATTATTCTCCTAGAGGGTATTGGAAAGGAAAGGCCGCTATTGATAAACTGAGTAAAGCTGCTGGGGTGTCTGAATCAGAAGCGAAAGACTGGCTTTCAAAACAAGCGATCTGGCAAATATATCTGCCTGCCCCAAAAAGAATAATAAGGCCTCGATTTGTTAACTCAGTTCCTAATGACACCCACCAGATGGACTTGTTGTATCTTCCACATGACAAAGTTAGAAGAAAAAAGTTTAAGTATGCTCTTACAGTTGTTGACATGGCTTCAAGGTATAAAGATGCTGAGCCTTTAACAGATAAAAGCTCAACTGCTGTGGCTGTGGCTTTACAACAAATATACATGCGAGGTCCATTGAAGTATCCTAGGTTGATCCAGGTTGATGATGGGAAAGAGTTTAAAGGAGCTGTAAACCAGTTGTTTTTAAGACACCGTGTTACAGTTAAGAGAGGGATCCCAGGCAACCATCGCTCCCAGGCTCTAGTAGAAAACTTTAATAAGAATCTAGCTGAGCGTCTGTTTACCTATCAATATCATAGAGACCTTATGGACAAAACACGCAACACAGAATGGGTCGGGAGATTGCCGGCAGTCTTACGCGCCATGAACAACGAAGAATTTAAAGCAACGGGTCTTAAGCCAGTAAACGCGATCAAATTGAAAAAAATAAGTATTACTGAAGACATCCAAAGTAATCAGAAACTCTTACCTTTTGGACTAAAAGTAAGATACTTGTATGCGCCTGGAGAGGCAGAGGGCGATGTTAGAATTAGAGCCACAGACCCTATATGGAGCGTAAACGTATATGAAGATGAAAGAATTATGAAAACAGCCCCTCCCGTGTATTATTTAAGAGAAACTCTTTCTTCTAGCGGTGCTACTACGTCTAAAAAGCCTGCCCCTAAAAGATCGTTTGTTCGCGAAGAGTTGCAAGTTGTCCCACCAAACACAGTGCCTGTTAGTTAATCAGAGAGAAAGTTTAAATGTGCGGTTCTAGAGCAGGAAAATTATTTTGCCCGCGATTAGATTTGTTTAATTTTGTAGGTTTTTAGCTATTTTTTTGGCTGAGGAAATTTGATTATGTGAAAAGGGGGGTTTGCGGGCGAAATAAGATTGCTGGCCACGAAGGCGGATCTAAACTTTCTCTGTCGTGCGTTTTTTGTTTTTTGTTTTTTTTGTTTTGTTTTGTTTGTTTGTTTTGCGAAAGCAATAAATACCAGTAGAACAGCAATATGTCTTCGTTCTTTTTAATTATCTTTTTTTTTTTTTTCTTCTGCCTCATCGTCTGATGCCACTTCAGTGGCATTATTTTCAACTCTCCTTCCTCACCCGCTCACCCCCTACCCCCCTCTACCTCGCCCCTATCACAGCAATACCATCTCGAATTGGCAAGGCACCCCTGTCCCGACAATCCACAGGAAGCCATTCAACATCAAGTCTTCGTGGGCAACCCACTAGAGGAGACACTGCACTACTGCCAGGTCACTTCAATGGTGTTCAGTTTCTTGCGAAGTCGACCAGTCAGCCTCCAAGTTGTCGTTCGTTACACACATGTTGCCAGTCAGTGTACCCGTACATTCATTCCCTTGAGAGTATATCGAGAACAGACCATCCCGAAAGTTGTTACGACTGTTGTTGTTCTTGTGATTGTGGTTGTTTTTCCTTCTTTCGAGAAGAAGGTTCAGCGAGTCAGCCAACCAGCCTACACCTGACCAGTCTTCAGCCAGCCGATTCAACCAGTTAATCCTCACCTAGCCACCTTTTATCCAGCCAGCCCTCGCCTGGTGACGAGAGATCAAAAAAGCGAGAAGTCCAAGAAAAGTTTTGATTCTGACAGTCATGATATTGCTTTCTGAACTTTGAGGGAACTCAGGAAAATATCGCTGTGATTCGGTGACAGAACATGCAGTTTGTAGACATATGCTGCCTATGCAAATGCCTGTAGGAAGTACATATCTGTGTGATTTCTGCCAGTAACATTGATACTGATAACAACGACAGAAATGAGAATATAGGTTTCTGGATTCTGGATTCAACATTAGAAAAGTAGTTACAGACTCAGAAGTTTTGATTCTGAGTTTTTAACAACGAAAAAAATGTCTCTGTCCCTGCAATTTATGTTATTTCACTGTGTCGACCCAGCCTACCGTAAGGAGAAACTTAGCTTGGTTCACACACGGGGTCATTTTTGATGATTAATTTCTTTTTGTTTGAACCTAATCCCCCCCCCCCCCCCAAAAAAAAGGGATTTTTTAACCTGTACAACATTCAGGAAGCATTAGCATTTCGTTTGAACTTTAAAAATGCCTTTTTTTTTCTTTGTAAATTAGGAAACGAGAACGAAAATTTTGTGACTTCAGATGATCCGTCTTCCCCTACAGGTAGGCAGGCACGCATGCACGCAGAGAGAGAGAGAGAGAGAGAGAGAGAGAGAGAGAGAGAGAGAGAGAGAGAGAGAGAGAGAGAGAAGAAAGACAAGACAAGACAAGACAAGACAAGACGAGACAAGACAAAATTCTTTATTTACGAGGATAATAGATAAGCACTGATGTGCTTTTTTACATCCAGTCCTCGCCCTGAGTAGGGGCTACACCATGCAGTGAAATGAAATAATGTAAGAAAAGCAAACAAGCAAACAAAGCGGTCATGCAATCATAATGGAACATCAAATGGAAATAGAAGAAAATTCTTTATTTACGAGGATAATAGATAAGCACTGACGTGCTTCTTTACATCCAGTCCTCGCCCTGAGTAGGGGCTACACCATGCAGTGAAACAAAATAATGTAAGAAAAGCAAACAAGCAAACAAAGCGGTCATGCAATCTTAATGGAACATCAAATGGAAATAGAAGAGAATTGTAAAAAAAAAAATTAACAATAATATTAATAATAAACAAACAAAAAATAAAAATGAAAATAACAATAATGAAGGGGAAGGAGAGAGACAAAAAAAAAAAAAAAAAAGAGAGACAGATAGAGAGGGAGAGAGAGAGGGAGAGAGAGAGAGAGGGTGGAAGGGAGAAGGGGAACAACAGAAATTGAAGGTAGTAATTAAGCATAAAATGTAATAATTTCAAATGGAAATGTACTAAAACGTACAACAATTAGTATGTATAAAAACAGTAAAATGAATATGACAAAGTATGTAAGAATCGGAACACATACACGCACGCACGCACAGAGAGAGAGAGAGAGAAGAGAGGGAGAGAGGAGAGAGAGGGGAACAACAGAAAGAAGTAGTAAGCATAAAATGTAAATATTTTCAAATGGACATGATAAAAGCGTAGAAGGATTAGTAGATAAAAAAGTAAATGGAAGTATGAGGAGAGAGAGAGAGAGAGATGAGAAAGCATAGCACGCAGCAGGCACACAGGGAGAGGAGAGAGAGAAGAGAGAGAGAGAGAGAGAGAGAGAGAAGAGAGAGAAAGCAAAACGAGAAAGCAACTGAAATCAATTCAAGCAAGGTGAAGCATCAAAGTCAGAATTTAGAGTAAGAGAAATGAGAGTGAGAGAAGAGAATAGAGAGTGAGAGAAGAGAAAAAGAATAAGAAAGTATGTTAAGAGACAGCAAGCAATAGGCATGTGAGGAGGTGAAGAGAAAGAGAGAGAGAGGAGAGAGAGAGAGAGAGAGAGAGAGAGAGAGGAGAGAGAAAACAGAAGAGAGAGAGAAGAAAGACAAGAGAGACAGATGGAGAGATCAATGAGTCAAGTCAAGTCAAGTCAAGTCAAGTCAAGTCAAGTAAACTTTATTATCTCAATTCGAGAAATTAGTTTGTGGTCACACACATTCACAGCACATAAATAGTGATTTTGATGAATACATAATTTAATGAATACATAAAACGGAAATCACTCATAGAAAAGATCATGTTAAAGACAAACACATTAATAATATGTGCAATATGACACAGGAAAGAGCTGACTAAAAATAATGAAACAATACATATCATAAAATTATATGAGCAAGAGAGAGAGAGAGAGAGAGAGAGAGAGAGAGAGAGAGAGAGAGAGAGAGAAGAGAGGCACATGATGAGTTGATTGACTTTCACTTCATGTAACTATTGATTTGGGGTTGCCTGTAATCAAAAGCTAACGGTGGACATAAATAATTGTACAAGCTGCCGTCGGCATTAAAACCATATTAGAAGCGGAAAATAAATCACTGTCTGTGTTGTCTACCTCTTGTTATCTGACACGTTTTTCGTCTGTTGTTTTGTGTAGGCTCTCGGGGCTCCTTAAACATGAATGAATCAATGAATGAGTAATTTCCTGCTGCTTTTGCTTTTCGGCTGCTGCTGCTAGTGGTGGTGGTGCTGCTGCTGCTTACTACTACTACTTACTACTACTACTACTACTGATGGCCCTTTGCGGTCGGCTGGGCTATAAGCAACATTACATTACCTTACTACTTCTACTGCTGGTGCTAGTGCTACTACTGCCACTGCTTTTACTGCTGCTGCTGCTGCTGTTACTACAACTACTACTACTACCACTTTTTCTACTACTGCGACTAAATCATTCTAACTACTGCTGCTGCTCTACTACTACTACTAAATACTGATTCTGTTGCTGTTTCTCTGACTACTACTGCTGATGCTGCTGCTGCCGCTGCCGCTGTTATCACTTCCACTACTGCTGCTGCTGCTGCTGCTGCTACTACTGCTATTACTATTATAGCTGCTTATCCTGCTACCACTACTGTTACTGCTGCTGCTGCTGCTGCTGATGGTGGTGGTGGTGGTGGTGGTGGTGGTGGTGATGATGATGATGATGATGATGATGATGATGATGATGATAGCACTGCTGCTTCTGCTGCTCCTGGTACTACTGCTATAACTATTATAGCTGCTTATCCTGCTACCACTACTATTACTGCTGCTGCTGCTGATGATGATGATGATGGTGGTGGTGGTGGTGGTGATGGTGGTGATGATGAATGATGATGATGATGATGATGATGATGATGATGATGATAGCACTGCTGCTTCTGCTGCTCCTGGTACTACTGCTATAACTATTATAGCTGCTTATCCTGCTACCACTACTATTACTGCTGCTGCTGCTGTGATGATGATGGTGGTGATGATGATGATGATATTGATGATGATGATGGTGATGATGATGATGGCACTATAACGACTACTACTGCTGCTGCTGCAGCCACTACTACTACCATTACTGCCGATGCTGGCACTGCTGCTGCTGATGTTACTCCTGGTGCTGTTGCTTAGCTGTTACTACTACTGCTAATGTTGCTGTTCCTGCTGCTGCTGCTGCTGCTGCTGCTGCTGCTGCTACTGCTGCTATTTACTTTTGTAGGTACTCGACCCCACTCCCGGCTGTCAGCTAGCGCTGCTAACTGTGGCAAAATGGTAGCCGGTTCTCAAAAGTTGAGTTTGTTGGTAGGGAGAAAGCAAGCGATCGAATTCGCAGCGTGGGAGTTATAAGAGAGAGAGAGAGAGAGAGAGAGAGAGAGAGAGAGAGAGAGAGAGAGAGAGAGAGAGAGAGAGAACAAATCTTAGGTATCCAGACAGGATAGAGCAAGACAGATCTCTGGTTGACTTTAAAGTGAGAAGCATCTTTTACTCAGCCAAAGTCCTCATTTTGTGTAGGTTTTGCCTTGACGTGCACAGACAGATTTCTTCTTTCCGCTCCTGACGTATGGGGACTGCTGGATTTCTTCTTTCTGCTCCTGAAGTATGGGGACTGCTGGATTTCTTCTTTCTGCTCCTGAAGTATGGGGACTGCTGGATTTCTTCTTTCTGCTCCTGAAGTATGGGGACTGCTGGATTTCTTCTTTCTGCTCCTGAAGTATGGGGACTGCTGGATTTCTTCTCTCTGCTCCTGACGTATGGGTACTGCTGGATTTCTTCTTTCTGCTCCTGAAGTATGGGGACTCCTGGATTTCTTCTTTCTGCTCCTGAAGTATGGGGACTGCTGGATTTCTTCTTTCTGCTCCTGAAGTATGGGTACTGCTGGATTTCTTCTTTCTGCTCCTGAAGTATGGGTACTGCTGGATTTCTTCTCTCTGCTCCTGAAGTATGGGTACTGCTGGATTTCTTCTTTCTGCTCCTGAAGTATGGGGACTCCTGGATTTCTTCTTTCTGCTCCTGAAGTATGGGGACTGCTGGATTTCTTCTTTCTGCTCCTGAAGTATGGGTACTGCTGGATTTCTTCTTTCTGCTCCTGAAGTATGGGTACTGCTGGATTTCTTCTTTCTGCTCCTGACGTATGGGTACTGCTGGATTTCTTCTCTCTGCTCCTGAAGTATGGGGACTGCTGGATTTCTTCTTTCTGCTCCTGAAGTATGGGTACTGCTGGATTTTTTCTTTCTGCTCCTGAAGTATGGGTACTGCTGGATTTTTTCTTTCTGCTCCTGAAGTATGGGTATGCTGGATTTTTTCTTTCTGCTCCTGAAGTATGGGTACTGCTGATTTTCTTCTCTGCTCCTGAAGTATGGGTATGCTGGATTTTTTCTTTCTGCTCCTTAAGTATGAGGAAAGCTGGATTTCTTCTTTCTGCATCCTAAAGTATGGGGACTGCTGGATTTTTTCTTTTTGCTTCTGAAGTATGGGGACTGCTGGATTTCTTCTTTCTGCTCCTGAAGTATGGGGATTGTTGGATTTCTTCTTTCTGCTCCACAAGTATGGGAACTGCTGGATTTCTTCTCTCTGCTCCAGAAGTATAGGTACTGCTGGACTTTTTCTATCTGCTTCTGAAGTATGGGAATTGTTGGATTTCTTCTTTCTGCATCCTAAAGTATGGGAACTGCTGGATTTCTTCTTTCTGTTCCCGAAGTACGAGGAGTGCTGGATTTCTTCTTTCTGCTCCTGATGTATGGGTACTGCTGGATTTCTTCTTTCTGTTCCTGAAATATGGGGATTGTTGAATTTCCTCTTATTGCTCCTGAAGTACGAGAACTGCCGCATTTGTTCTTTCTGTTCCCGAAGTATGGAAATGGCTAGTTTTCTTCTTCTTGCTTGCTTCTGAAGTCTAGGGTTTGCTGTATTTCTCCTTCTTCTTCTTCTTCGAAATGGCTAGTTTTCTTCTTCTTCTTGCTTCTGAAGTCTAGGGTTTGCTGTATTTCTCCTTCTTCTTCTTCTTCTTCTTCTTCTTCTTCTTCTTCTTCTTCTTCTTCTTCTTCTTCTCTCCTTCTCCTCCTCCTCCTCCTCTTCCTCCTCTTCCTCCTCTCTCCTCTCCTCCTCCTCCTCCTCCTCTCTCTCTCCTCTTCCTCCTCCTCTTCTTCCTTCCTCCTCCTCCTCTTCTTCCTCTTCTCCCCTCTTCTTCCTCTTCCTCCTCCTCTTCTTCTCCTCCTCTCCTCCTCCCCTTCTTCTTCCTCTTCCTCCTCCTCTTCTTCCTCCTCCTCTCCTCCTCCTCCTCTTCTTCCTCTTCCTCCTCCTCTTCCTCCTCCTCTTCCTCCTCCTCCTCCTCTCTTCCCCCTCCTCCTCCTCTCCTCCTCCTCCTCCTCCCTCCTCCTCCTCCTCCTCCTCCTCCTCCTCCTCCTCTTCTCCCCCTCCCCTCCTCCTCCTCCTTCTCTCCTCCTCCTCCTCTTCTTCCTCTTCCTCCTCCTCTTCTCTCCTCCCTCCTTCTCCTCCTCTTCCTCCTCCTCTTCTTCCTCTTCCTCCTCCTCTTCTTCCTCCTCCTTCTCCTCCTCCTCCTCTTCTTCCCCTCCTCCTCCTCCTCCCTCCTTCTCCTCTTCTTCCTCTTCCTCCTCCTCTTCTTCCTCCTCCTCCTCCTCTTCTTCCTCCTCCTTCCCTCCCTCCTCCTCCTCTCTCTCCTCCTCTCCTCTCCTCCTCTTCCTCCTCCTCTTCCTCTCCTCTCCTCTCCTCTTCCTCCTCCTCCTCCTCTCCTCCTCCTCTCTCCTCCTCCTCCTCTTCCTCCTCCTCTCTTCCTCTCTCCTCCTCCTCTCTTCCTCCTCTTCTCCTCCTCCTCTTCCTCCTCTTCCTCCTCCTTCCTCCTCCTCTTCCTCCTCCTCCTCCTCTCCTCCTCCTCCTCCTCCTCTCTCCTCTCCTCCTCCTTCTCTCCTCTTCCTTCCTTTTTCCTCTCCTCTCTTCTTCTTCCTTCTCCTCCTCTTCCTCCTCCTCCCTCCTCCTCCTCCTCCTCCTTCTCCTCTCCTCCTCCTCCTCCCCCTCCTCCTCTTCTTCCTCCTCCTCCTCCTTCTGCGTCGTCTTAGCAGCGTGGGAGTAATGCGTCGTCGTCTTTTCTTTTTAAGTGTGGAAACAGGCTTGATTTCTTCTTTCTGCTCCTATAGTTCGGGAATGAATTGAATTCTTCTTTCTGTTATCCCCATGGCCTTCAGTTGTCCTGTTGTAGGGGTGTGTATCTTTATGTGTGGAGAATGTAGTCAGTAATGTAGCGTTGATGCCCTGTTACAGGATTGTGTATGTTCGACTGTTGGGAATCATGACTTGCTTGGCTACACTGCTGACAAGGCTTGCTACACTGCTGACATGACTTGGTGTGCTACACTACTGATATGACTTGGTGTTCTTTACACCTGACATGATCTGACGTGCTACACTACCTGACGTGACTCGACGTGCAACACAACCGGACGTGACCCGACGGTGCTACACTACCTGATGTGACTAAGACGTGCTACATTACCTGATTTTACCCAACGTGCTACACTACCTGATGTGACTCGACAAGCTACACTACTTGACGTGACTTGACGGTGCTACCACTACCTGACGTGACTATGACTTGCTACATTACCTGACGTGATTTGGCATGTTACACTACCTGACACGACTTGGCTTGGCTACAACACCGACAATGACTTGGCCTGCTACACTACTGACGATACTTGGTATGCTACATTACTGATATGACTTTGTATGCTACATTTCTGACACGACTTGGCTTGGAGTGCTAACTATCTGACATGACTTTCTTTTTTTTTTTTTTTTAGTGGGGCCTCCATCCTCCTCTTCCCCCCCCCCCCCCCCCCCCCTCTCTATCTCCCCACTTTTTCCTTTTTTTCCCCTCAAAGCCTCACACACATTGCATAGCCTGTGTGTTTCATTACCGATGGCCATTCGCTAGCTGTTTTAGTTTTTTTTTCTGCATTTGATACACAACGTCTGGGTTTGTTTATGTTCTAATATTTAGTATGGTGACACTTTCGCTCTTTTGCATTTACCGCTCACAGCGAAAGGAACAACTAGACAAAAGAGGAGCAATGATTACAGTTCTTATACAGAGATACACAGAGCAATTATTATAGTTCTTACACAGAGATACACAGAGCAATTATTATAGTTCTTATACAGAGATACACAGAGCAATGATTACAGTTCTTACACAGATACACAGAGCAATGACTACAGTTCTTATACCGAGATACACAGAGCAATGACTACAGTTCTTATACCGAAGTACACAGAGCAATGACTACAGTTCTTATACCGAGGTACACAGAGCAATGACTACAGTTCTTATACCGAGGTACACAGAGCAATGACTACAGTTCTTATACCGAGATACACAGAGCAATGACTACAGTTTTATACCGAGATACACAGAGCAATGACTACAGTTCTCATACCGAGATACACAGAGCAATGACTACAGTTCTTATACCGAGATACACAGAGCAATGACTACAGTTCTTATACCGAGATACACAGAGCAATGACTACAGTTCTTATACTGAGATACACAGAGCAATGACTACAGTTCTTATACCGAGATACGCAGAGCAATGACTACAGTTCTTATACCAAGATACACAGAGCAATAGCTACAGTTCTTATACCGAGATACACAGAGCAATGACTACAGTTCTTATACCGAGATACACAGAGCAATGACTACAGTTCTTATACCGAGATACGCAGAGCAATAGCTACAGTTCTTATGAAGAGAAAAACAATATGTTGTGTGTGTGTGGTGTGTGTGTGTGTGTGTGTGTGTGGTGTTGGTGCGTGCGTGCGTGCGTGCGTGCGTGCGTGGTGTGTGTGTGTGTGTGTGTGTGGTAGTGTGGTGTGTTGTTAGGTGGTTGGGAGAGAGAGAGAGAGAGAGAGATACATCCCTCCGACACGCGGAGAGAGAGAGAGAGAGAGAACAGTTTGGAGATAAGAGAGAGAGAGAGAGACAGAGAGGAGGAGAATGAGAATACGGTTTGTGAATAAGCGAGAATAAACAACATGGAGCAGGAAATATGACGGCCTATGGTGCAATGCCGGCGGAAAAAAAAGTCCACTTGGCCATTTCCAGTTGACCAAGTGGCCATGTCCGTGGCTGACGAAATCCACTCATTCAAGTAGGACACAGATGCTCAAAGTAGATGAGAACAGCGTAAGTGGAGACAGTACGTGAAGAAGAAGAAGAGAGAGAGAAGGAGAGAGAGGGAGAGAGGAGAGAGAGAGAGGAGAGACAGACAGAGACAGACAGACAGACAGACAGACAGGGGAGGAGGGGTAGGGATGCTCAGAGAGAGAGGGAGAGACAGAAAGAGACAGACAGACAGATAGAGAAGAGGAAGGGGACTGCTTTCATGAGAGAGAGAGAGAGAGAGAGAGAGAGAGAGAGAGAGAGAGAGAGGCGGCAAAAGGTAGGAAGCGTCATAAGAAAATTTTAAAAAAAAAAAAAAAAGGGGGAAATCAAACAAATCACCCCATGCGTACAAAATAACAATACAAGGAAGAGAAGAAGGAAAGAACATGGAAATCGACAAGTCATCTCCGCCTTGGCTTAAGGCTGTGTCAGGCCAACTGACATAGGCTAGAACACCAAGGCTACATCAAAATGTTGTTATGTTCTGCATAGTTATGCGGGAATTGTCTTCAGTTGTGACAAGCTCCTAGCATAACATTATCAGTCTCCAAAATCCCCCGAAGTCGGAGTGTGGCTGCCCACGTGGCGGGGTAATCAAAAAACGGTCACATACGTAATGTTCTCATCCCCAGCTGATGCATTTGTACCATAGTGTTCAAGTACTTTGGCTGTTCGGATGATCCCTGGAGTCTTTTAGCCAGGGTACGACGACAACAACAACAACAACAACAGCAACAACAACAACAACAACAAGTCATCTCATGACCCTTTTGGAATTAATAGAGAATCGGAGAAGTAATATTTTGCGTTTTTCATTATGGTATTGTGCATTGTGTGCCCTCCGTAGTATTCTAGTCTGCGGTGTAAATGAAGAATGTGAAGTGTGTGTGTGTGTGTGTGTGTGTGTGTGTGTGTGTGTGTGTGTGTGTGTGTGTGTGTGTGTGTGTGTGTGTGTGTACGTGCGTGCGTGCGTGCGTGCGCGTGTCTGTGTGTGTTGCATTGTGTTGTGTTGTTTTGTATCGTGTGTGTGTTGTTGTGTTGTATTGTATGTTTGTTTGTGTGTGTGTGTGTGTGTGTGTGTGTGTGTGCGCGCGCGCGCGCGCGAGCGTGTACAAGTTGTTTGTTTTTTTTTTTTTTAAGGACTAATTAGGGCTCTGCTTTGTGAAGGCTCAGCAATGGTTTCAGCGTGTGCATAGCATAGTCCCACAAGACACACAAATTCTCCATATGACTGAACATAAGCCAGGAAAACAGCTTCCGTGAGTGAACATCAACAAGAATGTTCCGCTTCGGAGAGATGATAGGGTTTCTGAGGATTTCCTTGGCACAAAGAAGTTACATGCGGATATCAGCTGCTATTGTTCTCCCCAATTGTTCCTAGAACTTTACGACATGTAACCGGTTCCACAGGAAGGCTGCATCTTTACGGTGTAGTGGAGGGAGCGTCATTGTACTCGTTTGTCTTTTTTCATCCGGTTGTGATTATCAGAGTGCGTTTGTTTGTTTGTTTTGTTTGTTCGGGCGAAGCAACATGGGAGTCATTTCAGTCCATTCTACGAGATCATTGGCACTTTATTGTAATTTTCTTTTTTCCAGAAACAGTAATGTCAAAATGATTTGTCTGAACTGTCGCAATATCTACAAAAAGCTCACACGCCGTTTGGACAAAGAAGGGTAGATAATTTACGTAAATCATGAAGAGTGAGGGGCCTTGGATTGAGTTGTAGGACCCATAGTGAAGGGTTTTAAAAATAGAGACAGATGTACTCATAATTGTACACTGTCTATGAGTACTTGTGGACAAGCCACGTATTTCTAATTTTTGACGAAGAAGGACATGGCCAGTCACACTCAAGAGCTCCTTTGAAATCGATTAGCAGAACATCACAATATTCATTTATCTTGTTGACGTTATTCAAGCCATTATCAACCAGGCTGATTTGTCAAAAACCAGACTACCTAGAATGAAGCACCTGATACGTATTCATGCGGAGGGAGGGTTTTTTTTTTTTCTCTATAGGTTTGGAAAGAAAGGAAATAATCAAGACTGGTTTGAAGTCCGCAGGATCTGAATTGTCACCAGACTTGTAGGAGCCGGAATAGCCCAGTTTTAGAGCGCCGGACTCGTAATCTTGGTGATCATGGGGTTGCGGGTTCGAATCTCCGCCAGACCGTTTTGGTACACGGGGATTTTTCACTCGGAGTTAACATTGATTCTGACTCCATTTCCCATACAGTCCTTCGAATAAGACTATAAACCGAGGTTCCGTTGTGAATCGCACGCTTAACATCTTGCATACACGTAAAATCCCATCACCAACTTTCGGAAGAGAAGGCCAGTTTGGCCCTTGGTATGGATGACACGTTACACATAGCATGCACCTTTCCCCGAAGTTGGAGTATGCCTACGTTAATGGCCGGATGAAAAAAAAAACCCACTCCCTTTGTTGGGTAGATGGGATTAATCCTTGCCTGTCTATACAGGGAGTGTCCGCAGGAGTATCAGCCTGCGTATGCAGGAAATAAAGGGAAAAAGTCACCAGACATGTACATAGGTGCAAATTTAATCCTCTGGAACCATTGAGCAACTGACATTTGTCAATGCGTAGGTTAAAGATGTGTGTTAACGTATCTGTAATTACTTAAACCTGAGAGCTCGAGAATGTTGCTGTCAAAGCCATTCATTGCACGGGCTCCTAGTTGTTTTAGATGCAGTAGCTCGGGAATGTTGCTGTCAAAGCCATTCATTGCACGGGCTCCTAGTTGTTTTAGTTGCAGTAGGTCGAGAATGTTGCTGTCAAAGCCATTCATTGCACGGGCTCCTAGTTGTTTTAGATGCAGTAGCTCGAGAATGTTGCTGTCAAAGCCAATCATTGCACGGGCTCCTAGTTGTTTTAGATGCAGTAGCTCGAGAATGTTGCTGTCAAAGCCAATCATTGCACGGGCTCCTAGTTGTTTTAGATGCAGTAGCTCGAGAATGTTGCTGTCAAAGCCATTTCATTGCACGGGCTCCTAGTTGTTTTAGATGCAGTAGCTCGAGAATGTTGCTGTCAAAGCCATTCATTGCACGGGCTCCTAGTTGTTTTAGATGCAGTAGGTGGAGAATGTTGCTGTCAAAGCCAATCATTGCACGGGCTCCTAGTTGTTTTAGATGCAGTAGCTCGGGAATGTTGCTGTCAAAGCCAATCATTGCACGGGCTCCTAGTTGTTTTAGATGCAGTAGCTCGGGAATGTTGCTGTCAAAGCCATTCATTGCACGGGCTCCTAGTTGTTTTAGATGCAGTAGGTCGAGAATGTTGCTGTCAAATCCATTCATTGCACGGGCTCCTAGTTGTTTTAGATGCAGTAGCTCGGGAATGTTGCTGTCAAAGCCATTCATTGCATGGGCTCCTAGTTGTTTTAGATGCAGTAGCTCGGGAATGTTGCTGTCAAAGCCATTCATTGCACGGGCTCCTAGTTGTTTTAGATGCAGTAGCTCGGGGAATGTTGCTGTCAAAGCCATTCATTGCACGGGCTCCTAGTTGTTTTAGATGCAGTAGCTCGGGAATGTTGCTGTCAAAGCCATTCATTGCACGGGCTCCTAGTTGTTTTAGATGCAGTAGCTCGGAATGTTGCTGTCAAAGCCATTCATTGCACGGGCTCCTAGTTGTTTTAGATGCAGTAGGTCGAGAATGTTGCTGTCAAAGCCATTCATTGCACGGGCTCCTAGTTGTTTTAGATGCAGTAGCTCGGGAATGTTGCTGTCAAAGCCATTCATTGCACGGGCTCCTAGTTGTTTTAGATGCAGTAGCTCGAGAATGTTGCTGTCAAAGCCATTCATTGCACGGGCTCCTAGTTGTGTTTTAGATGCAGTAGCTCGAGAATGTTGCTGTCAAAGCCATTCATTGCACGGGCTCCTAGTTGTTTTAGATGCAGTAGGTAGTGACAAAGCTCGAGCACTTTCATCGACCAGATGTAAAATTCAGATATGATTGTTTACCACGACAAACCGTATCAGTTCTTGAAGGTCATCGGAAATCGAATAATAATCGTGACAACTTTATCTAGACCAGAGCAGAAGCAAATGTGGTTCTTGTTTGGAGAAATTTAATCTCGTTGGCAGTAATTTGTATCGCAGTGCTTTGTAAATTGTTTGCATCTTTAAAGTATAAATATCACCTTTCTTAGAAGTGATTGCAGAAGGGAATTTTTGTAACTAGTTGCCGTCAGCACAGCTGCAGGCATGAGCAGTTAGATGCACGTAATCTTCGAAACCCACTTTAGGTCAGATGTGAACTTGCTAAGCGTGAACACTCTCCGAATTTAACTAATTAAGCTTGATTAATTACAGGCGACCACTGGGCTGCCGCGGACGACAACAGAGCCCTTAAACACAACAGCATGGAACAAAACAGCAGACCAAGAAATGTGTGTGTGGAGGCCTGCGCGACCGCCTCGCTGCCACATATGATACATGTGTGTCGAAAGAAATGTGAAACGAGGCAGGGAACAGTAAACAGTAATTAACAAACAACTATGGTAACACTTGCACCTATGATGCGATAATTACTCACTCATAGCTAAAACAAAACAAAACAAAACAAACAAACAAACAAACAAAGCTGCTTTCAGCACCAAGTTCCCCAGCAAAAAATGCCAATACAAAGCATACAAAACAAACAAAGAGACTCCCGCCTTCAAAAGCAACAACAACAACATTTTTTTTTTTTTTTTTTTTTTTGGGGGGGGGGGGGTGATGTCTCCCCGTTCGTTGTGTGTGATTTGTATTGGCATTTGTGCTAGGCGATTTGATGTCGAAAGCAGCATTCTTTTTGGATTTTTTTGTTTTTGTTTTTGTTTTTTGGGTGGCATCAGTTATCGGATCAATGGAGCACGTAAGGCGATGGGTTTCTTTTTTCTTTTTTTTTCTTCCTTTTTTTCTTAAGGCCGAAATCCACCTCTTCATTTTTTGGTGCTTCACACTGTCCTCTTCGTCTGCAAAAAAAAAAAAAAAAAAAAAAAAAAAGCGGGGTAAAAAAAAAACAACAAGAGCAATTTCCACTACTAGCATTTTTCTCTTTTTTCTTTTTCTTTTTTTTTTTCATTTTTTCCTCTCCAACAGTCCCTTACACACCATGCATAGTCTGTATGTTCTCTTACAAATGGACATAGTCTTGCTGATCTTGGTGTTTTGGAGTTTGATACAAAGTGTCTGGGTTCGTTAATGTTCTAATGTGTGGTGTGCTGGCACTCTCACTCTGATAATGTGCTGCTAGAACAGAGAACAACATAAATGAAACAAAAGACTTGATACTTACTTATTTTCTTTTCTTTAAGGTTTTCCCAAAGAGAGAGAGAGAGAGAGAGAGAGAGAGAGAGAGAGAGAGAGAGAGAGAGAGAGAGAGGCGGCATCATAGAGATGTATGTAGAATTTGTTGCAAATCGTCTCACCAGTTGGCTATTCCCCAATGAGGCCAGCCTGATAGCCAAACGAAAGAGTCCACAAGGAAGGCATGAGGAAAGCCAAGAAGTGTGACAATAGGCGTAAGAGGTTTGTTTGTTACTTTGGTTGTTTTTTGTTTGTTTGTTTCCCTCACTTCCCCCTTCCCCCACTGTCGATCCCTCCCCTCCCCAATCTCCGGCCTTCCCCCTTTCCAACCACACGTCTCTCTCCCCACCTCCCTCCCCCACCCCTCTCCGTTCTCTTCTTTGACGAGTTTTAGTACTTGGGATAAAATGTTTGGGTTATACAAGGACTGGCGTTAGTGCGTTCATTTTGTTACAATTTATTCTTTAAGCAACAATAAGCGGCTATCGGTTTGTGACTGAGCAACTGAGAGAGACAGACAGACAGACAGACAGACGACAGACAGACAGACAGAGAACATGATGCTACTTTGGGGTAAGTCGTGGGGATCATAAGGTGCAATAGTTCATTTGGCATATAAATATTAAGTATATGGGAGAGAGATTTTGTTTCTTTTGCTGTATTTACGCTCATTTTGCCGATCAAGATTATGTTGTTTATAATTTTGAAAGCGTCTCTGCTTAAGGATCGATCATCTACTCCCAGCAAGACCTCACGTCATGACAGTTTTATCTGCATTGCAAGAAGACCTTGAGTGTAAGTTTCGATCTCCCCCCCCTCCCCCCCCCCCCCCCCCCCCCGAAAAAAAAACAACAAAAAAACACAGAAACGGGCGGGCACTCGGAAAAGAAATGTTCGATATAATCCACTTCATCCCTACAGATGGAGCACCTGTTATCCACTTCATCCCTACAGATGGAGCACCTGTTATCCACTTCATCCCTACAGATGGAGCACCTGTTATCCACTTCATCCCTACAGATGGAGCACCTGTTATCCACTTCATCCCTACAGATGGAGCACCTGTTATCCACTTCATCCCTACAGATGGAGCACCTGTTATCCACTTCATCCCTACAGATGGAGCACCTGTTATCCACTTCATCCCTACAGATGGAGCACCTGTTATCCACTTCATCCCTACAGATGGAGCACCTGTTATCCACTTCATCCCTACAGATGGAGCACCTGTTATCCACTTCATCCCTACAGATGGAGCACCTGTTATCCACTTCATCCCTACAGATGGAGCATCTGTTATCCACTTCATCCCTGCAGATGGAGCATCTGTTATCCACTTCATCCCTACAGATGGAGCATCTGGTATCATCCACTTCATCCCTACAGATGGAGCATCTGGTATCATCCACTTCATCCCTACAGATGGAGCATCTGGTATCATCCACTTCATCCCTACAGATGGAGCATCTGGTATCATCCACTTCATCCCTACAGATGGAGCATCTGGTATCATCCACTTCATCCCTACAGATGGAGCATCTGGTATCATCCACTTCATCCCTACAGATGGAGCATCTGGTATCATCCACTTCATCCCTACAGATGGAGCATCTGGTATCATCCACTTCATCCCTACAGATGGAGCATCTGGTATCATCCACTTCATCCCTACAGATGGAGCATCTGTTATCATCCACTTTATCCCTACAGATGGAGCACCTGTTATCATCCACTTCATCCCTACAGATGGAGCACCTGTTATCATCCACTTCATCCCTACAGATGGAGCATCTGTTATCATCCACTTCATCCCTACAGATGGAGCACCTGTTATCATCCACTTCATCCCTACAGATGGAGCACCTGTTATCATCCACTTCATCCCTACAGATGGAGCATCTGTTATCATCCACTTCATCCCTACAGATGGAGCATCTGTTATCATCCACTTCATCCCTACAGATGGAGCACCTGTTATCCACTTCATCCCTGCAGATGGAGCATCTGTTATCCACTTCATCCCTGCAGATGGAGCATCTGTTATCCACTTCATCCCTACAGATGGAGCATCTGTTATCATCCACTTCATCCCTACAGATGGAGCACCTGTTATCCACTTCATCCCTACAGATGGAGCATCTGTTATCCACTTCATCCCTGCAGATGGAGCATCTGTTATCCACTTCATCCCTACAGATGGAGCACCTGTTATCCACTTCATCCCTACAGATGGAGCATCTGTTATCATCCACTTCATCCCTACAGATGGAGCATCTGTTATCATCCACTTCATCCCTACAGATGGAGCATCTGTTATCATCCACTTCATCCCTACAGATGGAGCACCTGTTATCCACTTCATCCCTACAGATGGAGCACCTGTTATCCACTTCATCCCTACAGATGGAGCATCTGTTATCCACTTCATCCCTACAGATGGAGCACCTGTTATCCACTTCATCCCTACAGATGGAGCATCTGTTATCCACTTCATCCCTACAGATGGAGCATCTGTTATCCACTTCATCCCTGCAGATGGAGCATCTGTTATCCACTTCATCCCTACAGATGGAGCATCTGTTATCCACTTCATCCCTGCAGATGGAGCACCTGTTATCCACTTCATCCCTACAGATGGAGCACCTGTTATCCACTTCATCCCTACAGATGGAGCACCTGTCATCATCCACTAGCTTCATTTTGTGTAGTAGTATATTTGTAGGGTAGACGTGGTGCATTATTTTCCATTGTACAACATGAGGGAGTGTCCATACATTTCTATTGATTTCAACGTTCAGTTTTCGTTGCCAAAAACCAGTAGACAGGGCTTTATATCTGCCCTTCCTTTCATTTTATTACGTAAAAATTGTACCATGTTCTTTAGTTTGGTACAGAAATTGTATACTCCGATTTGTTCAGTGCATTCCGAGTAAATCGTTCCGTTTTGTTGACAAATCCATTCTTTCCATTGCTTTGGGAGAGCGTTAATTACCGCGTTTAGTTCGAACATAGTGATGGCTGGACTTAAGTCTAT
>CM065725.1:1695351-1707851 GCA_033310375.1 Conus canariensis | reverse complement strand
TAGCTTGTTTTGCTCTTTCATGATTTTCTTTTGCTTCTTAGGTGGCACCTTTGGTTGGTTTTTTGAAAACTCAACAAACATACTACGGTATTGCACACCAGCCTTTTCTGGGATAGCATTCTTCTTAAAACCGAAAAGGCAGAGGAGTCAAATTACCACTTTCCGCGGTCACTGAGGAGAAACAATCAGGTTTCGAAATATCGGTATCTGACCAGGAGTTATATGTTAGTGGGTTTTCTCCCCATTGGAGATCGTCTCCCACTTGAGACTATAAGCTTGCTAAAGGCTCATTTTGAGAAGCATTGATTTTATTTTTCCCCATTCACCCACTCAAGCACATACTGTTAGTTGGCAGAATGATCTACCACTGCAGATATGAATGCTTATCTCCCCCTATTTCTTCAATCTAAGACATAAGAGCAAGCTTTGTTTATAATTGAATATTTCTTGCAGTTATTGCAATACCTAGCTGCTCTGTAAGTTGCTGGAATGGTGCTCGGTACTTATCCTTGGAATTTATTAGTTTATTGTAATTTAGTCCCTTGCGGATTCATTCCAAGAACCGGCCCTCAGCACTTGTGTCTTGAGAGGTTATCTTTTTATATTTTCTACTTTTCGCAAGAAAATGTAGCTTGTTTTGCTCTTTCATGATTTTCTTTTGCTTCTTAGGTGGCACCTTTGGTTGGTTTTTTGAAAACTCAACAAACATACTACGGTATTGCACACCAGCCTTTTCTGGGATAGCATTCTTCTTAAAACCGAAAAGGCAGAGGAGTCAAATTACCACTTTCCGCGGTCACTGAGGAGAAACAATCAGGTTTCGAAATATCGGTATCTGACCAGGAGTTATATGTTAGTGGGTTTTCTCCCCATTGGAGATCGTCTCCCACTTGGAGACTATAAGCTTGCTAAAGGCTCATTTTGAGAAGCATTGATTTTATTTTTTCCCCATTCACCCACTCAAGCACATACTGTTAGTTGGCAGAATGATCTACCACTGCAGATATGAATGCTTATCTCCCCCTATTTCTTCAATCTAAGACATAAGAGCAAGCTTTGTTTATAATTGAATATTTCTTGCAGTTATTGCAATACCTAGCTGCTCTGTAAGTTGCTGGAATGGTGCTCGGTACTTATCCTTGGAATTTATTAGTTTATTGTAATTTAGTCCCTTGCGGATTCATTCCAAGAACCGGCCCTCAGCACTTGTGTCTTGAGAGGTTATCTTTTTATATTTTCTACTTTTCGCAAGAAAATGTAGCTTGTTTTGCTCTTTCATGATTTTCTTTTGCTTCTTAGGTGGCACCTTTGGTTGGTTTTTTGAAAACTCAACAAACATACTACGGTATTGCACACCAGCCTTTTCTGGGATAGCATTCTTCTTAAAACCGAAAAGGCAGAGGAGTCAAATTACCACTTTCCGCGGTCACTGAGGAGAAACAATCAGGTTTCGAAATATCGGTATCTGACCAGGAGTTATATGTTAGTGGGTTTTCTCCCCATTGGAGATCGTCTCCCACTTGGAGACTATAAGCTTGCTAAAGGCTCATTTTGAGAAGCATTGATTTTATTTTTTCCCCATTCACCCACTCAAGCACATACTGTTAGTTGGCAGAATGATCTACCACTGCAGATATGAATGCTTATCTCCCCCCTATTTCTTCAATCTAAGACATAAGAGCAAGCTTTGTTTATAATTGAATATTTCTTGCAGTTATTGCAATACCTAGCTGCTCTGTAAGTTGCTGGAATGGTGCTCGGTACTTATCCTTGGAATTTATTAGTTTATTGTAATTTAGTCCCTTGCGGATTCATTCCAAGAACCGGCCCTCAGCACTTGTGTCTTGAGAGGTTATCTTTTTATATTTTCTACTTTTTGCAAGAAAATGTAGCTTGTTTTGCTCTTTCATGATTTTCTTTTGCTTCTTAGGTGGCACCTTTGGTTGGTTTTTTGAAAACTCAACAAACATACTACGGTATTGCACACCAGCCTTTTCTGGGATAGCATTCTTCTTAAAACCGAAAAGGCAGAGGAGTCAAATTACCACTTTCCGCGGTCACTGAGGAGAAACGATCAGGTTTCGAAATATCGGTATCTGACCAGGAGTTATATGTTAGTGGGTTTTCTCCCCATTGGAGATCGTCTCCCACTTGGAGACTATAAGCTTGCTAAAGGCTCATTTTGAGAAGCATTGATTTTATTTTTTCCCCATTCACCCACTCAAGCACATACTGTTAGTTGGCAGAATGATCTACCACTGCAGATATGAATGCTTATCTCCCCCTATTTCTTCAATCTAAGACATAAGAGCAAGCTTTGTTTATAATTGAATATTTCTTGCAGTTATTGCAATACCTAGCTGCTCTGTAAGTTGCTGGAATGGTGCTCGGTACTTATCCTTGGAATTTATTAGTTTATTGTAATTTAGTCCCTTGCGGATTCATTCCAAGAACCGGCCCTCAGCACTTGTGTCTTGAGAGGTTATCTTTTTATATTTTCTACTTTTCGCAAGAAAATGTAGCTTGTTTTGCTCTTTCATGATTTTCTTTTGCTTCTTAGGTGGCACCTTTGGTTGGTTTTTTGAAAACTCAACAAACATACTACGGTATTGCACACCAGCCTTTTCTGGGATAGCATTCTTCTTAAAACCGAAAAGGCAGAGGAGTCAAATTACCACTTTCCGCGGTCACTGAGGAGAAACAATCAGGTTTCGAAATATCGGTATCTGACCAGGAGTTATATGTTAGTGGGTTTTCTCCCCATTGGAGATCGTCTCCCACTTGGAGACTATAAGCTTGCTAAAGGCTCATTTTGAGAAGCATTGATTTTATTTTTTCCCCATTCACCCACTCAAGCACATACTGTTAGTTGGCAGAATGATCTACCACTGCAGATATGAATGCTTATCTCCCCCTATTTCTTCAATCTAAGACATAAGAGCAAGCTTTGTTTATAATTGAATATTTCTTGCAGTTATTGCAATACCTAGCTGCTCTGTAAGTTGCTGGAATGGTGCTCGGTACTTATCCTTGGAATTTATTAGTTTATTAATATATATATATATATATATATATATATATATAATATATGTATATATGGATATAACACAGATTTCGATTTCGATTTGAATATATTTTGATTTTGATGTGACATGGACACTGATTGTGAATTGTCTTGGTTTTCGACTTGAGACAGTCATCAACTTATACGTTTTGAGGTGTCTATGAAATATGAAGATTAACTAGGATGATAATTGATAGTAAACTTAAAGGCGAGTTAATTGGATACGATTTGGAATTCTATCTCAGGTCTTTTGATTTGTGGCCTATGCACTTCTTAATGATAATTGTTGATTCTAATTTGATTTGATCTAATTGGTTGACTGTGGATTTAATTCTGATTTGAATTTAATTTTGATTGGACCTAGTGGGATACTAAATGATTTTTCTCTTTAGATACAAATAAGGTACATAGATTATGGACTAGTCAAGTAATTGCTTTGTTGATAGATGTCGATTCAACTTGTTTTGATATGATCCATGTTGATGATATGACTTGATTCATTTCAGATTTTTTGATTTTTTTTTGCTTTTTCGATTTCTGAACACCGTTGCGTGACTCATGTGAACGGGCCGTAGGCCTCACATTAAAAGGCGCGGCGTTAGTGCGCGTCAAGAGTCAAGAGTCTCTCTCTCTCTCTCTCTCTCTCTCTCTCTCTCTCTCTCTCCTCTCTCTCTCTCTCTCTCTCTTCTGTGGGTTTAAAAAAAAAGATATTAGGAAAATACGACATGCTCCCGAAGCTTCCCCACCCCTCTCTCTCCTTTCCATGCAACCCATCCACACCCACCTCACCCCTCTCTCTCCTATCCATGCAACCCCCCACCCCCACCCCTCTCTCTCCTATCCATGCAACCCCCCACCCCTCTCTCTCCTATCCATGCAACCCACCCACCCCCACCCCCACCCCTCTCTCTCCTATCCATGCAATCCCACCCCCACCCCTCTCTCTCCTTTCCATGCAACCCCCACCCCCACCCCCACCCCTCTCTCGTCTATCCATGCAACCCACCCACCCCCCTCTCTCATATCTATGCAACCCACCCCCACCCCCCCTCTCTCTCCCATCCATGCAACCACCCACCCCCACCCCACCCCTCTCTCTCCTATCCATGCAACCCACCCACCCCCACCCCTCTTTCTCCTATCCATGCAACCCACCCACCCCCACCCCTCTCTCTCCTATCCATGCAACCCACCCACACCCACCCCACCCCTCTCCTATCCATGCAACCCACCCACCCACCCCCACCCCTCTCTCTCCTATCCATGCAACCCCCCACCCCCACCCCACCCCTCTCTCCCTATCCATGCAACCCACCCACCCCCACCCCGCCCCTCTCCTATCCATGCAACCCCCCCACCCCCCTCTCTCTCCTATCCATGCAACCCCCCCACCCCCCCTCTATCCTATCCATGCAACCCCCCCACCCCCCCTCTCTCCTATCCATGCAACCCCCCCACCCCCTCTCTCTCCTATCCATGCATCCCACCCACCCCGAACCCCTCTCTCTCCTATCCATGCTACCCCACCCCACCCCTCTCTCTCCTATCCATGCAACCCCACCCCACCCCTCTCTCTCCTATCCATGCAACCCACCCACCCCACCCCACCCCTCTCCTATCCATGCAACCTCCCACCCCGACCCCCTCTCTCCTATCCATGCAACCCCACCCTCTCCCTATCCATGCAACCCCCCACCCCTCTCTCTCCTATCCATGCAACCCACCCACCCCCACCCCACCCCTCTCTCTCCTATCCATGCAACCTCCCACCCCCACCCCTCTCTCTCCTATCCATGCAACCTCCCACCCCCACCCCTCTCTCTCCTATCCATGCAACCTCCCACCCCCACCTCACCCTCTCTCTCCTATCCATGCAACCTCCCACCCCCACCCCACCCCTCTCTCTCCTATCCATGCAACCTCCCACCCCTCTCTCTCCTATCAATGCAACCTCCACCCCCACCCCACCCCTCTCTCTCCTATCCATGCAAACCCACCACCCCACCCACCCCTCTCTCTCCTATCCATGCAACCTCCCACCCCCACCCCTCTCTCTCCTATCCATGCAACCTCCCACCCCCACCCCTCTTTCCTATCCATGCAACCTCCCACCCCCACCCCTCTCTCTCCTATCCATGCAACCTCCCACCCCCACCCCTCTCTCCTATCCATGCAACCTCCCACCCCCCTCTCTCCTATCCATGCAACCTCCCACCCCCACCCCTCTCTCTCCTATCCATGCAACCTCCCCACCACCACCCTCTCTCTCCTATCCATGCAACCTCCCACCCCCACCCCTCTCTCTCCTATCCATGCAACCTCCCATCCCCACCCCTCTCTCTCCTATCCATGCAACCTCCCACCCCCACCCCTCTCTCTCCTATCCATGCAACCTCCACCACCCCCCCTCTCTCTCTTATCTATGCAACCTCCCACCCCCACCCCTCTCTCTCCTATCCATGCAACCTCCCACCCCCACCCCTCTCTCTCCTATCCATGCAACTTCCCACCCCCACCCCTCTCTCTCCTATCCATGCAACCTCCCACCCCAACCCCTCTCTCTCCTATCCATGCAACCTCCCACCCCCACCCCTCTCTCCTATCCATGCAACCTCCCACCCCTCTCTCTCCTATCCATGCAACCTCCTACCCCCACCCCTCTCTCTCCTATCCATGCAACCTCCCATCCCCACCCCTCACTCTCCTATCCATGCAACCTCCCACCCCCACCCCTCTCTCTCCTATCCATGCAACCTCCCACCCCACCCCTCTCTCTCCTATCCATGCAACCTCCCACCCCCACCCCTCTCTCCTATCCATGCAACCTCCCACCCCCACCCCTCTCTCTCCTATCCATGCAACCTCCCACCCCCACCCCTCTCTCTCCTATCCATGCAACCTCCCACCCCCACCCCTCCCTCTCCTATCCATGCAACCTCCCACCCCCACCCCTCTCTCTCCTATCCATGCAACCTCCCACCCCCACCCCTCTCTCTCCTATCCATGCAACCTCCCACCCCCACCCCTCTCTCTCCTATCCATGCAACCTCCACCCCCACCCCTCTCTCCTATCCATGCAACCTCCCACCCCCACCCTCTTCCTATCCATGCACTCCACCCCCCTCTCTCCTATCCATGCAACCTCCCACCCCTCTCTCTCCTATCCATGCATACCCCCACCCCTCTCTCTCCTATCCATGCAACCCACCCACCCCCACCCCACCCCTCTCCTATCCATGCAACCTCCCACCCCCACCCCTCTCTCTCCTATCCATGCAACCCACCCACCCCCACCCTCTCTCCTATCCATGCACCCCCCACCCCCACCCCTCTCTCTCCTATCCATGCAACCCACCCACTCCCACCCCACCCCTGTCTCTCCTATCCATGCAACCCACCCACCCCCACCCCACCCCTCTCCTATCCATGCAACCCACCCACTCCCACCCCACCCTCTCTCTCCTATCCATGCAACCCACCCCACCCACCCCCACCCCTCTCTCTCCTATCCATGCAACCCACCCACCCCCACCCCTCTCTCTCCTGTCCATGAACCCACCCACCCCACCCCCCTCTCTCTCCTATCCATGCAACCCACCCACCCCCACTCCACCCCTCTCCTATCCATGAATCCACTCACTCCCACCCCACCCCTCTCTCTCCTATCCATGCAACCCACCCCACCCACCCCCACCCCTCTCTCTCCTATCCATGCAACCCACCTACCCCCACCCCACCCCTCTCCTATCCATGCAACCCACCCACTCCCACCCCACCCCTCTCTCTCCTATCCATGCAACCCACCCCACCCCTCTCTCTCCTATCCATGCAACCCACCCACCCCCACCCCACCCCTCTCTCTCCTATCCATGAACCCACCCACCCCACCCCACCCCACCCCTCTCTCTCCTATCCATGCAACCCACCCACCCCCACCCCCGACCCCAAAATGATGTCATCTGCGCCTGATAATCATTCGGAACAGCTTGGCGCATCACATTCCAGAAATGACCAAACAGATTTGGACTGCAAGGGCCATTGACCCATGCGACCCGATGTCCAGCACGAGCCCTGATGGTAATTGTCGCGTCACTGTCAACATCGTCGTCATCGGTATAGGCATCATGGAATTTGTCATCCTCTTCATTTGCTACAGAGCGAATGTGTTTTTTTTTTTCTTAAACCATTATAATGTTGATAAATTAAAAGAAAAATATACTACTGCGGTTGTTGATGATTGAAACTGACAACAGGCTCAAACACGAGTGAAACAGTACGCCAAGTGAGGCGCGAAGTTATGTCGGTTTCATGCACTGTCCCACACACAGACCAGTGAATTGTCGACAAGCGTGGTTTCGTATGACGTCACCTGTTAAAGACGTCACGCACATTTATTTCTGATTCAAATCGTCTTCTGAATGGAATATTATCGTGTGTAAGGGTACCGACCGTCACTGATATTTCTTATTTATTGCTGATATTGATATTGATGGGTTTGCTTTCAAATGTAGAATTCCGCTGTGATAAAATTTGGCTCCTCTCTCACTCTCTCTCTCTCTCTCTCTCTCTCTCTCTCTCTCATATTTTTCATTTAAGTTTTCTTCTATGTCACTGTTGGTTCATTTATTTCATTTTGGTCGTTTATTTCGTTGGTCAGTAGATTGTTGTGTTAACGCTAGTGGAAGCGTGTCACTAAGTGTGTGTGTGTGTGTGTGTGTGTGTGTGTGTGTTTATGTCTACTAGTTGTGGTGCAAACTGAGTGGAACACACACACACACACACACACACACACAGTGAGCTTCTTGTTCTTGTGATCGGTAAATTTGTAACATTGTGATTTTGGAATAAAGGTCTGTTTAACACCAACAGACGTCAAAACCGTGCACAAAACAGCATTCTTCAGATGGCTGTCGACAGCATGAAGATGTCATCCTCTGACTGCGTCGGACAGAGAGGAATGCACGGCCGGACTCAATGTTCCTGGCGATCCTGGTGGTTACAGCTTCAAATCCCCGCTAGGCTGATTCGGTACAAGGAGACTCAGAACCAACGTTTCCCTCGGGAGTTAACATTAGTTCCGAGTCCTTAAAAAAAACAAAAAACAAACAAACAAACGAAAAGATTTAAAAAAAAAAAAAAAAAAAAAACTTCGACCGGGATTAATAAGCCGACGATCCTTTTGTGTACTGCCCGCGTAGGCTAACCTCTTGCACACACGCAAAATGTTATCACCGGCTTTCGGAAGAGAGAAGGCCAGTTTGGCCGTTGGGATGGATGACACGTGCACTGCGGCACTGCCTAGACCCCTGGTACTAACTGAACTGGAAAGGGGTGTGTGTGTGTGTGTGGTGGGGGGGGGGGGGGGGGGGGGGGGGGGGAGGGGGGATCGAAACAATGGCTGCTCCTGAGGACCTTGGCCGAATGACCTACTTTTCTTTGGGTCATTAGCTCTGAGAGCACGCAGCAAGCATTGCCCAGAGAAACACGAACGCTGAATGACGCTTCGCCATCGTTTCCGAGCTCAGCATAAGAGAGCTGATAAGCCGGGGTCAAAATAATAAGGATCCGTCGATAAGGATCCGTCGTCGTCGTCTTCTTTTTTTCTTTTTTTTTTGAAGTTTCGAAGTGAGGTCACTGCAGGTAGAAACGGAAACAAACTTGCAAGGAAAGAAATGTTCCGCTGAACGTAAAAAGACAAAACAAATTACAAGACAATACACGGCTCGTTTCGACGTCTTTGGTCTTCCTCAGGCAAGAACGAACAACACTGAAGACGAAGAAAACGAAGAACGAACAATCACTGATCTCCTCACATTGGGCGCGAAACGGGTGTGGACACTGGGCGCAGAATGAACGCGGATTTCCATATGCACTTTGCGCCCAGTCTGAGGAGATCAGTGATTGTGCGTTCTTTGTTCTCATTGTTCTCAGTGTTGTCTGTCTAGCCTGAACAAGACCAAAGAGGTCGAAACGCGTCGTGTTTTGTCTTGTATTGTCTCTTTCGTTCGGCGGAACAGTCAACTTTCTTTCAAGGGGTGTGTGTGTGTGTGTGTGTGTGTGTGTGTGTGTTTAAGATTATGCTTTTATATAGCGTGTGCAAGCTTGCGCTCGACTGATATCTTGAATGTTAAAATACTGCTCATTTTCTTCGTTTCACTCGAAGAAAAATTTCATATCATGCGTCAGAATGAGTTACTTTAAAAAAAAAGGTTAGAAAAAAATTCAAGACTTTCAGAAATACTTTGAAAGCAGTTCAATATTAGTTTAGTGCCTAAATTCCAGTCAGTACTGATTGGGTCAGTAACTATAGTGCCATAACATACATATGGAAACAGGATGCCTCTTCCGTCAGTAACTATAGTGCCATTACAGACATATGGAAACAGGATGCCTCTTCCGTGAAAAATGGAAGAGATGGGTGAAAAATCGGGTGACTGATATTCGAGCGAATGACCAAGGGAAGCGATTGGATGTAGCGCTGCCAAGAGGCAGCTTTTGAGTGGGCTCTACCCAGGTAGGCAGCCCGTTGTGTGAACGAGAGCGTGGATTGTAAAGCGCTTAGAGCTTGGTCTTTAACAGAGAATAGGCGCCGTATACGTACTCGCGACGGTGATGATGATTATGATGATGATAATGACAGTAATAGTAACAATGATAATAATAATAATGATAATAATAATAATAATGGTAATAATAACAGTAATAATGATAATGATAATAATGATGATAAGAATACTACTATCGACGATAAGGATGATAATAATGACAGTAAGCAATAATAATAATGAAATTTGTGATAACGACAACAAAATAATAATAACATAGATAATGAAGAAATAACAATGAGGATGAATATGATAATGAATAATAAATCAAAGGCGAATGATGATGACGAACGACGACGACGACGACGACGACGACGACGACGACGACGACGACGACGATGAATAAAGTTAAGTCCAAGAGCACAAACACAGTCAGATAGTAAGAAAGGGGAGAAAATCGCGAGTGCCCCGTAGGTCGAACCTCGCATGAGGCGGAACATTCATGTTTTTCTCCTCCCCCCCCCCCCCCCCCCCCCCTGCCACTCAAGAGACCTTACCTTAACAGAGTAAGGTCAGGGTGCTAGCACTTCGGATGAAACGACGAACCGAGGGAGGCCCTGTACGCGGCAAGAGCCCAGCGCACGTAAAAGACCCGACGGCAGCAATGGGTTTGTTCTTTCAACATTGTGAACGGGGAGTGGGGGAAGGGGGGCCCCGGGGGAGGGGATGTGTGTGTGAGAGGTTCACTTTAACCGGTCGAAACAAACGGGAAAGTGCTCTACGCTATGACCGCGCGCCCCTGCTGACGACGTGGGGGGTATTGGTGGAAGCGCTCTGTTTCACTCCCTCGTTCCGGTTTCTTCTTGTCTACACCCCTTTCCCTCTCCCCCTACCCCCCCCCCCACCCCAGCGCCCACTCCATCCGTCTACCCACCCCTCCCCAGTCGAGTTCACAAGCATGCGAGCTAGCCGCGAGAAGCGTCGTCACACGCAATGTCACATGTCAACACACAACAGGAGAGTTGTCCCCCAACTTGGATAAGAAGAAAAAGAAGAAGCAGAGGATTGCAGTAAGCGACATTAAACAAACAGGAAAAGAAAAAAAGATTATAACATTAAGGAGAGCATTTCAGAAGTGCACGGTTCTGTTATTGTCGTCCATGGAATATTGTGAGCTGACACGTTTTGTTGTTGTTATAATGGTTGATATGTATGCACATACACTCGCGCGCGCGCGCGCACGAACGCACGCACGTACACTGGTACGCGCACACACAAGCATGATCAGCGCGCGCGCATACACATAAACACGCGCTCGAAAATACGTGCCTACTCATACAGACAGACAGACACACGCACGCACATACACACAAAAGCACACATATGCAGCACAGATACGCAAGCACTCATATAAGCACACACATGCAAGCACACACATGCAAACACATACATGCACACGCACTCACACGCACGCGCGCACACACATACATACACACACACGCACACATCACGCGGCGCGCGCGCACACACACACACACACACACCACCCATCCCACCCCGCATACTTTCCCCATATTACGCGCGCGCGCGCGCGCGCGCACACACACACACACACACACACACACACACACATACACAACTACACTTCACTCACCACAATCAGCCCTACGTCCCTGACGAGTCCGGACCAGCGGACCAAAGGCCTCGGGGCGATAGGAATAGTTTTGATTTCTGATTTCTGTCCGTGGTCCGTGTGCGCTCCAGACAAAACTTGTGGGCCGATCTTTCTGAAAATTTGTAGGTATGTTCATTATAGGTCACGGATGATGCCCGATGTTTCATTTAACTAGAATAGCCGTTACTAACGGCTACAACGGCCCAAAACGGTTTTTCTTCTGTATGGAATATTTCAGTGACGAAATACATTATGACGCATGTTTGATTGTGACGTGTTTTTTATTTGACAAATATCTATGAAAGTACTGTATTTGACGGATTTTGAAATTGCTTTAGATCTAATAACTGACTGGTAGATCGTGGGTATTTTCATAGTAAACATGCTCTTGACATGTACACGCGTATTCAAGATAAACTGGGAGTACGTTTATAGGCGTTGCATCTTGTTAGTTCTTCGGCAGCTCATTTCCACAGCACGCTTTCTTTTCGCTCTCCTTCTCCACCCTTCGCTGGCTGCTGTGGGGTGCTGTTGGATTCCGGTTTGAACCTTTGGTCCTGAGCGTACCACAGAAATGTGGACTGTGGTATATCTCTGTTTGATGCCAAGGGAGCACAGACACAACCACAATCAGCCGTGCCTCCCTGACGAGTCCGATCCAGCGGACGAAAGGCCTCGGAGCAGGCGAAATCAGTGGTTCTGTCTTCAAGGTGGCTAACGATGGTCCCCACGATTATGCGGCTAAGTGAAGGATTTCATATTTTATGTGTTTTCCTGATTTTTCATTCTCTTTTTTCTCCCCCCCCCCCTCCCCGGCTCCCACCCCCCCCCCCCCCCCCCCCCCTTTTTTTTTTTTAAATTGGAACAAAAAACACACACACAAAACTTTGAAAAGTCATTAATACAACGACGGAGGAATTGTTTGTTTGCACGTGTTTTCCTTCACAACTTAATTTGTTCAACTTTATGGATATATATAGGTTTAATTTGTTCAACTTTATGGATTATATAGGTTTAATTTGTTCAACTTTATGGATGTATATAGGTTTAATTTGTTCAACTTTATGGATATATATAGGTTTAATTTGTTCAACTTTATGGATGTATATCGGTTTAATTTGTTCAACTTTATGGATGTATATAGGTTTAATTTGTTCAACTTTATGGATGTATATAGGTTTAATTTGTTCAACTTTATGGATTATATAGGTTTAAT
>CM065725.1:1682851-1690351 GCA_033310375.1 Conus canariensis | reverse complement strand
GCTACAGAAATCACTCCAGTTTTCAATATATTCGCCATATCCAAACTAGTGAACGTAATGATAGCTACAGAAATCACTCCAGTTTTCAATATATTCAGCCATATCCAAACTAGTGAACGGTATGATAGCTACAGAAATCACTCTAGTTTTCAATATATTCAGCCATATCCAAACTAGTGAACGTATGATAGCTACAGAAATCACTCTAGTTTTCAATATATTCTGCCATATCCAAACTAGTGAACGGTATGATAGCTACAGAAATCACTCTAGTTTTCAATATATTCTGCCATATCCAAACTAGTGAACAGTATGATAGCTACAGAAATCACTCTAGTTTTCAATATATTCGCCATATCCAAACTAGTGAACGGTGTGATAGCTACAGAAATCACTCTAGTTTTCAATATATTCGCCATATCCAAACTAGTGAACGGTATGATAGCTACAGAAATCACTCTAGTTTTCAATACATTCAGCCATATCCAAACTAGTGAACGGTATGATATCTACAGAAATTACTCTAGTTTTCAATATATTCAGCCATATCTAAAATTCGATTTGGACATGCACTTAAAAAGATTAATTGCTAGATTTAGAGTTGGTGTTTCTGAAATAAGGACATCATTACTTCAGATACAGACAACATAGACAAAATGACTTAGTATGTCCATTGTGTATGCAAGGTGAGGAAAATGAAATACACTTTGTGTTCCTTTGTCCAGCTTTAGATCTTCGCCAAAAAATTATCCCACAGAAATATCATAGGCGCCCATGTATGTTTCGTTTACAGTATTACTTAACTCTAACAGTATGAGTTATTAGGAATATAGGTATGTTTTGTTTAAGGCGTCTAAGATCAGAGAAATAATGACGTCTTAGTTGATGTTCTTATTGGTATGGTCGCTTCTTTTCTCGTGACTGGTGGTTTTGTTTCTTACATATAATGTGAGTGATTGTGATTATTTCTGGTGGTTTTGTTTCTTGCATATAATGTGAATGATTGTGCTTATTTCCCTTCAAATGGACCAATAGCCTTACTGAATAACAAAATCTGAAGTCTGAAGTCTCATTTAAGTCTCTTCCGAATTACTTTGGAGGAAGGTTGGATTCGGTTACAGACGTTTGACTCCAAAATCGGATATATTCTCCAAGTTGAGTCTGTCGAGCAGTCAGTCATATAAACCCGGGTCCCCCAGATGAAGAGAACGACGTACAGGCCTATCTTACGCAAGTTACCTGTGAACTGGTATCTTGTTGTATGGACTTGTTCACAGTCAGTGGGTCTCTGTCCGTTTGTCTGTTGTTTGTCTGTCTGTCTGCCTAACTGTCTGTCTCTGTCTGTCTGTCTGTCTCTCTCTCTCTCTCTCTCTCTCTCTCTCACGCATACACACACACACCGCACACGCACACGTACGCACTCACAACACACACACACACACACACACACACACACACACACACACACACACACACACACACACACACACATCATTAAGTTCCTCCCTCCCTCCCTTCCTCGCACCATCTCTGTCTGTCTTGTCTGTCTGTCTGTCTGTCTGTCTGTCTGTCTGTCTGTCTGTCTGTCTCTCTCTCTCTCTCTCTCTCTCTCTCTCTCTCTCTCTCCTCTCTCTCTCTCTCTCTCTCTCTCTGTGTGGGCTCTCCTCTCCTCATCGCATGTCGTAATCACACCACTGGTTTTTATGAAACGAAGAGATGAAAACAGCACTTAATGTTCTACTACTCTACTACTACTACTGCTACTGCTGCTGCTGCTGCTGCTGCTGCTACTACTACCACCACTACTACTACTACCAGCCCCTTTTGCTTCTCCAACCTCTCTGCTCGCTCTTTTCGTACTCGTAGAGAGAGCAAAGTCGATTTGACAAACAACATTAACAACACACAACAACAACAACAACAACACACACATACGCACACAACCACAACAACAACCACAACAATTTCCAAAAAGAGCAAGGGCCATAAAATCTATGACAACAATAGCCACTCATACTTCAGATATTCACAGTAGATTAGATGTGAAAACTAAAGATATAGGTAAGCGTTCGATTACATCTCCAATTCCTCCACGGGAACTGAACAGAGCAGATTTTGACTTTTCCAATGACGATTTTAAAAAAAGAGTGATAATCCTCATCTACTTGCTGTTTCTTTTCATCTCATGTTCATTCAATTATTCCAACCATTTGAAGGTATATACCGATGGTTCTCTGACTGACACTAATGTGGCGGGTGCTGGGGTTGTAATACCTGGACTAAAAGAAAAATCGTTTCACATTGGTGCAGGTCATTCTATTTTCACCGCAGAACTGGTAGCCATTCTCATGGCTCTGCGATACATTGTTAATCTTCCTATGGTTATATTTCCAATACTTTTTTGTGTTGACTCTAAGTCTGTCTTATTTACACTGAAATCCATGAAGTCTAGAGACAGATGTGACTTAGTAATTGAAATTAATCATCTCATACATTTTCTAATTCAAAAGGGTTCCAGCGTAACATTTACTTGGGTTCCATCACATTGTGGTATTTATGGAAATGAATGGGCAGACAGAGTAGCTAAAGGAGGTGCAGGACAAAGGATTCGTTGTGAAAACGTTCATATTCCTTTGTCTGTAAAGGAATGCTATAATCTTTTAGAAAAAGACACCAAAGCTCGTGTGGGTGATAATGTAAATCGGCACACCTCTGACAGCATGTGTTTGTTGAATGTTTTTCCAAGGAAAATTTCCAGTTTGTGTTTTAGACTTAAATATAATTCATTAAAATGTAAATATGTTGAAACTGCAAAATGCATATGTGGGGAAAAACTTTTACCATTTCATGTACTATTTAATGTCCCATTATGCGGCAGTACCTGCCCAATTTTCAGTTACCAAATAATCCTACAATTGGTGATTTTAAGACTCTAACTTCAGAATGCCTTTCTTGCTAATGTATCAAAATATTTACTTTTAGTCCTGCTGGTACATTAGTATGAGATTTCAATATTTTTGAGGCAGGCATTGTTTGTGTTGTTCATGTTCACTGATTTAAGCTTTGTTTTTAATTATGTCTTCATTTGCATGATCATATCAATGTCAAACAAACAAACCACAACAACAACCACACACACGCACACACACAAACAAAACCCACCACCACCATCAACAAAAATACACACACAAAAAGGGCATTCTGTTGTGAATCTCGCTTACTATAACAACTGACATAGCAGCGTTCGTTTTAGGCCGCCATGTCTTTCAGCTCTGAGGGCGCAGCTTAAAAACAAAGCTTTGGGCCAACAGGGCGACATCCTCCCCCCACCCCACCCCCACCCCCATCCCCAACTTTGATATACAGGACAATGGAGTGCAGTATGTTACAGTGGTGTGTGTGTGTGTGTGTGTGTGTGTGTGTGTGTGCAGCTCAGTGGAGCCTTGAAGCGTACAGTTCAGACTAATTTGCTTGCTCGCCAACGCACACGAGCTGTGAGACATGTTGAAGGGGTGGGTTTTTTTTCCCCACGTGCCGTTCTCTGTGTGTGTGTGTGTGTGTGTGTGTGTGTGTGTGTGTGTGTGTGTGTGTGTGTGTTCTGTTTGTATGTCTGTCTCTGTCTGTCTGTCTGTCTTCTCTCTCTCTCTCTCTCTCTTGCTGGTTCACTGTATACGTGTTACTGGCAACCTCTCTCTCTCTCTCTCGCTCGCTCGCTCGCTCTCATTCATGCGCACGCGCGGCGCGCGTGAGCTCGCTTGCTCGCTGGTTCGCTGTCTGCACGGAATGTTAGTGTCGGCTTTAGGTCTTAATGTTGGGTTTAATGGTAGCCTTACTTTTGGGGGGAAGATCTCACCTGACACGTCTCGCGTTTCGTGCCCCCAGCAGACATACCAACTCCGCCTTTCAAGTCGGTTCCTTATAGACCTTTTTTTTTAAACTTTTTTTTTTACGACCTCTTGGTTCTGTCCTTTTGTGTATTTTCCTAAGTTGCGCCACTGCGCAATGACAGTTCCGCTTTGGTGCACACCTGCAATCCAGGACCGACTGCGCACGCGAGGACAAGCACGTCTTAAATACCGAGCTTTTTCCCCCTCTTTTCTTTTCTTGTTATTTTCTCTTTTTTTTTTTTTTCTTTCTTCCCTTCTTTCCTCTAACAGAATGTTCAGTTGTTAAAAGTAATCCACGTTAGGACACCCCCCCCTTTTTTTTTTTTAACTGCCCCTGGGTGCTAGGGTGTTGTAGGTGGGACTCTATTGAGAATAAAAGGTGTTTTTCTTTTTCAAGTTTTGATTTTTTTTTCTGTGTATATAAGATTGAATTACTTCCTTTAACGTGCTTGTAGCGTAAAATGACGCAGTTTTTATTCTCTCCATTTTTTGTCCTTTCGTGGGGAATCTACAGATCACTTCTTCGGTTTGCTCTCTCTCTCTCTCTCTCTCTCTCTCTCTCTCTCTCTCTCTCTCTCTCTCTCTTCTCTCACAGTTTCACTCCTTTTTGAACTGTTGAAGGCACGAAAGAAATCAAACGGTGTATATATATTATATATTTATATATAATATATATATATATATTGATGTTTACTGGCAACCGATGTTATCAACAGGATTTAGAAACAAAAGTGTGTGTGTGTGTGTGTGTGTGTGTGTGTGTGTGTGTGTGTGTGTGTGTGTGATAGAGAGAGAGAGAGAGAGAGAGAGAGAGAGAGAGAGAGAGTGCTGAGCTTCACAAGTCATGGAGGCCTATGACACAGTTAGGTGTGTCCATATTAAAACCACCTCCATACGAAGCCAGCAAGTCGCCATCAAGGAGGAGGTCGACGCTGCAGACGCAAGCTCGTCATTTTCGCGGGACAGGCGAACCCCTGACCTCAAAAGAACTCCTCCTGCGTTTTCATTGCCGCGAGACGGACAAGATTCGCTCGAATCAGGCAAGATAATATTGTTGAGTTGTACGTGCTCTCAGCAAAAGCTTTTAGAGACACTTGGTAAAAAAAAAGCGGTAACCTTTCTTGTGAGCCCCGCAGACGTAGCAGGACGTAGCAAGACGTAGCAGGACGTAGCAAGACGTAGCTTGACGGGCTGAGCAGCACGGTTGCAAGCACTGGCCGAAGCTGTCCACTGTACTGAATTGCGCGCGGATAGTTGGCAGATTAGAACTGTGTTCTACTCGGGTTATTCTTTCTCTGCTCTGTCAGTCTGTCTCTCTGTTCTCTCTCTCTCTCTCTCTCTCTCTCTCTCTCTCTCTCTCTCTCTCTCTCTCTCTCTCTCTCTGGGATGCAATGGTTATCTCTCTGTCTGTCAGGCTCTGTCTGTCTGTCAGTCGTCCTCTCTCTCTCTCTCTCTCTCTCTCTCTCTCTCTCTCTCTCTCTCTCTCTCTCTCTCTCTCTCAGAGAGATGCAACTTTTCCCTGTCGCTCTGTCAGTGTCTCTCTGTCTCTTTCTGTCTGTCTCTGTCTGTCTGTGTACCTGTCTTTCTGTCTGTCTTTGTCTGTGTACCTGTCTTTCTGTCTGTCTGTCCTCTCTCTCTCGGTACACGATGTCAAACATCATCTGCAAATGGGTGAAGGTAAACACTTGGAGGAAGCTGACGACGACCAAATTTAGACTGGGAATTTCAGACATAGCACAACACCGGTATCGTCACAGTAAATACACTGGGATAGATTTGACTTGTCTATTATGCAAAGATGGAAAAGAAGACGAACTTCATTTTGTTTCATGCTGCTGTAACTTATCCAGTCTAAGAGCGCAATATATACCGACAACGCTTTCCAAGGATCCCAGTCAGTTTAGGTTAAGTCTGCCAATGGCATCTCAGAATGAAAGCATAGTAAAAAGAAATTCTCAGTCTACTTAGTCAAGGCGTTTCAGTTTAGATCAGTCATGACTTCTGGGCAGAGTAGTCCATCCAGTCTTTCTAGTGTTCTTTGTAATTCTTATATTGTTGTTATGTTCTCCATGCCCACCTTCATAAGGGGCAATGGCTTTATATGAAGTAAACCATCTGAGTTCTGAGTTCTCTCTTTCTGTGTGTGTGTGTGTGTGTGTGTGTGTGTGTGTGTGTGTGTGTGTGTGTGTGTTTCTCTCTCTGTGCTGTTTATTTGGACTCATCAGCGTTATGCTGCATCAAAGATGAATTATTCAGCATCCATTCTGTGTATTGGTCCTGTCGGCTTTGTCTGGTAGTGTTTGGTTGTTGTTGCCTCTCTTGCTTTGGCTGTCTGCAGAGCAGCTTTTGGAACCGTTGTGTTGAAAGTGAACGTGTGATTTGAAAGACCACGTTATATGTAACGCCATCACCAACTTCTATCACCACCACCACCAACGACGACGACAATAGTAAAAATAACAATATCAATAGAATCGCTATACATCATCATCATCATCATCATCATCATCATCATCATCATCATCATCATCGTCGTCGTCGTCGTCGTCACCATCACCATCACCATCAAAATGATACTGACAATTGTACTACAACTACTACTGCTACAACTACTGAAGCTGCTGCTACTGCTGCTGCAACTGCTACTACCACTACCAACTACTGCCCGCACTACTACCACTACTACTACTGCTACTACTGCTACTACTGCTATTACTACCACTGCACCAATACTAACACTACTACTTGCTGCTGCTGCTTCTACTACCACTAGTAGCTGCTACTACCGCCGTCGCCGCCGCTGCCGCCGCTGCTGCTGCTACTACTACTGTTACTACTGCTACTACTACTACTACTACTACTACTACTACTATCATCACTGCTTACTAATCACGTTGATTATGGTGGTGATGAGACATAATCCATCAAGAAACAACGAACACACGAAATGGAAGAGAGAGAGAGAGAGAGGAGAGAGAGAGAGAGAGAGAGAGAGAGAGAAATTTCCCACCAGCTCTCGTCCTTTTGACGCTGAAGATGTGACCATAGCATTGGAAAAAAAAGGTCACCAGTTCACAGGACCGTTGTTATTCATGCGGCGCGTTTCACGTGCAGGCGGCAGGCTGGCATGACTGGAGTGAGAGACAGACAGACAGACAGTCAGACTGTTCTGCACTTTCCTGTTGGATATTGATTCGTGCGCGCCGCCAAGCAGTCGTCCCAAGAGATTGACGAGCAGCAAGTCGCGCGGTGTATGGTGTATGGAGCGGGGCAGCAGAGAGCTTAATGCCACGACGGGTAGCTCGCGCGCGCGTGGTGTGTGTGTGTGTGTGTGTGTGTGTGTGTGTTTGCGTGCGTTGTGTGTGTGTGTGTGTGTGTGTGTGTGTGTGTGTGTGTGTGTGTGTGTGGGCGCGTCCACGTGCTTGCCAACATGTGTGCGTGGTTCGACATGTGAGCGTAGATTAACGTATCCGCTATGGCTGTAGCCAGGCCAGGCGCGTCAGTGTGACGAAGCTCTCATCAACTGTTTACAATATGGAATGGGATCGGGGGGGGGGGGGGGGGGGGGGGGGGGGGTCGGCGCTGCTTGGGGGGGGGGGGGGCGCTGCTCGGG
>CM065725.1:1662851-1672851 GCA_033310375.1 Conus canariensis | reverse complement strand
GTATTATTCGCCATTGATGGAACCCCTGGGGGACGGCTGTTCAAAGCGATGTGTATTATTCGCCATTGATGGAACCCCTGGGGGGCGGCTGTTCAAAGCGATGTGTATTATTCGCCATTGATGGAACCCCTGGGGGGCGGCTGTTCAAAGCGATGTGTATTATTCGCCATTGATGGAACCCCTGGGGGGCGGCTGTTCAAAGCGATGTGTATTATTCGCCATTGATGGAACCCTTGGGGGCGGCTGTTCAAACCGATGTTTTATTCACCATTGATGGAACGCCTGGACGCCTTACGAACGAGTGTGCAAGTCAAACTCGCATGCGGGTAGTGTAAAACACCCTCCCTAACCCACCCCACTCCACCTCCCCCCACCTTCCTCCCCTCCCCTTCCTCTTGCCGCCCACTTCCACCCATCCCCCCCCCCCCACACACACACACACACACTCGGGACAGGCTAAGTTTTGGTTAGGGTAAGGTAAGGTAAAGGGTAAGGGTAAAGGTAAGGTAAGGTTATAGCCCAGCCGACCGCAAAGGGTCATATCAGGGCTGTCACCGTGTTGAAGTCAACTTTCAAGTCATTAAAGAAAACCTTATTCACACAACCCTGTAAAATACACCTGAAAACACACGGGATTTAAAAACAAATCTTTCTTCCGTAAAATCTCAGATAAGATGGGAAAAAAATGTGAATCTCTTTAAAAAGATTCAAAGATCACATCAGGTTGGAACATCTCTGACTGAACAAGGGTTTTCATGGAGTCTGCTGTAAAAAAAAAAATTTAGGTATGTCTCACATCATGCAAGTCCAAACACTCTTAAAAAATATGTTTTGTTAATTAGGGTTAAGGTCTTGGCGAGGCTACAAAGGTCATGGATTTTCGTGAATCTTGCAGGTTTTCTTTTCAGGGGTTTTCCTGTCACCAATACACAGGCTGGTGGGGGGGGGGGGGGGGGGGGGGAGGGGGGGATAAGTCGATGATGTGCAGTGGCAGTGGCCGAGACGACAATACAAGGCACACCCTGTCCACACAAAAGATGCAATATCGATTCGCCCGCACATTCTTCTCCGGCCATCATTCTGCGGCTTGTTATACCACCCGTCCCCTGAGAAACGGGTAGAGGGAGGGGGAGGGGGTGGGTGGGGTGGTAGTGGTTGTGGTGGCGGCCAGGACGGGTGGGAGGGTGGGTGGGTGGATGGGTTTCCATTGTCGCCAGTGACGTAACGTAAGAGCATGCGTTGCCTCTCCCTTTGGCTGGTCGTCGTGTGGCCTGCGTTACTTGCCAGGAAAGTCGGGTTTCGAGGAAGAAGAAGGCTGTACTGCTATGCCCTCCCTCTCGCGGTTTCTCTTGATTTCTCTCTCTCTCTCTCTCTCTCTCTCTCTCTCTCTCTCTCTCTCTCTCTCTCTCTCTCTCTCTCTTCTTCTTCTTCTTCTTCTTCTTCTTCTTCTTCTTCTTCTTCTTCTCTCTCCCCTCCCCCTCTCTCTCCACTTTCTTTCTCTTCACTGAATTATTGTAGTTTGTCGTTCTCCCTCTCTGTGTGTTTGTCACTTTTTCTGTCTGTCTGTCTGCGTGCCTGTCTGCATGCCTGCCTGCTTGCCCGTCTGTCTGTCTGTCTGCCCCTCCACACACACACACACACACACACACACACACACACACACACACACACACACACACACACACACACACAAACACACACAATCTTTCCTAGCTTCTGTCAATGTAAAGTCGTGAAAAGTCGCCTTTGCGTGGTAGAGGAATAGGGTTGGGAGAAAAACTCCCTCACCTTCACACCCCCCCCCCGCCCCTCTACCTCCACCTCCTCAGATATGCCAAGAACTTTCTACAGAACACAGGGGGGGGGGGGGGGGGGTAGGGGTTGGGGGAGAGGGGAAGACACTGTCCGGAGGGAGACCGAAGAAGTCGAGGGCAGACACCAAGCAGGACTGAACTGGTCATACGTCACCTCTGCCCGGTGGCCCAGGACTGGAGACTTGAAGGAGGGGGGGGGAGGGGGGTAGAAGTCGAGGGCAGACACTATGCAGGACTGAACTGGTCATACGTCACCTCTGCCCGGTGGCCCAGGACTGGAGACTTGAAGGAGGGCGGGGGGGGGGGGGGGGGGGGGGGGAGGGGGGGGGGGAGAGGTCGAGGGCAGACACTAAGCAGGACTGAACTGGTCATACGTCACCTCTGCCCGGTGGCCCAGGACTGGAGACTTGAAGGGGGGGAGGGGGGGGGGGGGGCCGTGGGGTGGATCGTCCCCGATTGAGGTCTGTGCGTCTGTCAGGCCATCTAAATAGCACAGAGAAGAGCTACCTCCTCATCCTCCCCCCCCCCCCCCCCCCCCCCCCCCCCCCCCGAAAAATAAATGAATAAATAAATAAAAACTTCTTCTGCGTTCGATTGAAGCTGGATGCGTCAGACTTGTAACCCGGCCGCCATGATGAAGCCCGCGGTCTTCTCCAGGTCAGAACGGGCTCCCCAAAGCTGCGCCTGTAACTCCGCTCCCCCCGGCCAGGTTTTGTGTCGTCTTCCCCGACCGTCAGGTTAACAGAGGCACCGGTCGTTTGGGTGGGCCCTTTGAGGCTAAGGGCCCGGCTCCGTCCCTCCCGGTTGTCGCTGATAGGGACGACGCCATGACAACAAGGTAGTCTGACGCATGAAATAAATAAAAACAAAATAAGAAACCCGTGGTCACATGGGTAGAGCGCATTGCCTGCGGAACTGACGAGGTCGTGAGTTTGAGCCACTCGTTGGGGCGGAGGTCCCCCCCCCCCCCCCCCCCCCCGGATGATCGAACCCCCCCCCCCCCCACCTTTTCTGTCCATCTGGCAGTCAAAGTGGTGTACCTGATTCATTTCAGCGAAGGTTGAAGGCGGCGGAAGGAGAAGAGAGGGGTAGCACACATGGCCCTGCGTTTAAGATGAGCAGCAAGCAGAAGAGTACAGTATAACCAGGTTTTGAAAAAGAGGGGGGGGGGGGGGGGGGGGGGGGGAGGGGGGGAATAAAAGAAAAAGAATTTGACGGGCCCATCTCTTTAACAGATATAGACGTGACTTCTCTCTCTCTCTCTCTCTGTCTCTGTCTCTCTGTCTGTCTGTTTGTCTGTCTGTCTGTCTGTCTGTCTCTGTCTGTCTGTCTGTGTGTGTCTCTCTCTCTCTCTCGTTTCCTCCCTTCCCCTCCCCCTCTCTCCCCTCCCCCTCTCTCTGTCCTTTTCGTCCTCTCTTTCTCCCTCCCTCTCTATCTCTGCGTGCGCGCGGTGTGTGTGTGTGTGTGTGTGTGTGTGTGTATGGCGCGCGCGCGGTGCGTGCGTGCGTGCGTGCGTGCGTACGTGCGTACTTAAAGCTTTTGAGTTTATCATAACAACAGGCGATCTTTTTTTTTTTTTTTTGAACGCACAAAACACGCTTTGAAAAGTAAAGATGATCTCAGAGGGGTGGCCCATTTTATCCGTGTCAGTTCAAGACAAGGTTTGTCGAGAGGGGCTTCCTTGACAAGTTTTTTTTTATAATTTATTTTCTTTTGTAATTAAATTTTTTTTTTTATTATTACGAAACTTGAGTGAGCCACGCGAATTTGAATCATCCTGTGTGTTTGCTTAGAGCGCAGGTTTTAAAACACGGGGGGGGGGGGGGGGGGGGGGGGGGGGGGGGAAAGAGAGAGATGGAGAGAGAGGGAGCGAGGAGAGAGAGGGGGGAGTGAGGGAAGGAGGGAGGAGTGAGTGAAAGAGAGGAGGGAGGGAGTGCAAGTGAGAGTGAGAGAGAGAGAGGGATAGTAAAAAAGAGAGAAGGGGGGGGGGGAGGGAGCGAGAGAGACAGCGGGGAAGGAGGGAGGGAGGGAGGGGTGAGTGAGTGAATGAGAGAGAGAGGGTGAGGGAGTGAGTGAAAGTGAGTGAGTTAGAGAGAGAGAGAGAGAGAGCGAAAGGGAGAGAGAGGGGGGAGGGCGCAAAAGAGAGGGGGAGGAGGGATGGAGTGAGGGAGGAGTGAGTGAGTGTATGAGAGAGAGAAAGAGAGAGAGGGTGAAGGACTAAGTGAAAGAGAGAGAGGAGAGAGAGAGAGAGAGAGAGGAGAGAGAGGAGGGAGGTGTTGGTTTGATGTATAACCGGTTATTTTTGTGTTCATCGGAACTGTGCTCGCGCTACCGTGGGATACCTAAAAAAGGATCATAATCTTTTTGCTACAATCGAAACTCGAAAGCCCCAGACTCTCAAAAAATGGAAAACTAAAGCAGATGAGTCTCGAGAAGTGACGTGACAGATATCAAAACCCGCTCTACACACTTGCAAGACAGAAACCCTTTATCGTTTGACCCGTTTCGAAGCCGCCTATGAAAAGGCCGAAGTAGTCCTTGTGTTTGAGTGTCGTGGCATTATTGTTTATGGGCTGGTCTGACATATACATACATACATACACACATACATACACACACACACGTGCCTCCCGTCACGTAGGCTAAACACACACACACACACACACACACACACACACACACACACGCGCGCACGCATGCGCGCGCGCACATGCACGCACGCATGCACGCTCACATGCATGCGTACACGCACACACACACACACACACACACACACACACACACACACCACACACACACACTCTGCATGTAAGCATATGCAGGTGTGCGTGCAAAACGTGTGGAAACTCGCGCGCTCGCTCGGACAAAGAAACGTACGCACTCTCTGTGTGTCTCGGTCTCTATCTCGTCTCTGTCTCTCTCTGTCTCTGTCTCTCCCTGTCTGTCACTCTGCCCCTGTCTCTGTGCCTTTCTCTGTCTCTCCCTGTCTCTGTCTCTCCCTGTCTTTCTCTGTCTCTGTCTTTCTCTCCTCTCTCCTCACTCCCCTCACTCTCTCTCTCTCTCTCTCTTCTCTCTCTCTCTCTCTCTCTCTCTCTCTCTCTCTCTCTGTCAGTCTGTGTGTAGATATATATGTGTGTGTGTGTGTGTGTGTGTGTTCTGTCTCTGTCTGTCTGTCTGTCTGTCTCTCTCTTCCTCTCTCTCTCTCTCTCTCTTCTCTCTCTCTCTCTCTCTCTCTCTTCTCTCTCTCTCTCCAGCGCGAGCGCATAGCAGACAGAGAAGTCGTGTATACAATACTGTTTTATGTTTGGCACAGACCGTTGATCACTATTTTCATTCGAAACTCCGAAAACGTTGCGGGAACGGGCCAACCGAAACGAATCCTGCCTCCAAGCCCAGTGTTTGATCGATGACAGATTAGATTAACGACCAGCGTTTGATCGGTGACAGATTAACGACCTAGCAGCCAGCTACTCCAGTCTCTTGTACAGACCCTGCGATAAATCAGTATGGGTGACCGACAGTTTGCGAGAACCTGATAATCATTTTACGTGCAAAAGTATTATACCGGACGGTATGTGTAAACTATTGCCTGGCTTTTTTTTTTTTCTATCACTGAACGGGCTGAAAAACAACAATACGAACAATCATACTTAGAGACCCCCCCCCCTCCCCCTATATGCTGCATTCTTCATTATGATATGATTAATGGGTTTATTGTTGATGTCCCGTACAGTTAGTGGTATGGAAGCCATGACAATCACGTGGGCAGTCCAGGAACCTCGCTTGTCCTTGAGCTGGTTCATACCCAAGAGAGTAGAGCGAGTAGAAACCAGTCCAGCCTCCCCCCCCCCCCCCCCACACACTTTTGCCTATCCAGGTCTTCCTCCATTTTCTCTGGAACCTTCCTTCCCAGTACCCTGTAGAATGGTCTCGGACATGGAGTCAGGGAGAGATAAATGTCCTCCTTCCCTTGTACCTTACGGGATAGTCTTGGACAGGAAGTCGTGAGGAGATACAATACCTACCCTCCACTCTAGAGTGTGGAATGGTCTTGGACGGGGAGTTACGGGGAAGGTGCACGTCCACCCTCCACTGTACCCTGTAGAATGGTCTTGGACAGGGAGTCATGGAGAGATACATGTCCACCCTCCACTGTACCCTGTAGAATGGTCTTGGACAGGGAGTCATGGAGAGATACATGTCCACCCTCCACTGTACCCTGTAGAATGGTCTTGGACAGGGAGTCATGGGGAGATACATGTCCACCCTCCACTGTACCCTGTAGAATGGTCTTGGACAAGGAGTCATGGAGAGATACATGTCCACCCTCCACTGTACCCTGTAGAATGGTCTTGGACAGCGAGTCATGGGGAGATACATGTCCACCCTCCACTGTATTCTGTAGAATGGTCTTGGACAGGGTGTCAAGGAGAGATACATGTCCACCCTCCACTGTACCCTGTAGAATCATGGAACCCTAACCTTCCACTGTACCATGTAGAATGGTCTTGGACAGGGAGTCATGGGAGATACATGTCCACCCTCCACTGTCCGATGTAGAGTGATCTTGGACAGGGAGTCATGGGGAGATACATGTCCACCCTCCACTGTACCCTGTAGAATGATCTTGGACAGGAAGTCATGGGGAGATACATGTCCACCCTCCACTGTACCATGTAGAACGGTCTTGGACAGGGAGTCGTGGGGCTTACGGCACCATGCCGTAGTCAGTATGCAAGTCATAAAACTTACCGTGCCATCATGAATTCATTTATCCATCAGCTTTGAATCATGCGCAGTGTGGTCTCAAAACTTAGCGGATGAGGTGTGGGGTATATGGACTAGTCCGCACACAGTGACACCTCCTTGATGAAACTGAAACTGAAACTGAAACGGCGCATGGTGACTGTGAAGAGAATGTCTGGTCTGTCAGCCAACGTGTTGACTGGATGCCCGCCGTTGTCCGTATGCAAGTCACAAGACTTACCGTTCCAGTCTGGTGTCAGACTGCGGCAGTGTGTGCGCGCGCTTGTGTGTGTGTGTGTGTGTGTGTGTGTGTGTGTGTGTGTGTGTGTGTGTGTGTGTGTGTGTGTGTTGTGTTTTTCTTCCTGTCTGCCGTCTTTGGAACAGGTCCGAACCGTTTGTGATGTGCAGTGTTTCTGTTGTATTCAAACATGTGTTCAGATGCCACATGGTCAGCTGGTTTATTGCCAACAGTCATTGTACGGGAACAGCGAGGAGTGTATTTTCAAAATATCAACAAGGGAAGCCATTCTCATCGATGAAGAGTTAACGCTGTTAGTGCGTATTGTGGGCCAAATGTGTTTGGAGACGAACAGGAGAAGCGAAGCTAAGTGGCTACATGTTCTTCTTGTCACTGTCCAAATGTTATTTGTTTTCGCCTGAAGAAGACCCAAGAGGTCGAAATGCATTGTGTCAAGTCCTGTACTCTTGTCTGTGCCCTTGGCGGTAACTAACCCCCTCTCTTTCCAGATTTGCTTCATTTTCCGTCATCAGTCACTCCATTTTGAAACTCATTTACATTGTCATCTTAAGCCGACGGGTCGCTCTGTAAGTTAAACACCTATTGAAAAACGTATTAAAGAGGATTAAAGGTTAAGAAGAACAGGTAAACAAGTTTTTACAGGAAAAAAAAGAAAATGAAAATCCTGAACATTGCTGTAATTTTTTTTGAGACCCAAACGGTCGCTTTTCTCCTTATACGAAGCTTGGGTTTCAGTCAATAGGAAAATAATCCGCGAATAGGAAAATAATTCCTTTTAAACAAATTTAATACGAACGACATGTACGGGAGCTGAAAAGTAAACATTATGTGTACTCAGCTCTCTCTCTCAGGGATCCATATTTTATTTGTGTTGGGTTTAGATGAGTACATTTTCTTGGCTTCTTTTCAGACAAATTTATTCGTTGCATTCGGATGCCATGGTGGCGATGGTTGTATTGAGAGAGAGGGACAATTACAGACACACGCAGGCGCGCGCGCGCACGCACGCACACGCACACACACATACACTAAACACACACACACTACACTCACACACACACACACACACACACACACACACACCACACACACACACACACACACACACCTCCCTCCTTAAGTCCAAATCTTTGTCAAGTCATTACTATGAAGACAGTTCAGTTGTTGGCCTGCGCTTGTTTCCCCCCCCCCCCCCCCCCCCCCCCCCCCCCCCCCCCCCCCCCCCCCCCCCATTAGATTGTTCGTCTATGTATTTGTCTGACTTTATTCAAGTTTAAAAGGCTGTGCCAGTCTTGAATAAAAGTTACTCTGTGTTAGGTTTTCTTATGGGAGCAAAAAATACCCCACTTGTTTACTGTTTATCGTTTACTGTTCCCTGCCTCATTTCATTTCCGATTTTGTTTTGATTAAATTGAGGTTATTTGTATTTGTTTCTGTCCGTCTGTGTGTTTGTCTTTTGATCTCCCTTGCATCTTTGGGTGGATCCTCAAGCGTAGGCTCAAAGATTGTCCCCTTTATTTTATACTGTTTGCATAATGTCTTTAGTTTTTCAGCAACTTTTTCTCCTCCCCACACTTTCGTTTGGTTTCATTTACTACTCTTCGCTGGCTGCTTTGGGGGTGCTATTGGATTCTTTTTTGCACCCTTGGTGATGAGAACACCACAGTATTATGGACTGTGGTGTGTCTCTATTTGACGCCAGGAGCGCAGACACAACCAGCCGTGTCTCCCTGATGAGTTCCGACCCAGCGGACGAAAGGCCTCGGAGCAGGCAATACAAATATATCTGCCTTCAAAAGGGATTGCGATGGTTCCCTTATGCAGCTAGTGAAGAGTTTCCATATCTGTAACATATTTTCTTAATTTCAAGTTCCCAGTTTCTCCATCTTCAACCCCCCCCCCCCCCCCCCTCCTTAAGTCCAAATCTTTGCCAAGTCATTACTATGAAGACAGTTCAGTTGTTGGCCTGTGCTTGTTTTTTCCCCCACTATTAGATTGTTCGTTTATGTATTTGTCTGACTTTATTCAAGTCTAAAAGGCTGTGCCAGTCTTGAATAAAAGTTACTCTGTGTTAGGTTTTCTTATGGGAGCAAAAAATACCCCACTTGTTTACTGTTTAGCCAACAGATAGTTAAGAAATCTCTGAAGATCGTGTGGTAGGATATCACGTTGCTGTAGAAATTCATCTGTTGGTGGCCATGGCAAACTTTCTGATTTCTCGAAGGCCTCTGTTATTACTGTCCGTAGATACAGGGCAACATCTTTCAGCATGTCAGTTGAGCCAAGCTTGTACGCTAGAATGACAGCTCTGTCAGTTTTCATTTCTTAACTGTACACAAGCAAAGACTGAAACTCCCTATAAACAACAATATGTGCCCGTATGTCTCACTCTTCTCCAACTTCCGCCTTAGCTTTTCAGCCCTATAATGTGTATTTGGGTGGTCTGTCTCGTTCAAGGCAGAGGTACATGTATCACACAGGTCTGACAGTCTCAACATCTTCTGCTGCTGAAGCACCTCTCTTTCAATTCTTAAACAGACTCTGTCAAATGCTGTCTTGTGTGACTTTTCCAGGTTTTCCTGATATCTCTTTGACGCACCGTCTTTACTCTGCCATGCTGCAGGATCTCTGACATACTTCTTACGACAGGAAGGGTGATACTGTGCTTCACAGGCAAATAGGTCAAATCCTTTGATTCTGCACAGTAGTTTCTCGTCATTTTTGTGCTCAGCAACTTCAAGAACTGTGCTCCATCCTTCACGTTCAAACTCGGATGTAGGTTCAGTTGTCCAAGCATTCTGCGATTGTTTTGCTTTCAACCCCTCTTTGTTACAAAATATGCAGTCCTGTTTGAAAATAATTGTTTCCACTGAGCCAGAAGAACGCCCAGACTGTCTTTGCTCTAGAGTTATTGTTTGTGATTCTGAAGATGATTCCAATCTATCAAAGTTTTTACTGAACCTTTGGTAACAGTCACGATGGTAGCCGTATTCAGGCCGTAAATCATCTGGAACGCAGTTGCAAGCCTCTTCCATCCAATATGGAGAATCCAGTTGGCTGCAATAGTCTTTTCTTGCAAATGTCTTGAAGTTTTAACAGTCTATTCTGAGGTCATTTTGCAAAGTTAGTTGAAATGAATGACACACACTTCACCAACAGGGCTGTCTTCATGTTTTCGCTT
>CM065725.1:1475351-1650351 GCA_033310375.1 Conus canariensis | reverse complement strand
TTCAGTCGGGTTTCCGCCATCAGTATTCTTGCCAAACTGCCTTTGACCGCCTTTGCGATACATGGTTATCCGCAATGAATTAAAGCAAAATAACAGACGCTGTCTTTCTTGATTTAAAGAGGGCTTTTGATCTTGTCGAACACAAAGTAGGCCTACTACTTAAAGAAATTAACTTCATTTCTCCGAGACCAGAACACATTCTGTGAATTCTATCTGACCAACAGAACACAGCTTGTCTTTAGCAGTAGCAACTTCTCCTCTACAAAGATTACAAAATCTGGAGTGCCCCAAGGTTCTGTTCAAGGGCCGCTTCTATTCACTTTGTTTATAAATGGTCTCCCTTATTAATTTCACATCCGAGTGTCTTGTGTGACCTTTTTGCTGATGACGCTTCCCTTCATTCCAACGCAGTGGAGTTATCGACGATCCAAAACGCTGTACAGCAAAGTTTAAACGATGTCTGGGAGTGGTGTAATTATAATTTCATGACAGTTCATCCTAAGAAGACAAAAAGCATGTCAATCACATCTAGACAGAAACACCAAACAGAAACTCTAAGCGTCAGTCTGACTTTAGACGGCAACGTCATAGAACAAGTGCATAAGCACCGAGTCATGGGAGTGATGGTGGACGAGGAACTAAAGTGGCAGTCAAACATTGAACCCGTCGTTAACAAGCTGGCTTGCAGTCTCTTCATGCTTAAACAACTGAAACCTTACATAGATACAAACGCTCGAAAAATGTTTTTCCATGCTCACTGTCTCTCTCACATCAACTATGCGTCTGTGGTCTGGGACTGTGCAGCAAAAATTCACCATAGAAAACTAGATTCAATGTACAGAAGAGTTGCAAAGACAATTCTGCTAGATTCTTCCTTATCAATCTCCGAAAAGCAGGCTAAATTAAACATACTGCCGCTGCAAGCACAACTAGATTTCAACAAAGCTGTACTCATGTATAAAGTACACAAGTATCTGGCCCCACAATACCTCAGAGATTTGCCTACTAGGGCCTCATGTCGATATGGGTTTAACAATTATATTCTACCGCGTACTCGGATCGACATTTCAAAACTGGTTGCAAAGTGAGACGACTGCAGGCGGAAATCTAAACAAATCTTAAATAAATGTTAGCGAACCGCCCAGAGAAACGTGGACAAACGAGTCACAGGCAAAACACAACGCGTTTTGACCTCTTAGGTCTTCCTCAGGTGAGAAACAAACGAATAAAACAACGAAAATTCACTTAGCTTTGATCGCTTCAGATCGCTTCAGAGTTCAGCGCAAGGAAGAAGGCTGAACTCTGAAGCGATCTGAAGCGATCAAAGCTAAGTGCTTTTTCGTTGTTTTATTCGTTTGTTTCTCACCTGAGGAAGACCTAAGAGGTCGAAACGCGTTGTGTTTTGTCTTGTGACTCGTTTGTCCACGTTTCTCTGGGCGGTTCGCTAACATTTATTTAAGATTTATTTCAAAACTAGTTTTGCATTTTCAAGTTCAGCCGTTTGGAACTCTCTTCCCCCAAACCTGAAATTGTGCCGTTCACTGCACACCTTCAAAAAAACCTTCGAAAATACTTCACAGACTCTTTGACGCAGATTACACTGTCTCATAGAAGTGTTTTGCAGCAATCACTTATATCATCAACATATACAGATGTGTACGTTGTTACCGTACTTGTTATGTCAGCAAATGATACCACTAATTGTCCTTCCTCGGTGAGGAAAATTGCTTCTCTTAGAATACTCTATTTTGTTTCACGCCAATGCCATCACCATCATCATCCTCGTCTGGTCGCAAACTCCACCAACAATCACAAACACACAACAAACATTGGCATATTGTACTGTTTATCAAACCACCCGTTTATCTTCCATTCTCAACCGCTGCCCCACACAACACACCCACCCCCATCCTCCCCAGTCTCACATCCCCACCCCCACCCCCATTTTGTTGTTTTTGTCTGCATCTTATGATTGCGTATATATACATGCTTTTGTCCAACCTTTGCGCACAAATGCAAGTGTGTGTGAATCATGTACTCAATAATCCCTTGTGCCTGTATTTTTCTTATTATTATATTTCCATGTGTCTGTGGAAAGCGTTTCGCTACCACCCGTGGCATGAAGATCCACAGAACAAAGATGGGATGTGTGAAGACTCATCTGAATGAGCAGCAGCGCACTGCATCAGCAGATAAGACGTCGGAAGACCAAGGCCAGGATTTAAACCACAGTGCCAAGGACATCCACGCTGTTGGTTCGGATGAGGAATTTGCACAGGCCCTCGATGCCAGGCGCCTGAAACTCAACCTGCCACGAGCAAACGAAACTGAAGATTGGGAGAAACTGGATGCAAAAATCGTCCAAAGACTCGATGCACTGATAGGGAAAAGCACCCTGGAACACAAACTAGCCACATATGGGGACATTGTGTATGCCACATGTAGAGACGCCTATGGAGCAAAACTACCCAAAGAAAAAACACCTCCAAAGAAATCCAGACGCCAAGAAAAGATGGACAAGATCAGGGTCCAAAAGAAAAACCTCAAGATGCAAATGAAGACCGCACTGCCAGCTGAAAAACAAGGCTTGGAAAAACTGTGGAAAGACCTGAAAGAAAAACACAGCGCCCTCAGCAAAGCGGAATCTGCGAGGAAGAGGAAGAGCAAAAAGAAGAAGACACAAGAGCGCTTCTTCAGAGACCCCTTCCAGTTTGCCAGAACACTGTTTGAGCAGCCAAAATCTGGGACCCTAAGTGTGGACAAAGGAGTTCTTGAGCAGCATCTGAGGAAAACATACTCTGACCCACAGAGCAAAGCACCACTCGACATTCAAGGTCTGGTGTGGCCAACCAACCCTGAGGAACAGTTCAATGGCAAGCCTCCAACGTTGGCGGAAATCAAGAAGGTGGTCGACAAAGCCAGAGCCAAATCATCACCAGGGCCAAACGGAATACCTTACCAGCTTTACAAGAAATGTCCCAAGGTGCTGGAGTGGCTCCACAGGCTGCTGCGATCGGCTTGGAGAAACCAGAAGATCAGCGGCCAGTGGATGACGGCAGATGGTGTGTACATCCCCAGAGAGCAAAACTCAAGTGACATCAGCCAGTTCAGGCCAATATCACTACTGAACGTCGAAGGGAAAATCTTCTTCTCTGTCATGGCAGCAAGGCTGACCAAGTACCTGATGGAAAACAAGTACTTGGATGTGTCAGTCCAGAAAGGTGGCATCCCAGGCGTGGCTGGCTGTGTAGAACACGCCACAATGATCTGGGACGCAATCCAAAAAGCAAAAACAGAAAAGAGAGACCTGGACGTAGTGTGGCTTGATCTGGCAAACGCATATGGATCTGTGCCCCATGAGATGACACAGTTGGCTCTTGAGATGTACCATGTGCCAAAGAACATCCGCGACATGCTCAAGAAGTACTTCAATGGCTTCTCAATGCGGTTCTCTACCAAGGAGTACACAACAGACTGGATCAACTTGGAAGTGGGTATTGCAATGGACTGTGCAATTTCCCCAATACTGTTCGTGCTGGCAATGGAACTCATCTTGAAAGCAGCAATAAACAACGCGAGACAAACAGACCTTGGCGATGGATACAAGATGCCTCCTCTCAAGGCCTTCATGGATGACACTACAGTGATTTCATCCAGAGAAGACGAGACACGTCATGTGCTGGAGAGGCTGGACGACATAGTTGCCTCATCCAGAATGAAGTTCAAGCCAAAGAAATCACTGAGGAAAGGAAAAGTGGCCGGATCTGTGGTCTTCAGTGTTGCCAACCAGGCCATTCCAACAGTCACAGAAGAACCAGTCAAGAGCCTTGGAAGATGGTATGATGATACGCTGAAAGACACACAAAGAGCAAAAGAAACCAAGCAGATGTCGGAGGAAGGCTTGGAGACCATTGACCAGTGTGGGCTCCCTGGCAAATACAAGGTCTGGTGTCTGCAGTTCATGCTGATACCAAGGCTCCTGTGGCCTCTGATGATATACGACATCTGCACCAGCATAGTGGAGGCAATGGAAGCCAAAATCGACAAGTTCACAAGGAAATGGCTTGGTGTCCCACCCTGTCTGACTGACATAGCGCTGTACTGTCGCCAAGCAAAGCTGAAACTACCACTGAAATCCATCCTGGAGAAATACAAAGCAGGGAAGATCAGACTTCAAAGCATGCTGGAGGACTCAGGAGACAAGGTGGTAGAAGCAATCAAGCCCCAGCTGAAGACAGGCAGAAAATGGAAAGTTCAAGAGGCGATGGATTCTGCAAAAGAAAGTCTCAAGATCAGAGAAATAACAGGACACACACAGACCAACAGACAAGGACTGGGGGTGACCAAAACTGAATGGTGGTCAAAGGCCAAAGGAAAAGCCAAAAGAGACATGATGATTCAGGAGATGAGAAAAGAAGAAGACCAAAAAAGACTCCAAAAAGCAGTCCAGCAGAGCCAGCAAGGGCAATGGACAACGTGGGAGAATGCACTCCAAAGAAGTCTCACTTGGAATGACATTTGGCGCATGGCCCCTCTCAGGATCAGCTTCATTCTCAGATCTGCATATGACCTTCTGCCCTCAAATGCAAACCTGGTGAAGTGGGGGAAAACAGACGATCCTGCATGCCCCCTCTGCCATGAAAAACAAACAGTGGAGCATGTCCTAAGCTCATGTAAAGTAGCCCTGGCTCAAGGAAGGTACACATGGAGGCACAACCAAGTGCTCAAAGAGATTGTACAAGTAGTCTGGGCTAGTACCAACACCACAAAAGGGAAAATCAGGACTCCAAAAGCACCCGCAACATTCTTCACGGCAGGAGGCAGCAAATCATGGCCAAGAACAACAGTGCCACTCGAAACATGCAGGCAGAGTCTGCTGGACGGGGCAGATGACTGGGAGTGCACTGCAGACCTCCCAGAATGGAAGAGTCACCCAGAGATCATCAGCATCAGCATCAGAGACATAGTAGTCCACTCTAAGTCAACCAAGCAGCTGATCATGATCGAGCTCACGGTGTCATATGAGAACAGAATGGAGGCAGCTCAAATCTACAAGACTGAAAAGTATGCTGATCTGGCAAACAGCCTGAGGAGAGAAGGCTATCAGGTCAAAGTCCTCACTGCAGAAATTGGAGCTAGGGGGTTTGTAGGAACGTCTGCATACAGCCTCATGAAACAGCTCTCAGTTGCAGGGAGGGAAAAAACCAGAGCCCTGAAAGCAATGGCAGAAGCGGCAGAGAGGTGTTCAAGCTGGATCTGGTCAAGGAGGAACAAAAGTGAACTTCATAAGGCTTAATTTCCCTACAAAATATCAGGTGTCCCTGTGGCTCAGTGGTTAAAGCGCGAGTCATTAAGTGGAAAATGAGCATGTCCAGAGGGTCATGGGTTCGAATCCCAGCCATGGCTCGTCCCAAGATGGGAAAAAAAAAGGGGCAGCAGAGGGACATCCGGAGTCATGAACCGGGTGTGGCCCAACCCCCCTAGAGTTCAGGAGATAGGGGCCGAAACACTTGCTTGAAGGGGGCTTCTCTTCTGAGGACTCTCTGCTGCCACGCTCTCCACGAGTTTTTTTTCTACTTTTCATTTTCTTGTCTTTAAATCTCCTTGCATGATTTAGTTTCAGCAAGGACAGACCGGAAAATAGGCTATGCCTAAAATCTCAATCCTTGATCGAATTAAATTTTTCTGAGTTCTGAGTTCTCTTCTCTATGTGTGTGTGTGTGTGTGTGTGTGTGTGTGTGTGTGTGTGTGTGTGTGTGTGTGTGTGTGTGTGTGTGCAGGACGACGCGCTGATCGACTGGAGCCGCCCCGTCCTGGCGCAGATCCCGGGGCTGGGGGAGCACTACAACCGCTGGGTGCACCAGCCCGTGGACTTCAGCCTGCGCCTGTTCCAGTCTGACTTCCTGGAGAGCCTGACCAAGAGCTACTGGTACCTGGTGCCGCTGTACTGGGTGCCTATCATGCTGCTGCTCCTGCAGCGCTCTGGCGCCGCGCTGGGCTCGGAGGTGGAACCTGTGGTGTGGAGCCTTCTTGGGACTGGTGAGGGCAGAGAGGGAGGGGTGGGAGTAGGGGGGGGGGCTGTGGTGTGGAGTCTTCTTGGGACTGGTGAGGGCAGAGAGGGAGGGGTGGGAGTAGGGGGGGGGCTGTGGTGTGGAGTCTTCTTGGGACTGGTGAGGGCAGAGAGGGAGGGGTGGGAGTGGGGGGGCGGGGGGGGGGCTGTGGTGTGGAGTCTTCTGGGGACTGGTGAGGGCAGAGAGGGAGGGGTGGGAGTAAGGGGGGGGGGGGCTGTGGTGTGGAGCCTTCTGGGGACTGGTGAGGGCAGAGAGGGAGGGGTTGGAGTAGGGGCGGGGGGGGGGGGGGACCTGTGGTATGGAGCCTTTTGGGGACTGGCGAGGGCAGAGAGGGAGGGGTGGGAGTAGGGGGGGGCTGTGGTGTGGAGCTTGTGGGGACTGGCGAGGGCAGAGAGGGAGGGGTGGGAGTAGGGGGGGGGGGCTGTGGTGTGGAGCCTTGTGGGGACTGGCGAGGGCAGAGAGGGGGGGGGGTGGGAGTAGGGGGGGGGCTGTGGTGTGGAGCCTTGTGGGGACTGGCGAGGGCAGAGAGGGAGGGTTGGGAGTAGGGGGGGGGGGGGGGGGCTGTGGTGTGGAGCCTTGTGGGGACTGGCGAGGGCAGAGATGGAGGGGTGGGAGTAGGGGGGGGGGACCTGTGGTGTGGAGCCTTCTGGGGACTGGTGAGGGCAGAGAGGGAGGGTGGGAGTAGGGGGGAACCTGTGGTGTGGAGCCTTCTGGGCACTGGCGAGGGCAGAGAGGGAGGGGTGGGAGTAGGGGGGGGGGCTGTGGTGTGGAGCCTTCTGGGGACTGGTGAGGGCAGAGAGGAGGGGGTGGGAGGGGGAGGGGGGCGGGGGGGGCCTGTGGTGTGGAGCCTTCTGGGGACTGGTGAGGGCAGAGAGGGAGGGGTGGAAGTAGGGGGGGGGGCTGTGGTGTGGAGCCTTTGGGGACTGGTGAGGGCAGAGAGGGAGGGGTGGGAGAGAGGGGGGGGGGACGTGTGGTGTGGAGCCTTGTGGGGACTGGTGAGGGCAGAGAGGGAGGGGTGGGAGAGGGGGGGGGGGGGATGGTGGAGGGGGGGGGGGGGGGGGGGGGTGTGGTGTGGAGCCTTCTTGGGGACTGGTGAGGGCAGAGAGGGAGGGGTGGGAGTAGGGGGGGGGGCTGTGGTGTGGAGCCTTCTGGGGACTGGTGAGGGCAGAGAGGGAGGGGTGGGAGTAGGGGGGGGGCTGTTGTGGAGCTTGGGGGACTGGTGAGGGCAGAGAGGGGAGGGGTGGGAGAGGGGGGGGGGGGCCTTGGTGGGGAGCCTTTGGGATGGTGAGGGCAGAGAGGGAGGGGTGGGAGTAGGGGGGGGGGCTGTGGTGTGGAGCCTTCTGGGGACTGGTGAGGGCAGAGGAGGGGGAGTAGGGGGGGGGTAGGTGGGAGGGGTGGGAGAGAGGGGGGGGTGGGGGGGGACCTGTGGTGTGGAGCCTTGTGGGGACTGGTGAGGGCAGAGAGGGAGGGGTGGGAGTAGGGGGGGGGGCTGTGGTGTGGAGCCTTGTGGGGACTGGTGAGGGCAGAGAGGGAGGGGTGGAGTAGGGGGGGGGGGACCTGTGGTGTGGAGCCTTCTGGGGACTGGTGAGGGCAGAGAGGGAGGGGTGGGAGTAGGGGGGGGGGGGCTGTGTGGGAGCCTTCTGGGGACTGGTGAGGGCAGAGAGGGAGGGGTGGGAGTAGGGGGGGGGACGCTGTGGTGTGGAGCCTTGTGGGGACTGGGAGGGCAGAGAGGGAGGGGTGGGAGTAGGGGGGGGGGGGGCTGTGGTGTGGAGCCTTGTGGGGACTGGTGAGGGCAGAGAGGGAGGGGTTGGAGTAGGGGGGGGGGGTCGCACTCCATAATTAAGGAATTATGGGCACTGTCTCACGGTGTTTGTCTTTGCAAGCGGTTTTTTTGTTGTTGTTGTTTTGTTTTGGTTTTTTTTGTTTGTTTGTTTGATTGGTTGGTTGAGGCTTTGTTTTTGTTCTTGTTTTTTTTTTTTTAATTATTTTTTTTTAGGCGCAGTGTGGTCCAGTCAAATCAAAACTAACACTATTTACTGGTTCTCGCAGAATAGTATCCAACATTTTGCTGTTGTTGAAGGATATCAACATCCACTGAAGACGTCACTCTTACGATCTGTTCATACAATGTCTGCTCACACGTGCGGACTGTTAGTACTTGTGCATGTTAAAGATCCTCTGCTTCATGTCCATGCTTAATTTGTAAGTGGGAAATGCGCGAATAGCCAGCATACATCGGGAGCTTTTAGGAGGAGGAGAGGATGGATATTGCTGAGTGTTTTCCAACCGTCTGCTGCAGGTTGCATGCTATGTCTTGTCAGATCATGGAGTGTGATATGAAGATTTTTTTTTTAATTTCTTTTTAATTTTTTTTTTCTACATTCACAAATATGTTTACAAAATGCATCATATTTTCATAAGCGTAATATTCGATAGTGCATAATCGTATAAATGCATACATATAGAGCAAAAAATATATGAAAGAGTAATGAAATCCAAACATACAAACAAACAAAAACCGAATACACAATATGCACAAACACCTGCACCACCGCACGCGTGCATGCGTGTGTGTGTGTGTGTGTGTGTGTGTGTGTGTGTGTGCGCGCGCGCGCGCGCGCTGCGTGCGTGCGTGCGTGCGTGCGTGTGTGTGTTTGGCAGAGGTGGTGAAGGGGGCTCAGCTGACTTTCTTCAGAAGATTTAGGGAGGAGGTACTGGTGAGGAACCGGGGGAGGGGGGCGGAGTAGGGAGGGTTCGAAGGTGAGGGGGGACGTTTTCAAATGTGCAAATGGGTTCTGAAATGGAAGACTGAAACAGACTGCTGCATTACCGGAACCAACCCAAATAACAAATAAACACACACAACAGGGTGCAAAGTAATGCTTCTTTCATGCACACTATCAAAAAATACAAGTGAGCTTTTTGGCAAATACATTGTTTTCAGATGTCATAAATAAGGACATAAAAAAGCTGAGAGAGAGAGAGAGACAGACAGACAGACAGACAGAGGAAAAAATATTCGCTTAATGGCTGTCAGCATCAGAATAGAATTCTGAAACGCAGGTCGCTTGTTTCCATGGTGGTTTCAGAACTACATAAGAGCCCTAGTGGATTCAGAATCGTGTGACAGCCATGGTGGATGCTGAATCACGTGAGAGCCATGGTGGGTTCTGATTCATGCCAGAGTCATAGTGGATTCAGAACCCTGTGAGAGTCCTGGTAGATTCAGAACCCTGTGAGAGTCCTGGTAGATTCAGAACCCTGTGAGAGTCCTGGTAGATTCAGAACCCTGTGAGAGTCCTGGTAGATTCAGAACCCTGTGAGAGTCCTGGTAGATTCAGAACCCTGTGAGAGTCCTAGTGGATTCAGAACCCTGTGAAAGTCATAGTGGATTCAGAACCCTGTGAAAGTCATAGTGGATTCAAAACCCTGTGAAAGTCATAGTGGATTCAGAACTCAGTGAAAGTCATAGTGGATTCAGAACTCAGTGAAAGTCATAGTGGATTCAAACTCTGTGAAAGTCATAGTGGATTCAGAACCCAGTGAAAGTCATAGTGGATTCAAACCCTGTGAAAGTCATAGTGGATTCAAACCCTGTGAAAGTCATAGTGGATTCAGAACCCTGTGAGAGTCACAGTGGATTCAAACCCTGTGAAAGTCATAGTGGATTCAAACCCTGTGAAAGTCATAGTGGATTCAAAACTCTGTGAAAGTCATAGTGGATTCAAACCCTGTGAGAGTCATAGTGGATTCAAACCCTGTGAAAGTCATAGTGGATTCAAACCCTGTGAGAGTCATAGTGGATTCAAACCCTGTGAGAGTCATAGTGGATTCAAACCCTGTGAAAGACATAGTGGATTCAGAACCTTGTGAAAGTCATAGTGGATTCAAACCCTGTGAGAGTCTTTCAAACCTTGTCTCTCCGCAGCAACAACTGATGTCATGTTCATGATGTGAACGGTGGCTGTGTTGTCCAGATCTGACGGTGACCCCAAGATGGCTGCCGCTGCTGGTAGTGCTGGGCGTGGTGCTGTGGACGTTCTGTGAGTACGCCCTCCACCGGTGGCTGTTCCACCTGAAGCCCCCCTCCAGTGTCATCCCCCTGGTCATTCTGCATTTTCTTCTGCATGGACAGCACCATAAGGTGACGTTAACTTGTGTGGGTTTTTTTTTGTGTACTGAAGAATGAGATGAATACTGTTGAGTAGTTTGCTTAAAACGAATTGACATATTTTTGTATGTGTGTTCATGCGCATGATATTAGACAAGCAAAAAAGTTGATGAAGAGAGAGAGAGAGAGAGAGAGAGAGAGAGAGAAGAGAGAGAGAGAGAGAGAGAGAGAGAGAGAGAGAGAGGCTTACCTCAAAAAAGAAAAATCGGAAAACAAAGTGCACATTGGAATGCGTGCAGTTGACATTCAACGCCCAAGAAAGATGTCAAGAGTGACAATGAGTTTAAAATGGCTGTAAGGTTATATGCTTTCGCCAGCCTTTTCAGCATTGAAGCCAGGATTTATGGACTATTTGTTGATGCTTTTTGCTTTTCCGAAAGTGGACAAGACGCGTTTTCTGAAAGGGACATGGCGCTTTTCTTACAGTGTACATGTTTTGTTTTGTTTTTCTAGGTGGGCATGATGGTTTTTCCCCAAGGGAAATGTGATCCTGTTTCTAAAGAAGACACTATCACTCTTATTATTACCATTATCTTAAGCACCTGTTCAAAGAACAAAATACACAACAAATGCGTAAGACAAATAGCAGCACGCAAAACGCATATTGCTAAACAGTCGCACAACAACCAGCTGTAGCACCCACCAACCCGACCATCTCACTCCCTCTCTCCATCCATATCCTGCTCGTCAAACAAAACATTTCAGAAATAGATTAATCTCCAAAGACATACGCAAAACCAAGTACATGCCAAACTCCCAAACAAGACCCAAAATCATGTAATCAGGATAGAAAAGAAAAACACACGTTTGATTTGCAGGAGGACTAAGAGGCAGAGTAAGTTGATGTGTGATTTAATGTGAAGTGAAGGAGGTTTGGTAAAGGGAACAACAGTGTTGGTGTGGACTGAATAGGGGATTAAGGAAGAGAGGAGAATGGGGTTCATGTGATGGGCTATGCAGGTGCAGAGATGGGTCAGATAGTGAGGAAAGGGGGATTCAACACATTTATGGCTGAAAGATGCAACTTGTAGCTATTCCTTTTCTTGAAAGAAAAATGACGATTTTATCTGAAATGGACATAGTGCTTTATCTCACGTAATCACAGTGGGTTTATTTCTTCTAAAAAGGGCATGATGCCTTTTCTTAAGTGGTCACATGGTTTCCTCCCGAAAAAATGGACATGTTGCTTTAATCTGAAGTGGTTACAGTGGGTTTTTTCTTCAAAAGTGGTCACAGCACTTTTAATAAAAATGGACTGGATGCTTTTTCTGAAATGATCAGTGTTCTTTTTTTTTTTAATAAAATGAACAGGTTAGTTTTTCTAAAGCTGTCCTAATGGCTTTTGTTTTCCAAAGTGGACATAATGGTTCTTCAGAAATGGTCACAAGGGTTTTTGTTTTAAAGCAGTCATAATGTTTTTTCTGAAGTCACAATGGATTTTTTTCTGAAATGGACACGACGCTTTTTTCCAAAGTGATCACTGTTTTTTCTCACAAGTCGATATTTTTTTTTTCTAAAGCTGTTACATTTTTTTTCTAAAGTGGACATGATGCTTTTTTCCCCCAAATTGTCGGTGTTTTTTTTTTCTAAAGTGGATATGATGTTTTTTCACAAAATGGTCACAGTGGGGTTTTTTTTGTTCTAAAATGGACATGATGCTTTTTCCAAACTGGTCACAATGTGGACATAACGATTTTTCCAAACTGGGCACAGTTTTTTATGATTTTTTCCAAACTGGTCACAGTTTTTTTTTTTTATGCTTCTTCTGAAGTAAACAACACCTTTGTGTAAAGCGGACGGTGGTACATTCTCTGCCCCCCATAGGCCCCCATGGACAAGACGCGGCTGGTGTTCCCCATCTTCCCGGCCTCCATCCTGGGCGGCCTCATCTTCCTGAGCTACACCCTCTTCTCCCCTGGCCCGTGGCCCAGGGCCTGTTCGCGGGCACCGTGTTGGGCTACATGGCCTACGACCTGACCCACTACTACATCCACCACGGCTCCCCCACCTCCGCCTACTTCGCCAGCCTGAAGAGGTACCACGTCAAGCATCACTTCGAGCATCAAAACCTGGGTGAGGGCTGTTGGCAGGGAGTGCTCCATCGGTTGGGTTGAGGTTTGTTGTTGACTGTCATGCTTTGATGGGTGAGGTGGCTGTGATCAGTTGGGTTGTGGTTTGTTGTTGACTGTCATGCTTTGATGGATGAGGTGGCTGTGATTGGTTGGGTTGTGGTTTGTTGTTGACTGTCATGCTTTGATGGGTGAGGTGGCTGTGATCGGTTGGGTTGTGGTTTGTTGTTGACTGTCATGCTTTGATGGGTGAGGTGGCTGTGATCGGTTGGGTTGTGGTTTGTTGTTGACTGTCATGCTTTGATGGGTGAGGTGGCTGTGATCGGTTGGGTTGTGGTTTGTTGTTGACTGTCATGCTTTGATGGTGAGGTGGCTGTGATCGGTTGGTTGTGGTTTGTTGTTGACTGTCATGCTTTGATGGGTGAGGTGGCTGTGATCGGTTGGGTTGTGGTTTGTTGTTGACTGTCATGCTTTGATGGGTGAGGTGGCTGTGATCGGTTGGGTTGTGGTTTGTTGTTGACTGTCATGCTTTGATGGATGAGGTGGCTGTGATCGATTGGGTTGTGGTTTGTTGTTGACTGTCATGCTTTGATGGGTGAGGAGCTGTTGGCAGGGAGGGTTGGATCGGTTGGGTTGTGGTTTGCTTGTGACTGTCATGCTTTGATGGGTGAGGGCTGTTGCAGGGAGGGTTTGATCGGTTGGGTTGTGGTTTGTTGTTGATTGTCATGCTTTGATGGGTGAGGTGGCTGTTGCAGGGGTGGTGAGGTGGGAGTGACACCTGAGCGTGCGATGGTACAAGAAGGGAACAGCTTCAAGATATTCTCTGTGTACTTGTTATTCTTACATGGAATAAGGGTTGAATGTGTTCGATTTGAACCGAGACAGACACTCGCATAGACATAGGTTGGGCGCAGGAGGTCGTATGCGTTCATGTGCTGGTCGGACGTCGAGCAGAAAGAGTTAAACTTGAGGTTCCGTGTGTGATCGCATGCATGAAAAAAATCTTGCGCGGCTCTTTCAGTCCTATTCCCCCTTTCAGAGAAGAGCAGGCCATCGTGTGCCTATGGACTGATGGCACAAAAGTCAAACACTTGCAGAGTGGTGTCACGAAGGGGAATGCGGATGTGACTGATGTGGGAAATTTGAAAAACCTTTCCACGGTACTAAATGTTTTTGAGTTCCAGCCAAAGAATGAAAAGAGGGACGGACACTTGCAGCTGAGAAGAGGGTCTCTTTCCAGTGAGTCGCAAGTGCAAGTGTCATAACCGTATGTTCTTTCTGGGATATGGTCTTTTTTCCAGGAAATGTGATGGGAAAAGTGATGTTCTTTACCATGAAGTGTGATGGAGACATTTTTCCCCTGGGCAAGTGTGAAGAGAGCTATGTTCTTCTCCAGGAAATGTGACGAGATCTATGTTCTTTTCAAGGGAGTGTGAAGAGAGCTATGTTCTTCTCCAGGAAATGTGACGAGATCTATGTTCTTTTCAAGGGAGTGTGAAGAGAGCTATGTTCTTCTCCAGGAAATGTGACGAGATCTATGTTCTTTTCAAGGGAGTGTGATGAGAGATATGTTTTTTCTTTTCTTTTTTCTCCAGGAAGTATGTTGTGTGCTGTGTTTTGTTTTTCCAGGAGCTGTTGTTAGAGTGTTGCTCTTTGTCCAGGAAAGGTATTGAGAGCTGTACTCTTTTTTCATGAAATGTGATGAAAGCTTTATTCTTTGTCAGGAAGCAAGATGAAAGTTATGTTCTTTTTCGGAAGATGTGATTAGTAGACCAACACACATTTCCAGGAAGTATGATGAAAGTTTTGATCTTTTACAGGAAATGATCTGATCTCCCGCTCCTCTAGATCTGATCAAATATCACCAATTCTGTCATCCTTACACTGGCTCCCTATTCACTCTCACATTGAATTTAAAGTTCTCCTCCTGGTTTTCAAATCACTGAATAATCTGGCTCCCTCCTACCTCTCTGACCTCCTCCATCTCTATGTCCCGTCTCGCAACTTACGCTCATCCACCGATTCTCGTCTGCTTCGGCTTCCCTCTGCTCGCCTGAAAACTTCAGGCCAACGATCTTTCTCTTACCAGGCACCTGCTCTGTGGAATGGTCTGCCGCCCTCTCTGCGTAACACGGACTCTTTAGAGACTTTTAAAACCTCGCTAAAGACACATCTTTTCCCCCGGACTGATTAACGATACCCACTTACCTGTGTGCGCGAGTCTGCTTATTTTGACGTGCTTGTGTGTCTGTCTGCGTGTGTGTGTGTTTTGTTTTTCGTGTGTGTGTATGAGTGTGTGTGTGTGTGTGGGGGGGGGGGGGGGGGTTGATGTGTATACGGGATATCCTAATAGAAACAGGATTCGACTGTGTGTGGGAGACACAAAAGTTTTCGTCTGTTCACAGTCTCTGTAGAAATGTTCGTAATTCATTAGAAGACATTTACAAACGTGCATGGAATGATGCTTTAGAATCTAGTAATAAGTGTTTATTTTACAGAAATTTTAAAACAGAGTTTCGCCGTGAAAAATATATTAAGATGTTACCTGATGTTTATATATACCCACTGATTCGGTTTCGCTGTGGCAATCATAAACTCATGATAGAAATTGGCAGACGATTTGGAATACCTCACGATGAACGATTCTGTCGGGACTGTGACCAGAATGACCTTGGTGATGAATTTCATTTTGTAATGAAATGTAACAAATATAACGACATTAGAAATCAGTTTATACCTAGAAAATTTACATATACAAAGTCCGTATTTAACTATTGTCGTTTGCTTTGTGGTAGTAAGAAAGTGTTGCTAAACTTAGCGAAGTTTTTGAAACTTAGTAAAGTTGTGTAACATTACATTCAGTATGTTAATTATAGGGAAAATTTTGATGTTTGATTTGTTTCATTTCTATTTGTTTGATTTGTTTCAAGTCCTCCATGCCCCAAAAGGGGTCGCAGGATTAAAAATCTTTGAATCTTTGTGTGTGTGCGTGCGTGCGTGCGTGTGTGTGTTTGTATGTGTGTGTGCCTTGAGTTAGAATTAGTATTAATTTTATCCTGTTTCTGTAATATGCGCTTTGGGCTCTCGCAAGGTAAAGCGCTCTATAAATATTCTTTTACATTAAATGTGAAGAGAGTTATGTTTTCTTTCCAGGAAGTGTGATAAGAGTTACGTTCCTTTCCAGGGTTTGGGATCTCCAGCAAACTGTGGGATTACCCCTTTGGCACGCTGATTCCTGACACGGACTGACATCCAGCGACTAGCTCGTAGCCCCCCTGCTCCTGTTGGTGAACTCTTACATATCATAATGACATCATATCCTGTTGACGCTGTGAAAACTCAAGCCTTCTGGTAAACATTCCTTTCTCCCACCCTCCCCATGCCCGTCTTTAAGAACATTTTTTTTTTAATTTGTCTGCACCAAACTTACCATCTGATAGAGGCTGCCATCCTTTAGAAAACCTTTTTTTTTTAACTTGAACATTATTTTTCTTTTCTGGACTAATTCATTTCTGATAAAGATTCCCTCCCTTTGAAGATTTTTTTTCTTGTAACATTGTGTTTTCCCGATCGAGTTGACTTACCACTCACTAACTAACTTTGTGTTTTTTTGTTGTTGTTTTTGTTTGGTTGGCTGATTTTTTTTTTCTTTGTCTGTGCTAGATTGATCTCTAAATGCAGATTCCCGCCCTTTAACTCCCGACAGTTCTTTCCCTTGATAGTTGATCACAGGTGATCAAAAGTTTTGTTCGTGTGTGTAGAAACTGTCACATCTAAAAACATATTTTTTTGTTATTAATGAAATATTAAAACAAAGCCGAACAAACACATTTACCAAGGAAAAATTTTTTTTACAGATGGTAATGTCGTTACATAGTTTTTGCTTTAAAAATGTTGGGGAAAAAACAAACTTTCTCATTAATGTGAAGCAGGAACCTGCCCTATTGATTTTTCTTCAGGAACCTGTCCTGATAAAAGAATTTTTTTCAGGAACCTGTCCTGATAAAAAAAATCATTTGTCTGGAACCTGTCCTGATTAAAGACTTATTTATTTTGCCTGGAACCTGTCTTGATTAAAGACTTGTTTGTTTGGAACCTGTCACTGTCCCGATAAAAGGCTTGTTTGTTTGGAGCCTGTCCCGATAAAAGGCTTGTTTGTTTGGAGCCTGTTCCGATAAAAGGCTTGTTTGTTTGGAGCCTGTCCTGATAAAAGACTTGTTTGTTTGGAGCCTGTCCTGATAAAAGGCTTGTTTGTTTGGAGCCTGTTCCGATAAAAGTCTTGTTTGTTTGGAGCCTGTCCTGATAAAAGACTTGTTTGTTTGGAGCCTGTCCTGATAAAAGGCTTGTTTGTTTGGAGCCTGTCCTGATAAAAGACTTCTTTGTGTGGAACTTGACCTGATAAAAGACTTGTTTGTTTGAAACCTGTCCTGATAAAAGACTTGTTTGACTGAAACCTGTCCTGATGAAAGACTTGTTTGTTTGGAACCTGTCCCTGTCCTGATAAAAGACTTGTTTGTTTAGAACCTGTCCCGATAAAAGACTTGTTTGTTTGAAACTGTCCTGATAAAAGATCTGTTTGTAGTCAGGAATCTGTCCCAGTAAAAAACTTGTTTGTTGTCAGGAATCTGTCCCAATAAAAGACTTGTTTGTTGTCAGGAATCTGTCCCAATAAAAGACTTGTTTGTTGTCAGGAATCTGTCCCAATAAAAGACTGGTTTGCAGGAATCTGTCCCAAGAAAAGACTTGTTTAATGTTGGGAATCTGTCCCAATAAAAGACTTGTTTGCCAGGAATCTGTCCCAATAAAAGACTTGTTTGCCAGGAATCTGTCCCAATAAAAGACTTGTTTGCCAGGAATCTGTCCCAATAAAAGACTGTGCGGATCATGTGTTTGCCAGGAATCTGTCCCAATAAAAGACTTGTTTGCAGGAATCTGTCCCAGTAAAAGACTTGTTTGTTGTCAGGAATCTGTCCCAATAAAAGACTTGTTTGCCAGGAATCTGTCCCAATAAAAGATTGTTTGCCAGGAATCTGTCCCAGTAAAAGACTTGTTTGCCAGGAATCTGCCCCAATAAAAGGCTTGTTTGCCAGGAATCTGTCCCAATAAAAGACTGTTTGCCAGGAATCTGTCCCAATGAAAGACTGGTTTGCAGGAATCTGTCCCATAAAAGACCTGTTTGGGTTGAAACCTGTCCCGATAAAAGACTTGTTTGTTTGGAACCTGTCCCTGTCCCGATAAAAGACTTGTTTGTTTGGAACCTGTCCCTGTCCCGATAAAAGACTTGTTTGTTTGGAACTGTCCTGTCCGATAAAAGACTTGTTTGTTTGGAGCCTGTCCCGATAAAAGACTTGCTTGTTTGGAACTGTCCCCGTCCGATAAAAGACTTGTTTGTTTGAACTGTCCTGATAAAAGATCTGTTTGTAGTCAGGAATCTGTCCCAATAAAAGACTTGTTTGCCAGGAATCTGTCCCAATAAAGATTGTTGCAGGATCTGTCCAATAAGACTTGTTTGTTGTCAGGAATCTGTCCCAATAAAAGACTTGTTTTTGCAGGAATCTGTCCCAATAAAAGACTTGTTTGCCAGGAATCTGTCCCAATAAAGAACTTGTTTTGCAGGAATCTGTCCCAATAAAAGACTTGTTTGTTGTCAGGAATCTGTCCCAATAAAAGACTGTTGATTGTTCCCGGAATCTGTCCCAATAAAAGACTTGTTTGCCAGAATCTGTCCCAATAAAAGACTTGTTTGCCAGGAATCTGTCCCAATAAAGATTGTTTGTTTGTCAGGAATCTGTCCCAATAAAAGACTTTGTTGCAGGAATCTGTCCCAATAAAAGACTTGTTTTTGTCAGGAATCTGTCCCAATAAAAGACTTGTTTTGCAGGAAACTGTCCCAATAAAAGACTTGTTTGCCAGGAATCTGTCCCAATAAAAGACTTGTTTGAGAAACTGTCCCAATAAAAGACTTGTTTGCCAGGAATCTGTCCCAATAAAAGACTTGTTTGATGAAACCTGTCCCAATAAAAGACTGTTTGCCAGGAATCTGCCCAATAAAAGACTTGTTTGACTGAAACCTGTCCCAATAAAAGACTGTTTGCCAGGAATCTGCCCATAAAAGACTTGTTTGCCAGGAATCTGCCCCAATAAAAGACTTGTTTGACTGAAACCTGTCCAATAAAAGACTTGTTTGCCAGGAATCTGCCCCAATAAAAGACTTGTTTGCCAGGAATCGTCCCAATAAAAGACTTGTTTGCAGGAATCTGTCCCAATAAAAGACTTGTTTGCCAGGAATCTGTCCCAATAAAGACTTGTTTGCCAGGAATCTGTCCCAATAAAAGACTTGTTTGCCAGGAATCTGTCCCAATAAAAGACTTGTTTGCCAGGAAACTGTCCCAATAAAATACTTGTTTGCCAGGAATCTGTCCCAATAAAAGACTTGTTTGATTGAAAAACCTGTCCCAATAAAAGACGTGTTTGCCAGGAATCTGCCCCAATAAAAGACTGTTTGCCAGGAATCAGTCCCAATAAAAGACTTGTTTGCTAGGAATCTGTCCCAATAAAAGACTTGTTTGCCAGGAATCTGTCCCAATAAAAGACTTGTTTGCCAGGAATCTGTCCCAATAAAAGACTTGTTTGCCAGGAATCTGCCCCAATAAAAGACTTGTTTGACTGAAACCTGTCCCAATAAAAGACATAATAATGTCTGGAACATTTTTGTCTTTGTGTTATATTTACCTCAGAAAAAAAAAGAAAAAAAAACTCTCCCTCCTAAAGATCCCCCTTTTTTTTTAAATGGGGGAATGGAGTCTGATGGGTATGTTGCACTGTAACTTGTGCTCAGCATGACATGTGGGAGGTGTTTTGCCGATGGAGGGGGGGAACCAACGTGTGTGGTTCCTGAGGTGACATAACATGCAACAGAGTAACCTGACTTTTATTTTGTTGTTGTTTGTTTTTCTTTATATGATTTATATATTCTCATTTGTATTATATGGCTGTCTTTCTGTTTTCTGTTTGTAGTGTTTTGCTTTGAAAAAAATATGAATGATAAATTTGTATATCATATATTGCTGAAATTTGTATTAAGGTTAAGTTTTTGTTTATTTTCTCGTTATGGCTGCCATTTCATTTAGTTTTTTTTCTTTTTTTTGCATTCATTTTTGCTTTGTGATAATATTTTACAATATATTGCACAGAGCGAGAGAGAGAATTTGAGCGCATGTAATCATTCATGCATGCATGTCTTCAAGCGTGGCTGTTTGCTTGTGTGTGTGTGTGTGTGTGTGTGTGTGTGTGTGTGTGTGTGTGTGTGTGTGTGCAAGAGTGTGCACAGTTGTATTTTCTGTCAGTTCCCTTCTCTCTGCATAATAATAATGAGCTCAATCTTTTGGACATTAAGCAGCTATTGGATTTGAAGTTTTACATGCTTATCATGCTTTGAGGAATGATTTACAGTGGTTAAGCCGCATGGTGATGAGTGCCCCCCCCCCCCCCCCCCCCCCCCCCCCCTCCCTTTCTTTTTCTTTACTTTTTTGCTTTTTTTCTTTTTAAAGAAATTTCGAACATTTTGATCGTCTTGAATTTGATAATTCAATCGCCATAAGCTTCAGAAGAGAACAGTATGCATTTTATTAAAAAAAAATGCAAATAGATTGCAAAGTTGTTTTGAAACATGTAATGTATTTAACATAACAGCATGAACTGTATCTGGAGGAAAGGCATGCCACACATCGTGATTAAAAAAGAAAAAGAAAAGGAAGCTGTGAGGTCTTGAAATGGTCTTGAAATGTAAATCATCTGTTCACTCTTCAAACAAAGAAGATATTGTCTGCCGAGATCTAGAAGTTGGAAAGGAAATCTTTTCTTATGATGTGGTTCCAAACTTTTTTTGTTATCCACAAACCATACACGGTAACCTGTTCTGATATATGTTTAGGAAACAATCAGTTCTGATATGTTTGCGAAACGTTCAGAATTCTCACTCTGAACATTGGAATAACGTAGTAAAGGCATGAAGACAGAGAGAAGCTAAACGCTTCACTTCTGACATGGAGTTAAAAAGAAAAAAAGATTGCATGATTGCGTGCCTTCCAGATCAGGCAGTAACAGAAACACAGGCACAGCTTACAAGAAGAAGAAGTATTTTTGAAAAGTCATGGTGAAGTGAACCAGATGAAGTGAACCAGATGAATTGACTGATGCTGAAAGCCTGTGGCAAGGGTGGCCCAGCACATATTGTGCCTGTGCTGGGCACTCAGAATCATGAGAATTCCTTAAAGACTACTCTATATTACGGGAAATCAACAATGGATAGCCTATATTCTGATATCTTATATCTTATCTGATATCTTTATCCTGACATGTGCCAGAGATATGTCACCTGACCACCTTACTGTAGCCGTCTGCCAAGTTTTGATTGCTCTTTTTTTTTTCTCCCCGAGGCTGATGGTATGTTGGGGACTACATTTTGAGGGCTACAGGCCGAACGTGTACATGAAAAAATAGTTGTTTATAGAAAGAAGATGTACGATGAAATCGATCTAAATCTAGCCCAAAATGGATGGAGCAGGTTTAAGCTGTTGTATATATGCTGCATGATTATGTTGATCACCTTGCGCTAGATTACTGATGTAATCCAACTAAATGTAAGATAATGTAACTATGCTAAAGATTTCTAAAAGCAGGATTCCCTAATTGGTAACTATGCTAAAGATGTTTAAACATTGTATTCCTTTTTGGTAACTGTGCTTAAGATTTTTAAATGCTGGTTTCCTCTGTGGTAACTATACTAATGATTTTTTAAAATTTAGGATTCCCAGTTGTTAGCTGTACTAAAGATTTTTAATGCTGGATTCCTTGTCGCTAACTACGCTAAAGATTTTTGAATATGGGTTTCTTCATTGGTAACTATGCTAACAAAATCTAAATGCAATATTCTTTGTTGGTAACTATGCTAAAGATGGTAATTATGCCGAATATTTTTAAATGCAGGATTCTTTGTTTGTAACTATGCTAAAGATTTTTGAATGCATGATTCCTCATTGATATGATGCTAAAGATGTTTGAATTCAGGATTTCTTATTGGTAACTAAAGATTTTTGAATGCATGATTCCTCGTTGATATGTTGCTAAAGATGTTTAAATTCAGGATTTCTTATTGGTAACTATGCTAAAGATTTTTGAATGCATGATTTCTCATCGGTAACTATGCTAAAGATTTTTAAATTCAGGATTTCTCATTGGTAACTATGCTAAAGTTTTTTGAATGCAGGATTCCTTGTCGATATGATGCTAAACATTTTTACTTTCAGGATTTCTCATTGGTGACTGTACTAAAGATTTTTAAATTCAGGATTTCTCATTGGCAACTATGCTATGTGTTAGATTTTTGAACGCAGGATTCCTCGTTGATATGATACTAAAGATTTTTTAATCAGGATTTCTCATTGGTGACTGTGCTAAAGATTTTTAAATTCAGGATTTCTCATTGGTAACTGTGCTAAAGATTTTAAATGCATGATTCCTCTTTGATATGATGCTTAAGATTTTCAGTTTCAGGATTTCTCATTGATAACTATGCTAAAGATTTTTAAATGCACAATTCCTCATTGTTAACTATGTGACATATTTTTAAATGCAGGATTCTGCATTGATAACTATGCTAAAGATTTTCAAAAGTATGATTTTTATAAGTAAGTAAGATTTTTATTTTCATTTGGGATCCCTCACCGATAACTATGCTGTAGATTGTTGAATTAGGATTCCTTTTTTGGAAAATTTGGTGCTCAGATATTTCTTCACAGAAAAATGTGTTTGGTGTCTCCATGTTGTCACACAAGGTTGCTAGACTAATCAGTTATAATGCTTATACTTGTCTTCAAACCAGTTGCACTTTGACACCCTAACTTAGCTGTGACACAAGAGTATGCTTTCTGGGTGTGCAACTGACGTCATTCATTCTAAATTGTTTGGCTGATGGCAATTGTTTTTTTTTTTTTTTCTGTCTATGTGTCAGTTTAAAACACACAGGCAAACACGGAACTTTCTTTTTCTTTTTTTTTTTTTCAAAGGAAGCTTCCTTATTCTGTATGTCTGTCTACATATGTGCAAGGTGAATTGGTGCCATAAGCAGTATTGGGAGGGATGGGCATGCAGTTGTTCCACTGTGAGGACTAGAGTAACCTCCCTTGTTTATCATTTCACTGTTTATATCTCCCCCGCCTTGTTTCAGATTTCCTGTATTACGATTGAGTGTTTCTGTAGGAGTGAGTCTCCACCCCACTCTCCTACCCAATCCCCATTGTTGTTTGTTTGTTTTTTAATTTATATTTGTTAATGTGGTGACAACCCTAACAGGGCCGACTATGGTTATCTGGATTCAAATGACCTGAAACTGAACGCCACCCATTCACGGTGGTCCGCTGTCCGCGAGATCAGCTGTCATGAACCATAGGGAAAAGGCAGTTTATTACTTTGTTTCAGATACAGAATGTCAGAAGTTAATGACATTAGACAGCAGTACATTCCACCTTCACACCTAACGACATTTTTTTCTTCAAATCATTTAATTTCGATAGCTTAAGAGAGGGTCAAATGGTGAAATGTCTTGCTGCATATCAGTGAGAAAGTTGTTTATCTCATGTACCGGAAATATGCAATAATATTCTATATGTATTCCACCTCATAATGGGCTTATCGCCTCTGTGCTTCAAGATCTTTGTCCTGCCGTGTAATGCCTGGTCACAGATCAAGCAACATTTTCTGCAAGACATTTCTGCTTTGTAGTAGTAGTAGTAGTTGTGGCTTGGGTCTTCGACTGTTCATCAATAAAAATTGAAAAAAAAAAAAAGAAAAAGAAAAAAAAGAAAGAAAAAAGACAAGTGCTGTGATTCTAACTCGATAGTACGTCTCACCTTCATCAGAAGGGAAGGAGCATGATGTGAGTGTTGCAGTATGCTGATCTCCTTTTGTCAATGATGTTCTGGGGATTTTATTTTGCATGCGAGGATCTGCCTTTGTACATGAACTGTTATCTTACATATCATCCGTGTGGTATTTGTTGTGTATGTTTTCTGAACAAATTATTGTATAGTTCAGGCATGTTCAAGAGAGCGCATATGAAGAGTTCATTTCTACAAGAGAGAATATCTCTGTGTGTGTGTGTGTGTGTGTGTGTGTGTGTGTGTGTGTGAGAGAGAGAGAGAGAGAGAGAGAGAGAAAGAGAGAGAGAGAGATGACTTGCATTACTGTATGACCTGTCAAAACGTGTGTTAGACATCTATCATGTCTTTGCTTTTACCTCATGCTCAATCTGTGGTTGAAATATGACTATGCTATACATATTACACATTCCAAAGTTATACGTTGTGGACTACTTTTTTTTGCTCCATGGAACTTCTGATTTCAGAATTATTATCAATGAATTACAGAAAACTTACGGTTTGTGGATATTGATATACTGTACATTCCATAATGTTAAATGGAAATTAGCAAATGAGCATAAACATTCTGGCTGTTATTATATTGTTGCTATATGATTGTAGTGATGACGATATCAGTGTTGATGTGTTATTATCAACAAAAAGATACACCTTTATAATCTTTAGTTGAATCTCCATAGTTCCATGTGATTAAAGATGGAACAATCAAGATGATGCTGGATTCTGTTAGATTTATGATGCTGGATTCTATAACATCTCGATGTTGGATTCTTGAACCAGGTCTGTAGACGCAAGTTAAGATTGTGAGCAGTTCTCATTCCTTGTGAAAATGAGTTCAAATGACGGCGGAGAAGACAGTGATCGAGTGAAAACATTAAGTAATGTCTTACAGGTTTCTCTGAAATGATTTGACAGACTGCTTTTGCTGGAGCAAATATCATTGCAGGTTTTGCTCCTGAATCATCTTGTTTGGGTCAGTTAGCGGAAGCTGGAAAACCTCCAAGAAACACACTCCCTCCAATAAACACACTGTCCTTATTGACAGATGGGATTTTTGGTCACATTGTTGCCTTGCACAATGGTGGATTGACCCCATAGTTAAAGCTTCAGTTTAGGCTTTGCCATGGACTTGTTTTGTATGGAAGTTCAGTACACACACACACACACACACACACACACACACACACACACACACACACACACACAAATGCGAGATGGTAGAGCTGAATATGTAACTTGTTATCGGACTGTGTGAAGTCCCCAAGCTATACCCTTTGTTTTTATGGGTAAGGTTAGATTTAAAATCGTTTCCATCTTTTCTGTTTTCCCTGATACATTAATTGTAGTATTCTTTCCATTATCACCATCATCACTTTTTAAATTTGAAGTGAAAATTATGTGATGACTTCAGAGGAATAAGGAATGGAAGCGTTTCCTAACTGACCCACTCAGAAGTTGATGTTTTGAAAAAAATGTGTAGGATCTCTTTGTGCTGGTGTATACAGTCACCAGCAAGTCCCTCCCGCACCCTTATCATGTTAGTGTGTCTAGTATCATCATCATTTCCAGGTATGTTTCTACAAAGCTAGGCTTTTGTTAGTTTTGCTTTGCTTTGTTTTTTTCATCATGGGGTTCCCCCTGAATTAATTCTACAGGCTTGTTCAACTGGTCATATTGTTGTGTGTTGTTTTTTTTTTCTATTTTCTTGCTGTGAAACAGTTCTTGTTATGTACAAGTATACCATTCCCTGAGTAATTAAAGGAATTCTCTGTTTCTGAACTATGCTTCATAAATTTATGCAAAGATGATTATGTACATGCTCGCATAAAATTTATTTGTCGAATTTTATTAAAGTACTTTCCATGCTCAGGACCAAACAGAATGATTTTGTTGGATTGAAGCAGAACACACTGAAATGGATTTTGTTTCTTCAATGTTGGGGGTATAGATGTGTTGAATCTGTGGTCTCTGCTGTGGAAAGTCTTTGATGCCTCCTTTTTACTGAACTTGGGTATATAACTAGGTACTTCTGTATTGCTAAAACTTGGATCTACAGGAGCTGGAATTATTCCTAGTTACTTGTCAATGCTAAACTGGGGCACTTCTCCAGGTCTTTTTGTAAACATGCTAAAACAAGAACATATAATAACAATGATTATTTTTTGTGTGCTTTTCACAGCTAAGCAAAAAACCAGGATTTGTTACAACTGGTATCGTCCCAAACACTGCAAACAGTGGGGTTTGGGGTTATTTGTTATTTGTTTGTTTTACATTGTTGCTGTTGCTATTGACGAATAGAGATTTTTCTTTTTTTCTTCATTTGTGTTTGGTGGAGAAAGTGTAGTTGGTTATCTATTTCTTTGTGTGTGTGTGTGTGTGTGTGTGTGTGTGTGTGTGTGTGTGTGTGGTGTGTGTAATGTACAATGTTGGGGAGAAAATATTTGACAACACCTGCCTTTGTTTCATGCTCTTTTATAGGGAGCAAACGATTGATGTTGGGTCTGCTTTTTGTTTTGTGATGTTGCACAGAGGTTTAGGCCAGACACAGCAGCAGAAATGAAACCAAAAAGTATTTCTCTTAGTGACTGTATTGGAGCAGGGTCGTATTATTAATCAGGTATTTGGTTTGAAAATGCAAGAAAAAGTAGCTTTAGGTGACTTACCCCAGTTGTCACAACGGAAACAGACCAGAAGTGGTCACCAAACAATATAACCTTTACCGTACATCCTGTATCTTCCTTGACCCAGTGACTCAATAAAAACGCCATATCTTATGAACGGACAAAGCTATGCTCACGAAATCTTAGGAGTTTGTCAACGATCGTAATAGCCATTGGTTACAGAAATTTCATTTATGGGCACAATCAATTATCAGTGTAATTAGTCGCAGTTCCCCCAGGACCTATACATTTTAATGGGTCACACATGACCCACGCCATCGGATGAGGAATAAGTTATGCTGAACCGCACTTTATCAGGTGTGGGTCTTACAAGACCCACGCGATCTGAATAGGGAGAAGCAATAGGGAAAAGCCTCTACAAAATGTGTGAGTCTTGGGCGACCCACACGATTGGGTCTGTGTAGTCAACAACGTCATCCGGTAAAGGTTAAAGACATTATTATATTGAGTGATGATGACGTTCTACTGTTGATGCTCTTTACCATTGCCATAACCCTCACATGGCTTTCTTGTATGTCTGTAGACAGATCTATCAAGTCATTTGTGGTGCTCATCCTTGGGAGGTTAAAATACAGGACATAACGGATGTTGCCGTCAGTGATTTTTATGACAATACCAAAGAGTTGATATGCAATCCTTATAAACGAATAAAGAACATAAACGAACATGTTCAGACCGAAACAAGACCAGCAGTGGATTGTAAAAGTGGAGTAGAATCAACATATGGAAGACACTGGGTTAAAAAAAAAAAACAAACTTCACAGCCTGTATTGTTGTGATCTGTTATTTATCGTCAACTTTGTTGTGTGTTTAAGGGGTGAATCGTCTTTTGAGTTTGACCAAGACTTTAGATATGAGTGAAGCACTGCAGGAAAGGGGAGAACACTCGCAAATTCCACCAAGCCTAAGCATTTCAGTTATTTGTGCTCTTTGGCAAGAATGTTCTGCATCCCCTCCAAAAATCCAAAGATGGTGGGACCGAGAGATACAGTCACAAGCACTTTTGATGAAGAGATTTGAGCACCACTGTCAGCGACACGTTCATTAAATGAATGAAACTCATCTCTGCGGGTCCAGTTTTCTCACACTGAGCTCTGGGGAGGAACTTGGCTGTGGCTGAAAAAAATTCCACAAATAAATGACATTGATGAGAATCGAACCCACAACATCCCAGCCAGCAAGTTTGTGATGCTAACCGCTGCGCCAGGGTGGCTGGTGCACAGTATGCCCAAGGTACATATAAAAGACTCTTAGCAAGATCTGTGTTTTTGTCAACATTTGAAGAAAACAAAATCTACCTGGTGGATAGACAATAACAGCCAAGGCATTGGATGAGTAAACAATAACATCAGACAGACAAGAAAATTCTAGTTCATGAGTAAGCTATAAAATAAGACAGAAAAAGTCCGCTAGATGGAGGAATAGCGAGGCAGGGAAGACAGAAAAAGTCCACTAGATGGATGAATAGCAAGGCAGGGAAGACAGAAAAAATCCGCTAGATGGATGAATAGCGAGGCAGGGAAGACAGAAAAAGTCCACTAGATGGATGAATAGCGAGGCAGGGAAGACAGAAAAAGTCCACTAGATGGATGAATAGCGAGGCAGGGAAGACAGAAAAAGTCCACTAGATGGATGAATAGCAAGGCAGGGAAGACAGAAAAAGTCCACTAGATGGATGAATAGCAAGGCAGGGAAGACAGAAAAAGTCCACTAGATGGATGAATAGCAAGGCAGGGAAGACAGAAAAAGTCCGCTAGATGGAGAAATAGCGAGGCAGGGAAGACAGAAAAAAGTCCGCTAGATGGATGAATAGCAAGGCAGGGAAGACAGAAAAAGTCCACTAGATGGATGAATAGCAAGGCAGGGAAGACAGAAAAAAGTCCGCTAGACGGAGGAATAGCAAGGCAGGGAAGACAGAAAAACGTCCGCTAGACGGAGGAATAGCAAGGAGGGAAGACAGAAAAAAGTCCGCTAGATGGAGGAATAGCAAGGCAGGGCAAGACAGAAAAAAGTCCGCTAGATGGAGGAATAGCAAGGCAGGCAGACAGAAAAGTCGCGATGGAGGAATAGCAAGGTGGAGACAGAAAAAAAGTCCGCTAGATGGAGGAATAGCAAGGCAGGGAAGACAGATGGATGAATAGCGAGGCAGGGAAGACAGAAAAAAGTCCGCTAGATGGAGGAATAGCAAGGCAGGGAAGCAGATGACGCTCCACTGCCATGACGGACTCTTCAGGGGAGAGCAGCTTAACTCGTACAGAGCAATCTGTTTTTGACAATAAAGCTATACAATAAAGTAATTTGTTGTTTGGGGATTTATTTGATGCTTTGTTGGCATATTCCTATTGTGTAAAGGCTGTAGATGTCACAGTATCTTTGTTTTTGTTGTTGTTGTTGTTGTTGTTGCAGTACTGCTCCGATGGAGGCCTGTGTAAACATGTGATGTCATTGAATAGATTTGCCTGTGTTCGAAGTGCCTGTAGTAGTGCGATTTTGCAGCCACGTTGCAAATACACAATTTTTTTTCAATACACATTTTTGCAGCATCATTTCCGCCCACAAGGTATGCAAAATAATATGGATTTCTTGCTGGACACACAGCAGATAGATGTTGGAAACAACTGTTTAGTTTCTGCCCACAAGGTATGCAAAATATTATGGGTTTCTTGCTGGACACACAACAGATAGATGTTGGAAACAACTGTTTAGTTTCTGCCCACAAGGTATGCAAAATATTATGGATTTCTTGCTGGACACACAGCAGATAGATGTTGGAAACAACTGTTTAGTTTCTGCCCACAAGGTATGCAAAATAATATGGATTTCTTGCTGGATACACAACAGATAGATGTTGGAAACAACTGTTTAGTTTCTGCCCACAAGGTATGCAAAATAATATGGATTTCTTGCTGGACACACAGCAGATAGATGTTGGAAACAACTGTTTAGTTTCTGCCCACAAGGTATGCAAAATAATATGGGTTTCATGCTGGATACACAACAGATAGATGTTGGAAACAACTGTTTAGTTTCTGCCCTCCCCAGCCCACCTCCACTACTCCTTTTAAGTCGTTTTTTTATAAGAAGGATTTTAGTGTTTGCTTGCCTTTTTTCTTTTTATTTGTGTAACATTTCTTTTTCTTTGTGTATTGATAGGAGGTATGGAGACACCTGATGAAGCAATATGTGGATCAGAATGCAGGATGATCGTTAGTTATTTAACATCGGTGAACTACCCAGGACATGTCTTCATCTATCACATATACATTAAAAAAAAAAAAATTTGCTTTAGTATGCATAATGGAAAGGCTTTTTGTTAAAAGAAGTCCAATAAGTTCGACAGGCTCGATTTTCTCTAAATCTTTGCCTTCTTCTATTTTTCGCTTCGTATTTTGTCAGATATTGTTCGTTTTCTCCTCCATCCTTACGTCCACCTGTTCTTCTACTGCCAGTTGTTTAATACTGCCCTCCTGGGAGTTTGTTTGTTTGGTTTTTTTTCGGGGGGGGGGTTGTACGTGCTGTATGAAAAATTGGTTTGTATTTTGGCCTTTTATCCCGCAGTAATGTTTTTTGAACCAACAGGAACATGTGGGACTGATATTTAAGTTTTTTTTTTTTTCTTTTTTTTGTAACGCTGAACGAAAACCTGTTCATTTTCTTACTCTTAGCATCATGCATACTCTCTCAGGCAGGGCCATCGGTTCACTGAATGGTTGTATACAAATGACAGAAGTGGTAGCTTGACCCCCACCCCCCGTACTCTACCATCCCTTACTTTTCCTTCACACCCGCATACAAGTTGGGATGTGTGTGTGTCTTTTATCTTGCTTTTTCATAAGCAATATTTTTTTTATTATCTGTTTCAGAAGTCTGCTTTACTTGTATCTTGTGATGACTGATACCATGAGAAATAACATAAATGTTGTGTTGTGGTGTACAGCTTTATTCTGGGATTCTTCGTGGACACAAAACCACTTTAACCCTCAGGTGCACATTCCACTTTCAACAGCAATTGCAACATTGTCGAACATTACCTACGCTATCAAACGTCAAACGTTATCTATGCCGAACAAGTTTGGCTTCGTAGGATAAAAGAAAATTGGCAGTGCCCGAAGGTCCACAATTGTGAGCTGGTTAGATCTTCTACAGTAGATCTACAGATAGTCACACTTACCCACAGTAATTTTAAAAGACTTGGGAAGACAAACTGAAAAAGTCCAGTTTGCACAGGTATGCAATGCTATGGTCCAGTCTTGTTTTGAAACACCACAAATTGTTCCGTCTCTCGAGGGCGTGACACTGGATTAACCCACCTGCCATGGATCTCAGTCAACGTAGGAAACGTCCCTCAAAAAGCGTTGCGCATTCTTTTCTGCAGAAAACACCGTGCGTAATGCTGCGATCTTTGCAGAAAGCTGAATAAATCTAAGCCTGGTGTGTGTGGTGAACTCCAAAAATAGCTGTGCCATCTTGCCTTATATTGCTTTGCATTTTCTTTCTTTCTTTTTTTTTTTTTGGGGGGGGGGGGGGTGGTGGTGGTGGTGGTTTACTATTGTATTACTTTTCATTGCAAAAGATTTATTGTTGAGAGAACTGAACACTGGTTGAATTTATCCCCGCTGATAAAGAGAAAATGAAGTGTTTTTGATTCAGCTTGAGAAATGACCAAAAACCTCGGACAAAAGCGTATCATCTTTGGTGCTGAGAATGGAAATGTTCATGAAAAAAAAAAGGCCAACCATGCAAATCTGATTTAAAAAAATGTTTTAGAATGTGTTGAAAGAGTAGAAGACGAAAGTGAAGCGAGAGATGGTGGTAGAAAATTGCAATGTAAACAATACGCAGAACAAATGGAAAACTGCAGAAAGTGGATTTTCCGTTTGCTGTTTAACTGGTCATGGCTAGCAGAATGTTGCACAGGTTTGGCGTTAGCGTTGTACAATGGGGACATGACAATTGGGGAACCACATTCTGCATGATGCTTAATTATTCATGCTTTGATGTATGCGCCTTTGGGTGCTGTTGGTTACTGAAAATTCAAAGGCTAACTGGTCAAGGATGTGGAGAGGTTCAGATGCTTGAAATTAAAAGAAAAATCACCCTCCATAAGAGAGGAGAGAGGGGGGGGGGGATGGAGAGGGAGAGTTCATTTCTCCTTCATGCAGTATGTTAACTTGTAACAGAGCAATCGATCGACGTTTATGACAAAAAGACCTGACCATTTGCACAGAAATCAAAGTTCCTGTTTGAAGCCGGGGAGATAAAGCAAGGCCACAAGATTCACATCTCTGTGGAGGAATGTCGCGTCGTTTGTGTTCCGATCAAATTTTGCGCAAAGTAACGCCTGGTCCAAATATTCTGACCAACCACAGAAAAGTCCTGTTGGGTTGGAACAGTAAGACTGAAACTGAAGTCAGAAGGTTTTCAGGGATTTTCAAATTTTGAAAACCATTTAAAGGTGGAAATTACAGTGGATGAATAAAGATGCACCGACTGACCCCGGAGTGAAAGGAAAAAAAAAATGACGTGTATGATAAACTTTGGCAATGTTAGCTTTAGTTGAAAACTTTTAATCTGATATTGCTATTTCACTGTTCAATTGAAAAAAGAAAAAGCTGCGGTTTATTTATTTGTTTTGTAATCTATGTATGTGCTGTGCATGATTTGCCCAGAGAAGTGCTTCACTTTGGGAGCTATGTTGATGGCGACTCTTGTCCCTGAGAAGCGGTGTTACACAGAGGAATGTTGCAATCTAACGATTCGTTGGAACGTGTCCCTTTTTTTTTTTTTTTTTTTTTTTTTGTGCACCATATTGATGATGCACATCGTGGGTGAGACAGTTCTTATGATGAATCACTTTGACAGCACGTCAGCTTTGTCTGCCAAGTCCTTTCTGAGATTTTTAGTTTGTAATTGTTTCTGTTCTGACAATAGAAATCTTTCTTTTCATTTCACTTGTCTCTCTTTGAGAGAGAGGAGAGAGAGAGAGAGAGAGATTGGAAGAGTGCACCCCTTTATATAAGTTTTTGTCAGTTTATTACATTGTGATGTTTCTTGGGGGGTGGGGGGCTCATCCCTCCACAAGTGAATGGGATTGTCTCACTGCACAATGTAACAAGTGCATAGGAAGGTGACATTGCATAGTGTAACAAGTGAATAGGATTGTGACATTGCGCAGTGTAACAAGTGCATAGGATTGCGCTGTGTAACGAGTTTATAGGATTGTGACATTGCGCAGTGTCACAAGCCCATGAGACTGTGACATTGCACATTGTAACAAGTGCACAGGGTTGTGACATAGCTCAGTGTAACAATGCATAGGATTGCGACATTGCGCAGTGTAACAAGCGCATAGGATCGTGACATTGCACAGTGTACCAAATGCAGTAGGATTGTGCAATTGTATGGTGTAACATATGCAAGAGATTCTGTGACCCTGTGTAGGGCAATAAGTGCATGGGATGGCAGTATTGTGCATTGTAACATGCATGGGATTGTGTGACCCTGTGTAGTGTTATATATGCATGGGATGGCAGTATAGTGCATTGTAACATGCATGGGATTGTGTGACCCTGTGTAGTGTTATATGAGCATGGGATGGCAGTATTGTGCATTGTTATATGCATGTGATTGTGTGACCCTGTGTAGTGTTATATGTGCATGGGATGGCAGTATTGTGCATTGTTACTTGCAAGGGATTGTGTGACCCTGTGTAGTGCAATAAGTGCATGGGATGGCAGTATTGTGCATTGTAACATGCGTGGGATTGTGTGACCCTGTGTAGTGTTATATGTGCATGGGATGGCAGTATTGTGCATTGTAACATGCAAGGGATTGTGTGACCCTGTGTAGTGTTAGATGTGCGTAGGATGGCAGTATTGTGCATTGTAACATGCATGGGATTGTGTGACCCTGTGTAGTGTTACATGTGCATGGGATGGCAGTATTGTGCATTGTAACATGCGTGGGATTGTGTAACCCTGTGTAGTGTTACATGTGCGTGGGATGGCAGTATTGTGCATTGTAACATGCATGGGATTTGCAACATTGCGTGCCGCACTATCGCAACATCCTGAGGCGTAACAAGCGCCCTGCTTCAGGGGTTTCTGTCTTCTGACTCACTGGATGTCACAATTTCTCTCTCTCTTTCATTCTGCATTTTTCCCCCTCTCTGTCTGCACTGTGGTCCACAGGTGTTTTTTTCTGTGTGTTGGTCCTTTCACTAGTCACAGTTGTGAAAAGTCATCACACTTTTTTCTCATCCGACTGTAACATACCGGCTTTTCTGTCGTGACGTGACGACTAGTGCTCATGACTGTACACACGTGGTTCACAGTGGATGCTTTGTCAGTTCTGCAGTGTCTGTTTTAGCCCGCGTGGACTTTTGAAGCACCGTTTGTGTGGCGCTGCAGCCATGTTTTTGACCGATTTCTTTGGATAGATATTGTTTTGTAATCTGGGGCCAAAAAAACAAAACAAAAAAAAAAACAACAGATCAAGCAACGTGATCAACACCCTTGTGGTGGCCCGGTTATGTAAAATCCATGACGATGTCAAAAAATTGGTCATCATGTTACAATAACTGTGCCTGAATGTGTGCATACTGTCTGTCTGTTTGTTTGTATGTTTGTTTTATAAACAGATTTTTTTCTGCAAGATGATGACCCCTACGACGTCGTGTGCGCTGATAAGCTGGGACCAAAATGAGACAAACTGAAACTAAAAACTCCAAATGAGACTGAAACTGAAACAAAATTGGACTGAAACTTAAACTCAAAATGAGACTGAAACTGAAACACACATGAAATGGGACTGAAACGCTCAAAATAAGACTGAAACGTAAAGACAAAATGAAACTGAAACTTTTTTCATGGATCAGTCATGCCAAATGGCTAACACTCGGCACAGCCTGGTGTGAAGGAGAACACAGAACGAGTTACTGTATCTTTGTAAATGTAGAATCGTTTTTTTTTTCTTTTGTAAGAGATAACTATTTAGATGTGATGACAACAAGCAAGAACGTTGTCCCGAGAGGCCACCAGAACATGACAAGACCATCATCATCTCTTCTCTCAAATCCTTCACATTATGTACTGTTCTATGGGGCTGTCTTGAACTGGCTGCATGTCGATGGTTTTCTGCTTAAGTGTATTGCCTTGGTGTTCATGTTGTTCAAAGTGTGAGCATTCACAATATTCTGATGGGTGTTAAGTTTTCTGGGATTTCTTCTTGCATTCGGTAGGCTTTATGTGAATATATCTCATTTACGGAGTTAAAAGTACTTTGTGACACAGGCAACCAATAATTAGGAACACAAGAGAACATTTTTAAGGGTGCAGAGAATGCAGTTGTGCCATAACTTAATACAGATCTCTTGAGGGGGAAAATCTGGAATTTTCTGTATTGAGTTACTATATGCAAAAATAATGATGTTTGATCATGTCGTTCAAGCTGATGGTGGTGCAACGTAGGCGCTCCATAGACAATGCAAGGTGTCAAGTGTGCGGGGACTGGAGTGGATTCATCGAAGCAGGTTCAGCTTCAGGGAGAGGGGGAGACGGCTGGCGACAGCGGTGCTGCTTGTCTGTCCACAGTCAACACCAGTTCTTCACATTTTCTGTATAAGTCTCGCTGTTTTAGCTTTGTAACGACTTGTAAAACAAAATGGCATTTCCCCCCCAGTGTTTTCTTCTTTTTTTTGGTATTGGGTTGGCGAGTGAATGTCACAGGATCAGTGATCTTTGTTTGCATACTTGGAAAAGATTGATTGAACGCTTGTCTGTCATCCATTTTTGACAAGATTGTGAATGATATCGGACAGTTGGGTGGAAAAGATTGATTGAATGCTCGTCTGTCATCCATTTTTGACAAGATTGTGAATGATATCGGACAGTTGGGTGGTGCTGGGGTCTGGCAGAGGGCGAAGTCTGTGGCTGGTTGGTTGATTATCGAGGGGGGGGGGGGGGGGGGGGGGCACATTTTCTTGGTCTTGGCCATTCTGTTGACATGCTCATAACCTATCAAAAGGACTGTACACATCGCACATCCAAATTCTCGTCATTCACATCAGTCAGCACAGGAAAGTTGACACACCCAGCATTCTGACCATATACCATTCCCTTAGGATACCGGGGGCTCTTCCAGTACAGGTAGCTGCCACACCTTGTGGAAATTCCATGCCAGTAATTTCCTCTATTCTTTGATTCTGCCCCCCTATTTTTTGTTTGTTTTCCATTTCAGATATTCTCCTTTGTGGACCTTCTGCCTCTGAACTGGTGCTCTTACACTTTGGGGGGGGGGGGGGGGGGGGGGGTCACAATTATGACATACCAGCTTGTTGAGGAGTTTTTAATGTATTGACCAGGTACTGAAAATTGTACACTCTGTCCGGAGTGGACATTAGCAGTCCGTTCTGCAGTGTCTGTTTGGCCATATGGCATTTTTCAAAAATGTATTTTTTGTTAGGGCCTCATTTTCATTCAATGCTCATCTTTCGCTGAATATGAGAAGATAAGTAATTGCTTGTTCTTTATATCCATTGTCCTGAATGTTGTTTATCTTGCCTGAAGAAGACCTAGGAGGTCGAAACTTGTGTTTCACCTTGTAACTTGTTTGCCCTTGTTTTTGGCCGACTCACCAACAATTATTCTTAAAATGTGTTCCGATTTCCGCCTGCAGTCACCTCACTTTGAAACTAACGTACTTTTTGTCGTATGTAAATCTCTTTCATCAATTTTTTTTTTTTTTAACCTGAGAATGACAAACCAAGGGGACGCCCAGTGCTAGGCACAGCCAAGTCTTGTCACTCTGTAGGATGTCGGTAGCCTAGCTTCCATGTCATTCATTGTTTTTGCCATTTGTTGATTGATCACAATTGTCTTTGCTGTTTGGTACTCTTTCAAGATTCAACAAGTCCCCTGTGTATTCATAGCCCCGAGGAGGCCCTGTAAGGCCTGCTGTACAATCATCATAACAGACTTTGGGTAAAACGAAAACCTATGTTGGTGTGGTCACGTAACGAGATCCTGTGGCCGTGGTAAAACAGTACTCCAGGGAACTGTTGAAGGAAGGAGATCGAGGAGAAGACCGAAAAAAAACAACCCGATGGACTGACACCACTGCAGAGTGGACAGGGAAACCACTTGCAGAGACCCTGGCCTAGGCACGCAACTTTCCAGTGTGTTTTTAGAACGTGCATTGTAAAGGGTTGTGTGAATTTATTTTGTTGATACGGCCCTTTGCGGTCAACTGGGCTATAGGCAACATAACCTTACCTTACCTGGCACGCAGCTGACAGAGCTGAAGAAACCAAGTCAACTGTTCGTCAGTACAGCGCCCCAATAACTTGATGCAGAATTTCGGGAGAAGAAGAGGGAAAAAAGGACATACAACACCTTCAAAAATGGATGACAACCAACCTCCCTAGTGCGGTGGTTTGGGCACACACTTGCCAGCTGGGAGGTAATGGGTTTAAATCCCATGAAGCATTTTTTTTTATGCATTTGGTCCCAGATCAAATGCTCTGTGGGGTCAAATGGGAAGACTGAATCGACACATTCCAGTTCCATCCACTCAACAAATGAGTCTCAGAGAATGTCAATCCGCTTCCTGACCAGCACTGCAGTATCTGCATCTCGAAGGCCTGGCTGATGCCACATTCTAGGAAAGAAAGGGATGATACCACTCCATGTATATTGATTGTACTGGGTGATGACTGGTCAACATGGACAGGAAGGGGTGATGGCTGGTCGACATTTGACAGTATGAGTTTGTAGCTGATCAACATGGACAGTAAGGGGGCGATGACTGGTCACCAATCTACAGCCAGACCCATCTGATGTGAACTTGATCTCTTTGTCTATGGGATGGTGAACTTACTGTGGACATGTGCTGTGCTTGGTCCCCCCCTCCCCCACCCCTGACGGACAGGAGATAATTGCATGATCAGCAAATCCACTGCAGATCTTTCAAGACACACGCAGCATGGAACCAACGCCTCCGAAGGAAACTGGAAGGTTCGGCAGCAAACTAACCATCAGGACATACATGTAGGCTACTGCATCATCTCCAAGGAAGGGCAGAGACTGGCATGTGGATGACGAAGAAATACAGTCAGTGCTACCGTTTACCAATTTGCCCTGGCTTAAGGCTGTGTCAGACCAATTGACATAGGCTAGAACACCAAGGCTACATCAAAATATTATGGTCTGCAGTTATGCGAGAATTGTCTTCAGTTGTGACAAGCTCCTAGCATAACATTATCAGTCTCCAAAATCCCCTGAAGTAGGAGTGTGGCTGCCCACGTGGCGGGGTAATCAAAAACGGTCACACACGTAATGTTCTCATCCCTAGCTGATGCATTTGTACCATAGTGTTCAAGTACTTTGGCTGTTCGGATGATCCCTGGAGTCCCTTAGCCAGGGGATGACAACCACCACCATTTTCCAATTTCCTGAACAACATGGTGTGCGAGGACAACTACCTAAAACGGACAACTGTCCAAACATTGCATCTGGAGGACATCCTGCTGCAGAGCAGTTGTTCTGCCAGGACATCCACAGATGCTCAGTGGTGACTGATTTGGAAAGCATGCTGGTTGTGATCTTTTTGCCTCTGGTATAAGTAGTCATTGACAATCTCAAGACTGGGTATGGGCCATGGGCGATACCAGGGAGGAGAGGATTGGTATTTCATTTTCCCCCAGTTTGCCTCTGTCGGTCTGTATGCTCAGGCAGCGACTCGCCACTTCCGGACTGTTCAATTGACTAGGCTGCCATCTCATGTGTGCCACCTTGTTCTTGAGTACTGTTCAGCAAGATCAGCATACTCCCCACATATAGGCTTTGCAGGTGCATCAACCAACAGTGAAGTGTGGCAAACAGCCAGCCCACCCTTGAACAGGAAACAGCCGTGCAGCCAATCGGATCATCATTAAGATAAATGCCTCAGTGTGCTCAGTGGAACTCCTCTTTGCAAAAGGGCCTCTAAAAGGATCTCACCGTCTTTGCTCTGGACTTCTGAATCGAAATGGTGGCAGGACTGAAGAATCGACTCCTTGTACAATTGACACACGTCTCCGATAGAGAACAGCTGTCAGCAGCGAGATTGTCAGCAGCGAAATGTTTACTTCAGCATCTCTAGACCGAGGCTCTTGCCCTCATTGGAGAACAAGGTGCATCAAGACTTGACCAGTTAGGCTGTAGGTATGGCCCTTTAATTGACAGAACAGCTGTTGTTTGTTGTTCGTTGTTGACAACCCCGCCATTCACAACACCATCAGAGGAGAGGAGAGGGAGGTGGTGCAGGGGGTGTGTGGTTATGCTTTTTAAAAAGAAAACCACGGACAAAGAAAGCTTAGATGTGGATTCCACAGACTAGAATCCTTTTTTGCTTCCATACCTGGTGGAGTGGATCCAAGAGGGGGTGTTGATCAAGACTACAGCTGTGCACTGCTGGACTGGAGTCCAGTGTGAAAGGCAACCAGCCAGTAACACGTGGAATACTGGGACTTTGTACTAGGCCTGATAATGTGAAATGCTGCCAGCTAATAACACATGGAATACTGGTTGCCTTGTTCAAGATGACAATGCGAAAGGTGACCAACCAATAGCGTGGAGCATCCAGTGCCTTCGTCCAGGCCTGGCAATGTGAAATGCTACCAGCTAATAACACATGGAACACATGAGCGCCTTGTCCTAGGCCGCATGCCATGCAGCTTTTCAGCACTGCTGGAGTCTGATGATGTGAAACGCTACAAGTCAGTAACCCATAGAATACCAAGCACCTTGTTCTAGGCCAAATTACTTTCCTCTTTTCCATGCTCAGAGTGGCAATACAAGGTTATGAATTAAAGTTCCTATAGCCTATCAGATACAGAGGTAGTGCTTGGCAATACAAGGTTAAAAAATTAAAGTTCCTATAGCCTATCAGATACAGAGGTAGTGCTATTAAAAATTAAAGTTCCTATAGCCTATCAGATACAGAGGTAGTGCTTGGCAATACAAGGTTAAAAATTAAAGTTCCTATAGCCTATCAGATACAGAGGTAGTGCTTGGCAATACAAGGTTAAAAATTAAAGTTCCTATAGCCTATCAGATACAGAGGTAGTGCTATCAGAGGCTTACCATGTCCAGGGCACTAAATGATGGAAGACAAAGCCCATCATTCTTCCACCACCTTCACCCTTCCATGACCCAAATTTGGTACTCATTTACTGCTGGGTGGACAGAGGATTTTCAAGCCAAAACAATCTGACCCTAGGTGTGGGTTGAACTCGCCACCATCAGCTCTGCTGGCAAATGCTCTATTGACCGTGGGGCCCTTGGTAATATAAGGGTTGACCTGTAATGCTAGGATAATGCACCAGTGTGAGATTGGCAATACATATTAAAGGGACAGTCTATCTTACTTCTCTGTCAAACTCGAAGTCAATGATGACCAAGACAAGGACATCGTGTTGGGGAGGACTGGGTGCAATGAGTCCAGCTGTGGCTGATCAGTCTGATGCAGCTCTGGAAGACTCTGCTGCTAGTGGTCTGCAAGCAGGAGGTGGTCCTGGACTCTCCAAGCTCACCTTCCCTCGAGTACCTGCTATCCTGTACTGCGCCTAACAAGCCACACCTCTGCTGATGCAGCTTGGTGTGGTTGTCTAGCGCCATTATTTCCCTGACCAGTGCTCCTCAATGAAGCCTCAATTGTGTCCTTGAAATGGGGTGACCTATTGCGCTGCTGTGACAAACCTCCTCCTTGAGACCATATGAATATAAGTCAGCTGACACCAGTCCAACACAACACCCAAAGAACAATTTTGTTTTATAGTTTACTTCATGAAAAATGAATAACTTTGGGGCTCAACTGCTTTTAGGTAACAGGCTTCAAAATGTGCGCGCTGGACATAAACATGAAGTTCATAGTCAACTCAAAAACTGGAATTTTATTTAGATTCACCCCAAAACCACTGATACCACTGTGTGTCACAACAGCCTAACTTCCATACTCAAGAGCCATGACAGTCAAAAGCTTGACCTTTCTTCAAATGCAGACTGATTTTGTGCGCACATGCATGGGATTAAACAAACGGATAAGGCAGGATTTGTACAGACTCCCTCTTGTGTCCCTAAAGAGAAAAAAAAAGAATCCACAAGAATAACGGTGGTGGTACAATTATAAACAAGTCCAGTACTTGTTGGCACACTGATCCTGATGGAAGGATTTCAAATCCATGACCCCTTTTGTTGGCAATCACACAGAGGCAACAAATGTGGAGAAAAGGACAAGTTTATTTCAAAGGCCATGTAATGATTGGACAACACAGTTCATGTATCAAGCAGCTGAATGTATCACGTTAGTAACATTTGCAAAGGAAAAAGCATTCCTGTAGAGAAAGGCCAATCAGAACATGATTTGCACAACCTAGTTTAATGAATTATTATGTGAATTATTAGTAATAACTGACATGCAGATGTTACATTCATTGTGTTTGCAAACTGATGATCATTTCATTAGACATGCCAGTACAATTATTATTTTTAGATGAAATTCAAAACATTCGGTATTCAAAAAGAGAAAAAAAAGTAAAAAAAAACCTGATCATTTGAAGTCATGTTAAAGGTTACATTCTAAATTGAAGCTGATATTGCAAATTTTCGATTCTCACTAAACTGGCATATACATAAATTAAGTGAGAAATATTTGCAGAAACTAAAGTTGTTCACAGCATTTTCTTTTCAAAATCAAAAGTCTACATCCATTTTCACGACTTGTACAATACAAATGTGAATCTTTCAGATCATGCATTTTGGCAATACATGCTGGCAGTATAATCTCATTATGAGTGCACTGCTTGAAATTTTTGACAAACACAACAGCATGAAAAAGGCGAAATATCTGTTGAAAGTATCATCAAAATTGCAGAATATGAAAAAAAAAGGGGGGATTTGTTTTCCCATACATAGGAATTTCAGTGGTTTTAGTGTTTATTTGAAGGAAAAAAAAAAGATACAAACACATGCGCGCATACCAAATCCAGTCATGACGGTGCCATTTTTTCATAACGCTGTCATTTGAAAGCACAGAAAATTAGGTCTACATTACATCACATCACCCTGTTGCTGTACTCCCCTTTCCCCATCCATTTTCCCCTTCCCTCCCTCTTCATTGATGAACACCTACACTGGCCTTCAGCTTTTACTTCAGCGACATGTTTTGATTTTTGTCTGACCACAAACTTGGAGGCCTTTAACTTTAAACAAGGTGGCTGACCTGGAATTCTATACTTTCATCTGGAGTGGACCGAGAGGCTATTATAAACCGTTTCTAACAACGGCGAGCTTTGGTGAAGACTTGGGATGGGGGGGGGGGGGGGGGGGTGGGGGGGGAGGGTCTTGAATTTTGGACCCTTGCTAGTTTTCAAGCGTGATCCTCTTCTGTCTGTCACAAATAAAGATAAAGATGAATTAAGTAGAAATGCTCTATACTTGCCAATCATACCATGTGAAATCCATTGTCTTCCGAGGGGACATTATCTTGAAGGTTCTGAAGAAAACAGGATGGACACATTTTGCTTTCATTACCATATTTTTCCCTCATCCCCTCCTCCAGTCTGAATGATCTTAGGTAAAAATGACTGTGACTGTAAATGAGGAACAAACTGTAATGGTGAGAACTTGCCAGATCTTTCTGTTTGTGAACGCTGGTCGTCCACTGCAATAGGATCCTCTCAATTAAGATAAACATTGGTTTAGCATGTGAACAGCATGGGGAGTGTTACACTGCTGTAAGTCGCCATCCCCCCACCATGTCCAGATTTGGCCACAGTGGGAGCTTTGCAGTGCTTTGTTGTAATTTGTAACATTACTTGTGTAGTGCTCCCACGTTTCATGGCAGTTTGCAACAAATCACAGCGAGGTGACCCCTACAGTGGGGACAGAACTGTTACAAACCACTTTAACAGCAGAACAGCTTGTCCACAGATTTCCTTGCTTCAGTTTCAAGAGAAGTAATTTGTATTTCTTTCTTTTCAGAAGACATAATTTTTTTTTTTTTTCTCTTCAAAGAGCTACAGAAGGAAATAACAACAGAGAGGGAGGGAGCACTGACATTATTAACACCTCTAAAATGTTTTTTTCCCCACAATAGGGGAACACTTGCCTGGATTTATCACAAACTGCTATGGATTGCTGAGGCATCCAACCCAATATATATATTGTTGCTATGGTGACAAGTGTGGCAATGTCTTAGGAGAACATTTTGATGCACCGTGACATTTCATGAGTGTCCCCCAAATTTTGTCACAATGTAATAAATTGTCGAACTGCAAAATTTTATTGTATAATAGAGAGGGACAAGTCTCGTAGCAGAAAAAGAATAAGAGGAAGAGATATGGGCATTGGCAATTGATTCTATGGTAACATTTTGGCATGGTCATGGGGTGACAGTACCTAACTGCTTATACAATTCTAAGAACAGTTGTCAGTGTAGTGTGTATGGAAAACAAGACTGTTCTTTGCTTTTATCTGACCATGCCACACTGTAAAACATTTTCCCTTTTACATCCTGTTGCAAAGTGAGGCGACTGTGGGTGGAAATCTAAAATTTGAAAAATCATTGATAAAACTCCGAACAATTTTGACAAAAAAATCAAGCCAAAACATGCATTTCCACCCGTTGGGTCTTCTTCAGGCAAGATGCACAAAACTCGGGTCAACGCCTGTCTTGCGCTGAATTGGATGAAGATAAGTGAGTGCTCGTTCATTTTCATTGTCCCAAGTGTTGTGTATCTTGCTTGAAGACCTGAGAGATGGAAATGCATCAAGTTTTGTCTTGTGATCCGTTTGTCTACCGTTTCTGGTGGAGTTTTATCAATAGTTTTCCAAATTTTTTCCTTCTAGCCATTATGGACTGAACTTTCACCCCACGACCATGCCAATGATAAAATGTTACCCTGAATACCAAGTAGCATATCATCTGCTGTGATAGTCAAGTTGGACGACTGACACATTTTGTTAATGGGTAAACGGCTAATCTGAGTACAGGGTTATGAATGACAGCTGCTGGAATTTTCTAACGGTCCTTTTGTGCATGCGACAAAGTTCTGACAGATGAACAGATCCCTTGACATATGGTGGTGCATTCCTGGCCTAAACTTTATCATAAAACATGAACTTTCGATTTTATTTATGGGCGGTTTGGTGAAATCTCCAACTTGGAGATAGGCCATCACAAAATTAAATCCACAACGTTTTTTTCCACATGCAGCACATGTTTCTTTTATTTGTTCATAAACATTAAATTTGCTTTCAGTCATCAATTCTGCTTTGAAGAATATTGGACATCCCCTGCAAACATTGTTTAAATCCAGACAATCTTAATCTGGGCAAGCTGTGACGTTGCACATCACTTTTCTCATAAATAAAACTAACATGTCCACACGGAACAATGTCGATCATAACCCCAAACTGTTTCAGACAACATATTGACAAAAACAGCAGCAAAGGAGAACAGACGGAGCTTAGACCATATTTTCGGATCGGTGGAGCAAACCAGCTGTGCAATGTTGCCATGGTTACACATCTCATCAAGGAAATTAAAGCAAATTCATTCAGAAACCAGTTTGTCAGAAAAAATCAAATGAGCTTCTGGCTAGAGCCCTCTCAGGGAAAGGAGGGAGGAGTCCACTTTCAGACTATGAACCAGATTAAACTAAATTTGATTTGAGCATTACGTAAAGTTCACTTTCCACATGTCTATTTTGCCCAGCACAAACCTTCAAAAACGAAACCTGTAAAATAATGGCACATCCCTCAACCAACTCAAATTACTGCCAGACGTGAACACTTCAACACAATTGTCTGCACAGCGTGACCTGAAGACTTCTTGCTAAGGCTGTACAGGCTTTGGAGTCTCCACGACAGTCCAGTGAAAGGCCTCACGACAGTTTCAAAGTGGCAAACTCCTTTGCCAGTTCATGGCCTCTGTCAACCGCTGGGATTTGAACCGGTGGCCTGTGCACTCACATCCTTGCCACCACCTTTCCCGCTGATGACCCCCACAACCTGGTCGATCCATGCCTTTGCTGTGAGTCCATTGGCTGCCACCTCCTGTGGAAAACAAAAATCTTATGCCAGGGTGCTGAACATCTGAAACCTTTTACAGATCGACCCATATCCAAGGCCTGAGGTCACAAGCAAGTTTCCTTTGATGGATACACATGAAATTTTCAGATCTTGAACCTTCCATTTTTTCACTTCTCTTCTCAACTCTTGTTGTACTTCCTTCGATAAACAAAACAGAGGCTTGATATGAATCACCGCAAGTGCACCAATATAGAAGACTAAAAATTCACATGCATCAATCAGATACACCGGATCAAATCAACCAGCATCTACCACCATTCAAAAAGAAATGTACAGAATTCATGTATTTACTTGACCTGAATCTTTAAACCATTTTTTGGCATCTGCTTTCTGAGCCTTAAATTTTCACCACTTTCATGCAAGTGTTTCCCAATGGGAATCTTCAGTTTAAAACATATCCTTTTTCGTGGGGGGGGGGGGGGGGGGGGGGGGTCCCTTGCAATGAAGGTTATATTTCCATTCTCAACATGTGAGGGCAACATTTTTGTATCAACATCAACAGCTCTATGCAAAACATCAACTGCCTTCTACAAGTTAATGAACTATCAAAGTTATAGGTGACATACAAGTCTTCAATATGAGAACAAAAACACGAACAAAACAAATGAAGCAAGTAAGAAAAATCCAATTTCACAAATGACATGGTCATCAGAATCAAGACCCATTATAGGGAAGGCATCGGACATTAGTTAGTTATAATACACATTTTGTTTGCCGAATATCATTTACAAATTCTGACATATATTCAAGTCAAGATTACATTTAAGCGAATTTTAGGCCTTTCATCTTTAAACAGTCGTGTGATCACTTTGTTCCTGAGCTTCCGAACAGTGTATCGAATTTGTCATTTATCTTCGACTGCAATAAATGCAATAAAGTGTGTGCCTTTGTCTCCTGATCATTCCTTTACACGAATTTCTACTATGCAAATGTAATACACGCCGTGACCCTCCAAGTCGAAGTTGTCAATTTCGAGAACCCACAGGTCATCACTGGAGCAAATCCGTTTCACACAATGAACGTACGGTCATCAGATCAAGACACATCCTCGCAAGGCACGGAAACTTTTCGTTACCATACACAAGTTCGTTGTGTGTTGACATGTATATACAGAAAATGTCTGACATCCATTTTTTCACACAAAGATATTTACTATTCTGTCAATTTCAATCAAAGATAAGAAACGAACCTTTTCATCTTTTAAAATGTGTGATACTTTGGGTTTAGATTTTTTTTCTGCATTTATTACGAATTTGGCTCATAAAATAATTTCATCAAAGTGGTGTCCATTTTCATCTGATCATTTCAACCACACGCAATTTCTAAATGCAAATGTAATCTACCACGATTTTCTTACTTGGAATCCCTCCAAGTCACCTAGAAGTGTGGTCAATGTTCATAAACCCACAGGTATGACTGGGCAAATCTTGTTCCTCCACAATAAGTACATACATCACTGTCTATGAATATCCACAAACTCCAACAGAATCTTTTCCCTTCCATCACAAGTTCTCTGTGTGTGAACATTCACTAAATCACAGACAAATGACTGCTGAATCCATTTCCTTCTCACACAAAGTATTTATTACTGTCAATGTTCACAATCCTACAGATAATAAAACTGGGTGAATCTTGTTCCTCTCCATAACAAGTATATCAATGTCTGACAAGCAGAATTTTTATTTCTTTCCCATAGAAAGTGTACATATCGCTGTCTGTAATTCCCATTATTGTCAAAATCTTGTTGGTAACTAAAAGATCTATAACCATTGCCTGGAACCACTTCAAACTTTTATTTTCTTAATCAGTGAAAGTCCTTTCAAAAAAAAAAAACATGATTGTACAAACATTTCCAATGCTGAACTACATTTTCAATCAACTTCGATTTTTTTTAATGGACTCTCATTTGGATATGACATGAGCTACTCCTAACTTTGATGTACAGGCTGTCAAAACAACCAACTGGCATGGATGTCTGTGCTTGACCTGTTAAACTTAACCGTTTCCAACCCCACTGGTATTTAAAAAGGTCACGTGTCCTGTCCACTTAGGCATGGACTGGTAGTATTGAATCATATTCCCATGTAAACACAAAGAGTCTCTTCCCCCCCCTCAATTTTTTTCTTTAAAATAAAGGCAGTAGTTTGTCAGACTCCTTTTGTTTTGACCAATGACGTGAACCTGACGACCATGACTAAGAGGTGAAATTCCAATTAACCTGTTTATTACAAATTTGTCATTCGTGAAAAAACCAACATGCTGATAACATAAGAGCTATTCAGGAAGTTTTCAGCTTAAAAAGGCTGCATCTTGAAAGTGTGTTCTAAATCCAAAATGGATGTCATTTTCAAAGTGCTTCAATACAAGAAATTATTCCCCCCCCCCCCCCCCCCCCCCCCCATCATTTGCAGATGACTGTGAGTGACAATCATGGACAACTGTCCATCTAACAGGATGACTGTGGACAATCGGTCAATAATGTACATGTGCCTCTTTCTAAGGTTATGCCAGGAATAATCCATCGTAAAAAAGAAAAAAAAAGAATTCTGAATAACGTATGTCAGGCTCAGTGAACTTTCGTACCTTTTAATTCAGGCACGTGAAAAATTCCATCCATGTGTTACAGCTCTTTGGGTGCCACTTTGCAAGCTGTCACTGAAAATCCAGCCTAAAAATACAATATTCCAACAACCATCTTTGAGTCGAGTTGCCAGTAATTTGACTAACTACTTTCAACAGTATGCTTTCACGGACCCAGTTTTTCTCAACGCTATGCAACAGAGAACCGACTGGCTTGTGTGCAGCATTCAAACTAGTTTAAATCATTTTCAGCCACCATTAGGCCCATCTTTCCTTTGGCCATATCTGCTCTGTGCTGTGTGGTTTGTTGTGTCAGCAGGCATGGGCAACGTACAGAAATTTCGAGAGCGAGACGAAGGTATTTTGGCACTCAAGTCAAGCATTAAGTGTGGAAAAACAAAACTGGAAAAACAAAACAAAACCCAGCTAGGTAGGTACACAGTTTAAAGCATACAGTACGAAACTCGCTGAGCTGATGTCATTCACTCTGAACACAGTTGAGGAGGAACAATCCATATCCAAGTGGGAGAAGGCAGATCTCTGCCAAGACCGTACCTGAATGAATATTCTTTTTTATCCCCCCCCCCCCCCCCCCCCCTACTCCTAACCCTCCTTTCTCCTAGAAATGTTATTTTCACTCAGTAGGTGGTCTAGAATGTGTACCAAACCTTACAAGTTTGTGGATATCAATACATTTAATTTGTGTGTGATTTTCTTTTGAAATCCAGGTTTACTGCTTGAGAGATTTACACTAGTGCCATCCCAGCTCAGAATGTTCAAAATGGGTAAAAAGAAAAAAAAGAATCTTGGTTCCTCCCTTTGATCCAGATCGGCACAAACGTTACTGTGTCAGTCCTGCTGGACTGGCAGAAGCTGTGTTCATTTCTTCACCATGAACCTGTGAATGCACTAACAGACTTCCACCTTTAGCATCAATCGAATATTATTTTATTTGGAGCCATATTCCACCTTGAAGCTGTGTTCATTTCTTCACCATGAACCTGTGAATGCACTAACAGACTCCCACGTTTAGCATCAATCGAATATTATTTTATTTGGAGCCATATTCCACCTTGAAGCTGTGTTCATTTCTTCACCATGAACTTGTGAATGCACTAACAGACTCCAACCTTTAGCATCAATCGAAATATTATTTTATTTGGAGCCATATTCCACCTTTCTACCACGTTTTGTTCAAACTGGTTCAGTGGCTTTCATGTTACCTTACTGATAAATAAATCTCCAAACGCTGCATTCCTCTGTGTCAAAAAAGACCCCTTCCAAAAAAAAAAAAAAAAAAAAAAAAAAAAAAAATCCAGCACTGGGGGACTAAAAAGGGCAGGGAATGGTCCACTACCCCCCCCCCCCCCCCCCCCCCACCTCCCACGGCAACACAAGACGGCACTGACCTTGGGCACGGAACACATGCAGAGGATCTTGCTGGCCTCCTGGTCCACGGTGAAAAACATGACGGAGGTGGCAGGACTGAGCACCTTGTACTGCTTCATGGCGCCGTCCAGAGCCTGGCCAACCACCAGTCACAGCAGTCAAAAATACAACACTGTCCCATTTCTAATGCCCCTATTGACATCTGAGGTCACAATCCCAACATGGCATTGAGGTCATGACCTGAGCAAGGCTTGAAAGGCCATAGAATGTGAAACTTTTCTCCATTTCATAAAGATCATGGAGGACAAGGATAATGAAGATGATACACATATATTCACATTAAAATACCAGTACTGTGGCAATGAAGTGTTTACACTGACTAAAGCTACATGCCCTCACATTCTCTCCTAGTACAGATTTTTCCTACACACATCATGAGGTACCGAGTGGACCTGTGTTGGTGGCTTTGAGCACATGGTGTATGTGTACTAATATCCTCCGTTTATGATGTATATTTGTATGCAAATTCCACTCAATCATACAAATGCATGTACTAGTCAAGTTCAACTTGAAAAGAAAAAAAAAGAAAAGAAAAGAAGACAAACCTGTCAAGGTACTAGTAAAAGCGCAATGGCAGGTTCCTGATCAGTTCTATGACTTACACCTTCTAGACGGGGTGGGAAAAAAAAAGTGATGAAAAGACAAGACAGAATTGAACCAAAAAAATTATGAAAAAAAAAAAGTTAAAACATCTTAGTCTCTGATTCAGTTTCTTGCCATTTGAAATCAGTAAACTGGACACCACCACGATGATGCTGTCTGAAAGGACCAGAGGTCAGAAAGGAACATTTTTCTAACCAAGGGCCATAATCACTTTTCCAGTGAACCATAAACGAAAGAACATTTTTCTAACCAAGGGCAGTAATCACATTTTCCAGTGAACTCAAACAGAAAGAAAATTTTTCTAACCATGAACCATAATCACTTTTCCCAGTGAACCACAAACAGAAAGAACATTTTTCTACCCATGAACCATAATCACTTTTTCCAGTGAACCATAAACAGAAAGGAACATTTTTCAAAGGGCCATAATCACTTTTTCCAGTGAACCACAAACAGAAAGGAACATTTTTCAAAGGGCCATAATCACTTTTTCTAGTGAACCATAAACAGAAAGGAACATTTTTCAAAGGGCCATAATCACTTTTTCCAGTGAACCATAAACAGAAAGGAACATTTTTCTAACCAAGGGTCATAATCACTTTTTCCAGTGAACCATAAACAGAAAGAACATTTTTCTAACCAAGGGCCATAATCACCCCCCCCCCCCCCCCCCCCTTGAACCATATATAGAAAGGAACATTTTTCTAACCAAGGGCCATAATCACTTTTTCCAGTGAACCATAAACGGAAAGGAACATTTTTCTACATGCACCATAACTAGAAAGGATAATTTTTCTGGCCATATAGCACAATCATTTCTTTTTTTTTTTCATGCACTGTAATTAGTAGCATCGTCTGATTGGTTCATCGAACGATCTGAATTCTCACTCTTTCCCCCTTCCTGCTGCACACTACGAACTGCACAGATCCCATTTCACATCCATTGCACAGGGTGTCGTGAAGACTAACTGGCGGTACTCACCTTGGCATTGGAGCCTGCACTGAACTGATGGACCACAAACTTCTGGTCAGGGGAGGCTTCAATCATCCTCTTGCTCTCCTCTATCACCTGCAACCACCAACAGTCAGATCACGTCAATGACAGTCACCAGCAGTCAGATCACATCAATGACAGTCACCAGCAGTCAGATCACACAACACGGTCACCAGCAGTCAGATCCCATCAATGACAGTCACCAGCAGTCAGATCACACCACAGTCACCAACAGTCAGATCACACCACAGTCAGTCACCAGCAGTCAGATCACACCACATTCAGTCACCAGCAGTCAGATCACACCACTGTCAGATCACACCACAGTCACCAGCAGTCAGATCACACCACAGTCTGTCACCAGCAGTCAGATCACGTCAATGACAGTCACCAGCAGTCAGATCACACCACAGTCTGTCACCAGCAGTCAGATCATGTCAATGACAGTCACCAGCAGTCAGATCACACCACAGTCTGTCACCAGCAGTCAGATCACACCACAGTCACCAGCAGTCAGATCACACACCACAGTCACCAGCTGTGACACCACAGTCAGTCACCAGCAGTAAGATAACGTCAATGACAGTCACCACACAGTCAGATCACACCAGTCACCAGCCGTCACACCACAGTCAGTCACCAGCAGTCAGATCATGTCAATGACAGTCACACCACAGTCAGATCACACCACAGTCACCAGCCGTCACACCACAGTCAGTCACCAGCAGTCAGATCACACCACAGTCAGTCACCAGCAGTCAGATCACACCACAGTCACCAGCAGTCAGATCACCCTACACAGTCAGATCACACCACAGTCAGTCACCAGCAGTCAGATCACACCACAGTCAGTCACCAGCAGTTGGACGACATCACAGTCATTGGCAGTCAGATTACATAACAGTCACTGGCAGTCACATCACACACAGTCATTGGCAGTCAGATGACATCACAGTCATTGGCAGTCAGATGACATCACAGTCATTAGCAGTAAGATCACATCACGGACAGTCACTGGCAGTCAGATCACATCACAGATGGCTACCACCTTTAATTCACATCACAGTCAGTCACATCACATTACAGATGGCCACCAGCAGTCAATTCACGTCACAGACAATCACCAGCAGTCAGATCACATCATGGACTGTCATCAGCAGTCAGTTGATATCACAGTCAGTCAGATGACATCACAGTCACTAGCAATCAAATTACATCACAGTCAAGTCAGATCACATCACAAACAGTCACTAGGACTCAGATCACATCCAGTGCCACCCCACAGCACAAAGCACTAACACACCCTCAAAGCCAATGACAGGGGTTTTATCCCGTAGACTGTACAGATGATGGTGTTTATTTTGTTTTCCTGACTGCCAACTGATCGCTTGCCACAGACTGCTGGGAGATGGTGTTTATTTTGTTTTCCCGACTGCCAACCGATCACTTGCCACAGACTGCTGGGATATCATCTGGGAAGAGTTTTTTCTCGGCCAAATGACAACCAAAGATGATTCAGGACATTAAGTTTGTTTTTTTTCCCTCTCTTTTTCACATGACCCCAAGCGATACACGGTGAGATTGAGATTCAAACAGACCAGGGGAGAGAGAAACCCACCTCATTCATGACGGCGGCTTTCCTCGCCTTGTCGATGTCATCCACCTTCTTCTTCAGGCCCTTCAGCTCCTTCCTCAACTCGTCTTTCTTCCAGTAACAGATCAGGCTCTGGGCCACTTCCTGTCAACACACAGCATTCATCAATCACATATGACTAAACAACAACAATAACAAAAACCCCATCAACAGCAACAACAACAAAAGTGTGCCTGCAAGTAGCAACATTCAAGAGTGAAGATGCTCACACGCCATGCATGCACTCACCAACCTTGGCAAGAAGCCCAAAAGATCAACCACTCTACACAACCACCATACAGGTGCCTGCACTCACCAATCTTGGCAAGAAGCCCAAAAGATCAACCACCCTACACAATGACCATACAGGTGCCTGCACTCACCAATCTTGGCAAGAAGCCCAAAAGATCAACCACCCTACACAATGACTATACAGGTGCCTGCACTCACCAATCTTGGCAAGAAGCCAAAAGATCAACACCAGTACACAACCACCATACAGGTGCCTGCACTCACCAATCTTGGCAAGAAATCCAAGAGATCAACCACCCTACACAATGACCATACAGGTGCCTGCACCACCAATCTTGGCAAGAAATCCAAGAGATCAACCACCCTACACAATGACCATACAGGTGCCTGCACTCACCAATCTTGGCAAGAAATCCAAGAGATCAACCACCCTACACAATGACCATACAGGTGCCTGCACTCACCAATCTTGGCAAGAAATCCAAGAGATCAACCACCCTACACAATGACCATACAGGTGCCTGCACTCACCAATCTTGGCAAGAAATCCAAGAGATCAACCACCCTACACAATGACCATACAGGTGCCTGCACTCACCAATCTTGGCAAGAAATCCAAGAGATCAACCACCCTACACAACGACTATACAGGTGCCTGCACTCACCAATCTTGGCAAGAAGCCCAAAAGATCAACCACCCTACACAATGACCATACAGGTGCCTGCACGCACCAATCTTGGCAAGAAATCCAAGAGATCAACCACCCTACAGAACGACCATACACACACATGCACTCACCAATCTTGGCAAGAAGCCCAAAAGATCAACCACCCTACACAATGACCATACAGGTGCCTGCACTCACCAATCTTGGCAAGAAATCCAAGAGATCAACCACCCTACACAACGACATACAGGTGCCTGCACGCACCAATCTTGGCAAGAAGCCCAAAAGATCAACCACCCTACACAACGACCATACACACGCATGCACTCACCAATCTTGGCAAGAAGCCCAAAAGATCAACCACCCTACAGAACGACCATACACACACATGCACTCACCAATCTTGGCAAGAAGCCCAAAAGATCAACCACCCTACACAATGACCATACAGGTGCCTGCACTCAGGGTCCAGTTTGTGCACAAGCCAGGGTCTATTTTCAGCTTGGTTTTATCAGTAGTATTATTATTGTCGTTATGATTATTGTTGTTACTGCAGCTGACAACAAAGCACCTTTTCAATGCTTGCTGTATTTATGACACAAGAGAACAAAAATGGGGAGTTTGTATTATACTCCCTGTTCGGCTAGTATACTTACCATGTCAGTCCATAGCATTCCACGGCAGTTAGTCAGCTCTGCCAGGCCGAAGATTTTGTGTGGCTAATGCAGCTATAAGACAGTCATGTGATGCCCACCCTACTTCTGCCGAAGGAAGAAGCCGGTGTAAACTTCCTGTACCTCATTCGTCGAGGCCTGCACGCCAGGTAACCCCAAGGACCTTGGTGCTAGTGGGGAAGGTAGGGCAGGCATTAGAGTCTGACATGGTAAGTATACTAGCCAAACAGGGAGTATAATACAAACTCCCCATTTTGGCGTCATATACTGTACCATGTCAGACCATAGCAGAATTTATCGCAAAAGGAGGAGGGCGAGTGCCCTAGTGGTTCTTGGGGTTAACTGATATGGCTGCATTAGCCGCCACAAAGGAGATCCCTTTAGAACCTTCAGCCCTGGTCATGCAGATGTCCCTTAAATAAAAGTTTATAAAGGGATTTTCCGATCACCAGTAGGCTGCCTCCAGGAGATGGCACAGGGGGACAGAGTGCTGGAAAGCTGCAGAAGCGGCCAGGGCTCTGACCTCATGGGCCCGGGGTGACAAGACGGGGAAATCCTTGGACGCCTGGGCGTAGGCCGATCTGACCGTCTGGGAAAGCCACCTAGAGATAGTGCCAGCCGATATGTCTTTCTTATTGTTGGGGTTGATGGAAATAAGGAGACGTCTCTGGGAAGCGCGCCTGGGGCGCGAACGTTCCCAGTAGCGTCTCAGACACCTAGAAGGGCACAGATCCATGTCACCACCGCTCTCTCCGCCTAGGATATCCGCCAGTGAGCGGATGACGAGGTAGGGGGCGGGACTACCGGGTTCCTGGTTCTTAGCTAGGAATTCGGGAAGGAACTTAACCCTCTTGTATTCAGATTCTCTGAGGCCAAATTCCCCCTAGTTTTCAGATTTTTTTGGTGAATTTAGCCTTAAAATGGATAAAAATGGATATGTATGGTTCATGCTTCACCATAACCAAGAATAATCCTCTGGAGCTATGAAACTCCGCATGCATGGTCACAAGGCTTTGTTCTATACTGTGAGCAAGATTTTGTGTGTCTCGAGGTGAAAGGTCGTGTCACTGTCTCCAAAATGTCACCCAATGTGTCACATGCGATGGTGACAATTCTAATACAGCACACCAACATGCAGTTATCCCATGCACATGCATGTCAGTGTTGTAAAATGAAAGCTGCAGCCTAAGTGAGATGTTCTGTCTTCTATCCACCTGTTCAGTCCCCACAGGTAATCCACAGAATGTCACACACAACTAGTGTCAATTGTCACTACTGAACAGTTACTGTAGATTCAAGCACAGTTCCTCATTGTTTTTCTGTCACTGTTCCAAGCACCTTACACATGTCCATATGTATTTACACACTGTATAGCTGTACAGTGAGGAAATTGAGTAGAGTGTCACTGCCAAGTGTCATCAAAGCACTGTCACCATAAACTACAGGTAAGCATATATACACGTACACACAAACACAGAGACTAGCAAACTGCCCTACTGTTGAGCCACTTTCTGCGCATGGTAGTCATGGAAACAGTCATTCTTATGAAAGCATAAAGGCACCTGGCAGAAAGAACACATGACGTTTCTCGCGTTGTCCCTTAGTTGTCATACAGAATAATCAGTACAGAGACATAGCCCCGCATTTCGTCAGGTGTTGTGTCGAACCGTAGGGAGTCAGGTGTGCCCTTAGCTGCTTGTTTTTGTTGAGCGTATCTGTTAGTTTCTTCTGCTACTAGTTGAAAAAATGTGAGAGGTAGAAAAAAGAAATAATCTATGTGGGCAGTGTTCGACAGTGAGTGCGCAGGGCCTGTCGGCTGTTGGAATGCGGCCACGTGGGCAGGAAGTGTAGCCGGTCGCCACTGTTTTGCACAACGGCGAGTAGCACGTTGTTCTCAGGGTCGCTTTCACCATTTTCCTCTCCTTCATTGGTGCCGATTTCAACATCATTCTCTTCTCCTAACTCTCAATTTTCATACTTCTCTACTTCTTGCATAATTTGATCCCACTCCTCCGCTGAATACTCAGGAATATCATCAAACTTGCTGTTGTTAGCAGACGACGCCATTGTGAAAATCGGTCAGTCTCACGCACAACTCTTCGCTTGCAGTTTCTCCTCTTTCTTAGTGAATGGAACTGGTGCCAGCATCCAAAAATAGTGCTGCCACATTACTGTGCTATAGTGGGAAATCCCCATCAACTTTTAGTGGCTCTCCGAGTATTTTCACGGAGTCAGCACGTGATGGAAAAGTACCGTACACATGCGGCGGGCAGCTCCCGTCTGAGGCTGTTACGAAATCTAGCGCGCTGTCTCAGTGCTCCCGTCTGCGCCCGTTATGAATACAAGAGGGTTAAGAGAGACAGAGCCGTCCCTGTGGAAGGCAATGTCTCTGGGGTCCCCGCTAAGGGCATGGATCTTGCTTCGCCTTCTGGCCGAAGCCAGGGCGAGGAGAAAGGTGGTTTTCATTGAAAGAAGATCAAAGGGAAGGGAGGAGATAGGCTCAAAAGGGAGTTTCCTGAGAGCGTCAAGTACAGTAAAGAGGTCCCAAAGGGGAACGCGCCTAGGGGATTGGGCCTCACGAAGAGCCACCCCCCTAGGGATCTCTCTGAGAAGGAAGACATTCTCAAAGGAAGGTCCGCCTAGTTGGCGGATGGTTGTGCAGATGGCCGACCTGTAGCCCCGTATGGAGCTCGACGAGAGCTTGAGGTGGGATAGAAAATTTCCTATCTGGATATTGGAGGGGCGATCATGGGGAACAGAGTTTTCTTTGCACCATGAGACCCATTTCCTCCATCTGTAGTCGTAAAGGGACTCCGTGCTAGCTCTGCGAGAGGCCATGGCTAGGTCTCAGAGGTCCTGAGAGGCCCCGGTGCCGGAGAGGATGTCGAGGACGGACTGGGACCTGTCTGCCCGGGAGGTAGGGGCAGATGCTCGCAGTCGGGCTGGCACAGAAGCCAGGTGTGGAGGCAAAGCATCTGGGGGTTGGAGTGGGGGCAACCTGAGCGGGGTTGCCTGAGCATGTCCCACGGGTGTTCAACTGGAGGGGGGGGGTACATGGGAGAGGGACTTGAGGTCTGGAAACCAGGACTGAGTGGGCCACCATGGGGCTATGAGGATGAGCCTGGGTCTTTCGAGTCTTGCCTTCCTGATCACCTTGTGGAGGATCGGGAAGGGGGGAAGGCGTAAGCTATGAGGCCGGACCAGGGGAGAGAGAGGGCGTCGATTGCATACGCCTGGGGATCCGGGACGGGAGAGACATACACCGGCAGACGATGATTGAATCGGGTGGCAAACAGGTCGATCATGGGCCTGAACCAATGTTTCCACACCGAGGTTAGTGTGTGCCTGCTGAGGGTCCATTCCGTGTGAGGACGGACCTGGAGCGGCTGAGAGAGTCTGCCAGGATGTTGTGCGTCCCCGCTATGTGTCTCACGCGAAGGGTGATTCCCTGCGTGTGACACCAGCAATGAGGGCCTCTGTCCGGAGGGAGAGGCTAATGGAGCGTGCCCCCCCTCCCCCCCCTTTTTTTTTGTTGATGTAGCAAGCTACCGAGGTGTTGTCCGTGAGAAGGAGAACAAATCGGTGCGAGACCAGGGTCTGGAAGTGGAGGAGGGCAAGCCTGACCGCCTCCAGTTCCAGGATATTGATGTGGAGACGGGCAGTCAGGAGGCGTCTGTGTAGAGTTCTAGTGCCTGGGATGGGAGGGAGATGGGAACTCCGGGGCTCAGGGTGGAGGGGCTGAGCCCCTCCTCCGTGGCCCAAAGGAACCAGGGCCCGAGGGGGATGGTCTGGTCCCAGCGGTCGGTGGTCTGCGACCAACGACGGCAGAACTCCCTTTGAAGCTGTCGCTTGGGGACCCTGCCTAGGGGAATGAGGGGCGACAGGGACTCCATCATCCCCAGAAGGGAGGAAAGTGTCCTTGCCGACGTGTGGGGAGAGAGGCGGAGGCAGGAGATGAGGTCCACTAGGCGAGTGGACCTCTCTGGGGTTGGGGAGACTAGCATGGAGGTTGTGTCAAAACTCATGGCCAAAAAGGAGAACCTCTGACTGGGATTGAGTTCACACTTGGTGGGGTTGGTGATGAACCCTAGTGAGGAACATAGGCGCAGGAGTTTGGATGTGTGGGCTTGACACAGGGCCTGTGAGGGAGCCAGGACGAGCCAGTCGTCGAGGTACACCAGGAGGCGAATGTCCTCCTGTCTGGCGAGGAAGGCCATCTCCTTGACTACCTTTGTGAATAGGAAGGGAGCCAGGGAGAGGCTGAAGGGGAGTGCCTTGAACTGGAACACCCGCCCCCGCCAGACGAACCGAAGGTATCGTCTGTGGGAAGGATGAATGAGAATCTGAAAGTAAGCGTCCTTCAGATCTATTGAGGTAGCCCAGTCCAGATGGTGGATGGAGTCTCTGATCTGGGTTGGGGTCTCCATCTTGAATTTGGTGGGTCTGAGGAACTTGTTGAGTGGGGAGAGGTCAAGGATGGGCCTCCAGCCTCCCAAGGGTTTGGGGACCACGAACAGGTGAGAGTAGAACCCGGGGTTGGGATGGGGTATCTCGGTGATGGCGCCCTTTTGGAGAAGTTCCTCGACTTCCAGGCAAAGGGCCTCGGCCTGGACGGGAGGGGGATCGCTGGGGGAAGGAGGAGGAGAGGTTAGCAGAGGGGGGCGTTCGTGTGCCCAGGGTGGACGGAACCCCTCCTGTAACACTGCCACTATCCAGGGGTTGAGGCCCATACGTCGCCACGGTGGGCGTGCCGGGACAGGCTGCCTGCCAGAGGGGCCGAGGGGCCGGGGAGGGGCAAGAAGTCTGCCAGTTCCTGCTCCTCCGTAGGCGAGTCTGCCAGTCACCTCCGAGGCCGTGCCTGTTGGCCGAACCGAAAATTCTGCTGGGGGTTTTCAGTTTCGACCTAGGCGCGGCAGTACTAGTGCGCCTGGCGGGCCGAGCGTGCGAAGAGGGAGCCTGTTTGGGGTAGGGCTGGGGTCTGGAGGGGGGCAGGGTGGGACGGAAGGAGGGTCCAGCAGAGTGATGCTGGCGAGGGGGCTTGACCCCAAAGGACGCCGCCTGTCTGATGACTGCAGTAGAATAATTGCCGAAGAGCGACTGCTCCTGACCCGAGATGCACCGCAGGGCCGCCTTGAGTGCCGGGGAGAGATTGGCCTGTGACAGCACAGCATCTCTCACTGCCAATAGGCAATTAAAGTGACTCCTGGCTGCGCTGTCCGCCGCAGCTGAAAGGTGATGCACTATCTTGTTAATAAGAAAGCGCATCAGGGGGTCGCCAAACAGGCCAGAGTCTTTCTCAGTGTCGTCATCATCTGAAGACACAGAGGCAGTGCCGCCGTCCTGTGACCAGAGCTCCTCCGCTCGCTGCAGGAGCATGTCAATGAAGGCATGTCCCGCGGTGGTGTGAAGGATACCAGACCTGGCAATCCTGTCCCACTCCATTAAGTTCTTGATAGAAACAGTGGTGGATTGGGGGGAGGGGGGGGGGTTGGGAGTGAGCCAGCAGTCGGCAGGGGAAATGGCAATATCCCTGGTGACTGGATTGGCTGAGAAGGGGAGAAGACGTGGGGGCCCTGCCGCGGGTCCTTGAGGGAGACTCCTACTGGGACCACGTTAGGGGCTGACAAGAAGTCAATCCCCGGCGGAGGGACGGCCTGTGCACCCCTGGCAAAGGTTGCCGGTCTGTCCCACAAGGGGGTGAGGGTCTGGGGGGCGACTATCCTTGGCCGAGATCGCTGGGCTGGGGGGGACCTGGCGTAATGGTCTAGGGAGAAAATGTTGTCAGAGGGTGGGGATTCCCTAACAACGAGCTCTGGGCGCCAGTGTTCCAAGATGGAAACGTCGACAGACTGGGGGAGGGTGTCCTCAACCCCATCCTCAGGTTGTGGGTCAGAGTGTTCCTGAAGGGGATGTTCAGACCCACCTTCAGGGGGCAAGGGCAGGGGTGCGTGGGAGTCCCGCCCTCGTTGGGTAGTAGGAGAATACGAGGGCGGGTCCCTGGTGGCTCCATACTCGGCGGGCAGACTAGGGGATCGCTGAGCGAGAAGGCGTGCTGTCTCGTACCCGCCCCGGGGAGAGCACTGCCTCCTACGTCTCCCCGGTGCGGTCCGTGCCGGCCCCCTGCGTGGCAGGGGGGACGGTGGGCGGCATGGTAGCCGAGCCCCCTGGCCGTATGGAAGCAGACTGGGATGGCTGCAGTGACGTGTCCACCTCAAGGGACGAAAGGTTACCCTTGGTCCCGCTGGTCGATCCTCCCCCCGGAGGAACGGGACCGTGGACGTTGCCCAATAGGGGAGCGAAAGAAGTCCGCTCCCCAACGTCCTGTACCCCTAGGGGAAAATGCGACAGTCGATCGGGGTGGTTTGACCGTCGGGGGTCAGGGCGCAGATCCGACCTAGTTGATGCCTGCGTCCCTGACCCGGAGTTATGGTCAGTGGGGGAGTCCCACCAAAGACTGCCCATAACTCCTCCACCGGAGTGATGACGCTCCTCGTGTCCGAGTGGTGGCTGCACCCGGACACGGTTGGGGAGAGCGTGATGAGGCTGCGTGACGTTAGTGGGGGGGGCAAGCTAACGCCATCAGTCTCATCTGATCGAGTGACGGGCGGTGATTCCGACCGCGAGTCGTCACCCGTGCTGGTCCGCGCCTCAGCAAGGTTCCCCGGGGGCTGAGGGTCACGAGACACAGCATGATAGGAGAGAGTCTCCGTGTGCGACCGAAGGCAAGGCGAGTTGGCCGGAGAAAGGGATGAATTTGGAAGGGAAGATTTTTGAACGGGCAGGTCCTTTGAGGGGAGCCTTGCCTTTGGATTTTTTGACAGTATCGAAAGAAAAACAGCTGGAAATAATGGCCGATTGCCTGTTCGCCTTCGGGCGCAACGATCGTGCGTCTGCTGGTCGGGTAGGAGGTATCATAATGATAGTCGCGCGTCCCCTGCGCGGAACCCTTATCCACACCGGCCGTACGTTCATCATAAGTGTGAGCGGATTGTCCCCTGGAATCGACACGCGGGTCCTCCGGGGCAGAGAGCGACTCCCGAACAGAGGAGCGGCTCGACCCGTTAGTGATCCTTCACCATGTTGGGCACTAGTGGCGAGACAATCACGGAACGCACGATCGAAAAGAGGAGACAAAGAGGTGGATCGAGGGATAGAAAAGAGCTCGAACAACCCCGTGAAAAGCACTGGTAGTGCGACAAATGAAGATGAAATCGAGTGAAAGACACTTGAATTATAAGGGGAACAGTACTAGAGTACTGTTAGATCGAAGAAGCTCGATCGTAAGCGCCGCCGGTAATGGCCGGTTGAATCAAAATGGCGGGACGACCGGCGAAGAAAAATGGAAACCGAGAGACCGACGAGAAAGATCGTCGAATCAAGGTATTCGAGTTGAAGGGCGAAGCGAAATGGAAAATCGCCGACAAGGAACCGATAAAGGCTGAATGAGGAGAAGAGATGAGGAACCGGCGACGGAATTCCGATATTCAGGAATGCGAGATGCATGGAAAACAAACTCGAGAGTGCCGAGAAGAAAATCACTAACGCGAGAAGCGTGTGATCAATTAAAGAAATGAAAACACGCCAAACCAAAGCCTCACACGGCAAGGGTATAAGGGTTCAGCGCGCAAGCCACAACAAAACAAGTAAAGGAGCAAACACAAGGCAATCTTAACACAATGGCAAAGAAGAGGCGAGACAGACCACAAGACTTATCTTGCTTGGACGGCAGGCTGAAGAAGAATGAGGTACAGGAAGTTTACAATGGCTTCTTCCTACGGCGGAAGTAGGGTGGGCGTCATGTGACTGTCTTATTACTGCATTAGCCACACAAAAACTTCGGCCTGGCAGAGCTGACTAACTGCCGTGGAATGCTATGGTCTGACATGGTATAGTATATGACGCCAAAAGTCATGTACTGCACATACAATCGTTAGTGACTGACAAAACACATAAGGTAAATCTACTACACTGTAGTTAATCTGGCTGTGATCAGGGCATCAGACATGATATTCCTCACCCTCAGATTAACAAAATTAGTGAAAAACAAACAAACAAAAACTAGAAACGCTAATTCCGATGTGAAAAAATACATCAAAATTTATAGACATAACTAGACAGACACAGCAGAATGAACACCTAATGTCCTCCACTCCAGACAGTGCATACAGTTTCATTCCTCAGTCACCTGAATTTATTAAAAGAAAAAAAACGTAAGAAAAGAAGAAAAAAAAACCCATGTTATACATTTTAATAAGAAAAAGTGTAAAGACCACACAAACCACGAGGAAAAGGGCAACACTAGATGAAAACAACAGTCAGTGGAGAAAGGTCAGAACAGAAAAGGCAGAATCAAGGTGAGCAGCAGAAACAAAGGAATGACTAGCACAGAACTTGCAGGACGTGAGGATAGTCTTTGTGTTGAAAGAACCTCTGGCATCCCTAAGGACACCCAGCCAGGGTCTGAAGTAGCTGCCTGCAAGTCGGGTGAAAAGAATACAAGAATTCACATACCATGTTGACAACTGCTACAGCAACAAACACAGTTCCTGACAAAAGATGCTGACTGCTGACCAGCCTGGCTTTCAAGATCAGTCACCCTGGCTAATACCAAAGATTTGTTTTCAGCAACAACAAAAAAGAGAAGAGACAATTTAACAGTGGACATCATTTTGTATTTGCTGTCACCTTCACGGCCATACCTGGAAGATTTGCTGCAAAGAGGGAGGGGTAACAAAAAGACAGGGGACCAATGAAGAGGGAGAATGGAAAGGTGCTTCATCACTTCAGACAATGGCAAGATCTTTTAAATGATGCCTGCCATCAGAACACTGATAACAGATCAGAATGCCAGCACAGAGAGCAGCCTGAGAGGCATGATGCCCTGTCAGTAGGTACCGGCAGCCCTTCTTTCAGCGTATGGGAAAGTTCGCCGAGTGAAAAATATGCTTGTTTTCAATAGGCAGTATCTGTGAATAACGCGTTTAGAATCAGATGAAAATTGTGAAGAATAAAGAATATAGTTTCCTTTTGAACTCAGTGTTGTTTATTTGTGTTTGCAACAGACGGTATGATGATCGTTTTATTCCAAATACACCCATCCGTTAAAAGCGCGTCACACATCCCGATGCGCCGCAGGCGGCATTTGGCCAAGCATTCGAGCTACACTGTGTCAAAAATCAACGCATACAATGTGTTCATTCTATTCATTGGCGTTTAAATAGGTCAGAATACAAGAGCATGTTTCAAGCTTTATTTCAGTCTATTTTTCTTTTTAGTACGATGTGTTTAAATTGATTAGAATCGAAGTTTTTATGAGGCTTGTTACAAGTGTTGTCTTTCCAACGCCGTTGCTAAAAAACTTGCGAAAAAAACCATACACATTAACGATGCGCTAGAAAGGCCGTTCTCTCCCGCATTCATTGGTGTATCAAGCTAAGCGATTGGTTGAATGCTCGAAAAGCGCAAGCCAATCAAAGCGAAGGTATCAAATGCAAACATTCGCTCCTTGTCCAAGATTTCAACAATGGCGGAACGAAGCCGAGATCCAACAATGACCGAGTCGAATGCGCTAATCGTTGTTGAATTGCAAGACGCACTTGGTAAGATAACGCATATAATAACAAACCAGAACATTAATGAAACGATTCAATTATTTTAATTCGCTTAATACCGTGCCAATGCTTAGTTATTTTGTTCGTAATTCAGCTGGTGTTCGTCGAGATTAAACAGGTCGGAAATGGCCCACGCGTTGCGCCGTTCAAAGCGATCGTATTTTTGTACAAGACAAACTAATGAAAATAAATATTAGTAATGGGCTTCACTTATGTTGATTCATGTATTTGTGAACTGGTTACTGATTCCATTACACGATTACAGAGAAAATCGTAGTTAAAAACATCTGTTTGAGACAGATATTCCAACCGGAAACTACAACCACGTGTACAAGACGATTGGAGGCTTTGAAAGCACTGTCTTCTGATAATGACCATCGATCGAAACACCGATCATTACTGTCATACTCGATGTGCAAAGCGTGTTTGGGGGTAAAAAAAGAAAAAGAGAGACAGAGAGAGAACAGAGTCTGAAGTTGGACAGTAAGGAGGGTGTAGTGTGGGTTGGGGGAGGGCGGGGGGTTGTCACTGTCGAGTCAATCCGACTGAACGAAGTTTGGTTTAGCAATCTAATTTTTTTCCCTAGTGTATTTGAAATTTCTATAATTTAACTAAAGATTTGCTTTCTCCCCACCCCTCCCCTCCTTACTGGCAAGCACAGCAAGGCTTTGTTGAACACTTAGTGATTACTTTAAAGTAAAACTGCTAGAATACAACTACAGTAGCATTGCATTGCCAAGACATTACATTGTTGTCACAGTAACATTTATATTTTTTTGGTGATTGTATGTTATGGTCCACAGTTATGTATATTGCTGTAACAGCACAAACATACTGAATAAACAGAGTAGTTGATAAAAAGGTAGAGTCCAAAATAAAGTTAGATCTTTCCTTAATTTTACCTTTTGTTTAAAAACAAAAAGCATTATAATGTATATTTATGTTCTTTTACATGCACAATGATTAAATCAACAAGTTAATTCAAAATCATAATGATGAAATACTTAACATGTTATTGGCAATGCTTAAATCACACCCTGTTGACAAAATAATGTGTTGCAGAGGATGTACCTTTTGTTTACAAAGAACATGCAATACATTTTTGCTTACAAAGAACAACCGATACTAAAATTAAATTATAAGGAATGGACAGTGAGCAGTAACAACAAACACACACACACACACCACATGATATCACACAATGATGAAGAAACAGACAGGGAAATTTATATAAAAGCATGCACTCATAGTTAAGATAAGTGGTCCTATGCCATGCTTTAATTTTTTTCCAGTAATTTCACACACGCACACTCACACACACACACCACATGATATCGCACAATGATGAAGTAACAGACAGGGAAATTTAGATAAAAGCATGCACTCATAGTTCAATTGAGTGGTCCTATTCCATGCTTTAATGTTTTTTCTTTCTTTTCATTGTTTTTTCTTTAACTGAGAAAACACATCCACATTTTTTATATTTGTTTAACCTTTGCAAGAGCTTGTGGGTGAAAAATTACCCAGACTGTCATTTAAATCTTCATAACTCATTCAGTTTTCATAATATGTAACTAAAGTTTTATGCTGTCATTTAAATCTTCATAACTCATTCAGTTTTCATAATGTGTAACTAAAGTTTTATGACTTTGTTCATTGTGTGTTTGTGCTTGCCTCCATTAATTAACCCGTTCACTGCTTGAAAATGTTACAAACAAAGGCTTTCCCAGTGCCAGGGAAATCTAATGATTTGGGGGTAATAATTAACAAAAAATTCTAGCTCAGAAACTACAAAAGATATAACAATGAAATATATATGATTTTTGAAGGAAATTGAATGAAGATTTTGAATCTGGGCTTCTTTTGTTTTAATTTTGATAATAAAAAAATATTTAGGCATTTAGATTTGGATAGATTTTTTTGCACGATCAAAAACATATGTATTTACCACTACAGCTTCACATCCAAAAAAGAACACAAAGCAAAAAAGTTGAAAATAAAGTTTGTATTGTCACACTACACATGTAAATGAAAGTAAAACAGTTTAGAAGTCTATCAAGACGCTCACACTCCATGCAGACAGGTCAGTCCACGACCACGCCCCCCTCCCCCCACCATGCCCCCTTGCTGGACTTCAACCCTCTCTTTCACTCCTCCTCTTCTCCGACCTTTCCCTCTGCCCTGTGTCACGCCGCGAGCAGGCCACGCTCCCTTCTCGCGCTGACTATCACATCACTGGCCACTGGCTCGCAGTGCAGAGTACACACTAGGCGAGCTCGTTCGACGCTGGCAAACCAGTCAGCTGAACACACACTGAGGTCACACAGCCCGACAATAACTGACGAATACGGTCGGCAATTCCATCACAATCATCATCTCACCTTCATGCTCGAGTAAGTGTTGAATAAAAGATTATTGTCTTTGTCAAAAATGATTAGCAGAGCCTGCTCAGCTGTGTAAATACGTTGATTTGGTCGCTACGCTTGTCGAAGGTTGCGCCACCATCTTTGCAAGCGAGACGAAGTGCTGGCTGGTCATCCAGTCAGTGATGAGAATAAATGGGCTTTCCCCTCACGTGTGGTCATTTGCATATCATTTTAATACTACAGACATATAAGGCTTACTACACACACTCTATTTAAGTCCGTTAATAGAAATAGTAACGAATGAAAATTCAAGAAAAATGCATGACGTCAGTGGACGGCCCATAGGCACTGGGAAAGCATTTTTACTTCGGCGTCAGCTGACGGCTTATAGGCACTCTTCGGGTTAAATATTGTGGTGTTCTGGTGGTAAATAAAGGAGAAAATAATAAAAGCTTACAATCCTCGCCAGATACTGTGGGTGGCATGTCACCCATACCAATTAAAGAAGCATTCTCACATGCTGGAGCTTGTGGGTGGCTGGTCACCCATAACCTTCATATATGCCACAGCCTTTACCCGACATGCCAGGGTTCGTGGGTGGCTGGTCACCCAAAACCTTTATATAGGCCACAGTCTTTACCACACATGTCGGTGTTCACTATTGGCTGTGTTGTCATTTGGAGGACCACCAGACCAGGATAAAGTGGATGAGGTGTGAGCTGTGTCTCCACTTCAACTTTTCCTTAGGCAGAGTAGTTGGGCTTGGGGACTGATGAAGTGATGGTGACTGAGGAAGAGATGGAGACATAAGAAGTTATCACCCATTTTGAGGATGCAGCCATGCTGCATCAATGATGTAATCAGTGAACATGCCACTGATTGCCTTCTGGAAGACTTATCTTTACCAAAATTGGCCAGAATGTAGTTTTCTGTGATGATGATTTGGCAGTGTGTCACAGATCCACTCTCCTGAGAAAGCAGACATTAATTTTCTGAGGAAATTTGCTCTTGTAAACAACATGCTTGTGTGGCCAACCAAGACAGACACAGATTTAGTGCAAAGCATATTTGTGTTTGCCAGTGACTTCAACATAGTCTCCAAAACAACTACTGGCCATGCCTGGTGTGTTCCAATTAACAATGAACTCTGCCTGAAGTATGCTGCATACAAAAAGAACTATATACGTAGTCAACCCAATCTGCCTGTCAGCAAGAGTGCACTTCCCACCCTTATCGTCGGTGACCTTTTGTTTGGTGGCTGCACACACTCGTCAGAAACGGCAGAAATAACATGATTTTATAAATAACAATACAGACAACATCATACCAAATTTTTGTTGAAATCTGTCAATAAGTTTTGGAAAACTGTCGGTTTTAATTTGGACATTATCATCATTCCACCTCTGTTGGCCACTATTCTAGTACAGGAAATAAAATGTTAGGTACAAAATAACAAAAATGTACACTTTGATTTACAGGAAATACTGTACAGAAACTGTATACAAAATTTGGAAACAGTTCATGAAGTAGTTTAGAAGTTATAGCAATTTTAAGTGTGGCAGGCGATTCTACCCCCATTTTTCCGCCGTCCAAATTGCAATATTTCCTGTTGTTTTTAGCACAGAAGTTTTCATAAATGTTTTATAGCAGATACCTCAGAAAAAAATGACTTTGCTTAGTACAACTTAGAGAGTTTGTCCAAACCGCCATTCTTACTGTGCTGCAGTGCTTCAAAGTAGCCACATCATGCAAATTCGAAAAGCGCTGAATTGCGATTTATTACAAGTTTGACACTTTATCACACAAAAGCCATGTAAACTGATACCATGGAACTTACTTGTTCAAAGAGTGTAAGTTGTATAGATTGAGAACACCAATTTATAACCAGATGTATCAATCATGTATCATCCTATTGGCTTTCAAACTTGGAAGATATCTCATTTTGTCAGGTGCATAAAAATGTTGCAACTTTAAACTGCAATATCTCGAAAACGACTGAAGATAGAGACTTCATTCTTGTTGTGTTTTGTATGTTTTTCCATTTACTTTGCAATGATACAGACTTTAAGTATGAAAAACAATATGCTAATTTTGGCTGCCGGTACCTACTGTCAGGACCCCAACCTTTCATCCTCAAACCTGTCCACAATACTGTGAGCAGAGTATGTACTGAAAGATCAGACCAGTGATCTATTTGGGTGACAGGGAACCCACTCCTTAGCAAAATGGCACGCATTCAGACTGATGCTGATTCAGTTACAAATTCGATCACACAGAGTTATGAGTGCAAAATTGATTCAGAAAAAAACCCATGAAGCAGACTTTGTCAGCGCGTGCATGAGTGACAGTATGACAGACTAAGCCTGCCAGTAAACCCACAAGTAACAGCATGTGTCTGCTGGTGTATTGTCAGCGAGCATAACACAGATGACTATTTCTGTCCGAGCACTGCAGAAGTTTTGTTCAGTCATCTAAGAATGACCATAATTTCTTTATCCAATGACAACCATTCATGCCCTGGTACAAAGAATCCCGAAGAGGGTCTCTCTAATACTTAAAACAAATAAATTTGGAAGTTATGGGCATTTTACATTAAAACAACAACTTTTTCCCCCACCTACAAAATACATCCTTAGAGATGACTTTTTATTTTGAAAAAGAGGACTGGTAGTCCAGATATGTTCATGTTTAGATTACTTTTGGATTTTCCTGGAGGTGGGTGACCATGATGGTCAGTGATAAATATCAACCACTATGTTTTCATTCTACGCTTGGTGCCTTTTGATCTGCGGATCTGGAAAGGGGATGGGCGAGGGATGGGGCTGGGATAATGTTTTTTTTTTTTCAAAACAGAACCCTTATTTCATGTTTTTCTAATACTTAAAACAAACAAATTTGGGAGTTATGGGCATTTTACATTAAAAAAAAAGTTAAAAAAGAAAGTAAAGCACTCACATCATCCAGAGCGACGATCTGTCTGTTGAGCTCCCGGTCAGAGAAGTTGGCATCCCCCTGTCCCTTCTCCAGCACCTGCTTCAGCTCACTGACCGACTTCTCCAACATCTCCAGTCGGTGCTGAGCCTGACAGGGGGGATAACACATTGCACACATAATGAAAATCACAGAAACCCAGGGGCTGGCAAACAATACTTAATGAACTCATGCTTAATCTTCAGCATGTCACTCACAAATAGTGATGTGCTGAAGCTTAAGAACTGTCGGAATGTGAATTTTTTAATTTTTTTTTTATGCAATGCCAGCTTAGTCCACAGGAAACTCAATGGCTGTTTGCTTGACCATTCAACTGAAGGCTGTTTTGCTTGACCATTTAACTAAAGGCTGTTTGCTTGACCATTCAACTGAAGGCTGTTTTGCTTGACCATTTAACTAAAGGCTGTTTGCTTGACCATTCAACTGAAGGCTGTTTGCTTGACCATTTAAATAAAGGCTGTTTGCTTGACCATTCAACTAAAGGTGGTTTGCTTGACCATTCACCTAAAGGCTGTTTGCTTGACCATTTAACTAAAGGCTGTTTGCTTGACCATTCAACTGAAGGCTGTTTGCTTGACCATTTAACTAAAGGCTGTTTGCTTGACCATTCAACTATAAGCACACTTCACACAGTGAATAAAGCGTAGTTGACCATTTACTATACACATTTCACATAAGCTGAACAAAAAGAGTGGTTTTTTCATTAATACTTTTGTTCTCAGACAGATAAGAGGTCACTTCTTTACCCTGTACAAGATGGAGGAACAGAGGCTGAGCTCACTGCAAGAGGCAACAGAACTTCATGATAAGTGAAAGATCCAACACTGACCATGTTTATATGACCAAGAGATGTGCATGCATGGGGAAAATCATCTCATTCTTCCTGGTGTGTTTGCCGATGGACAATACTGACATTCTAAGATGGGCATCCCAGCCTTATGCTGATGAGAAAATGTGCAAGAAAATTGCTTCATATGGGATACGTACTTAGGCTTATGACGACATCAAAACAGTTGCACACAAGATATGTACCGCGGCATCCGAGGGGGTAAATTTTTTTAACTATGACCAAAACACACCATCCTGATGAAGCTATTATTTTCAGTGCATCATTACTTAATGTGCACCTAATTAGTATGACCTACATACCATTGGCCTTACCGAGTGTGTTATATCCAGATTCAGAATTGTTCTCACCTTGTGTGCCTCTGCTCCGGTGACGGCAATGATGCGACGGATCCCCTTGGAAATGGCCTCCTCCGATACAATGTAGAACTGACCCACGTGGCCCGCACGTTTCAAGTGTCTGAAATCACATGGAGATCAGTCTCTGGATCGATGTCCCTAAAGCAAGATCCACAATATATCACTAATGTTCAGGGAACGAGGAGGAGAGGGAGGTTGTAAAGTATGCTGCAAAGCTACCAGTCCAGGTAAATCAATGTCTGCTTATCATCTGAACTACTAAACAACTTGTCTGCTATAAACACACAACAAATCTACCCACATAGGCTGAACATTTCACTCCGAGGCAGGCAATTTGGAAAATGTTGGGCTTCCAAACAAGGCATTTGAAGGTGACTGCTTCAGAGGACTGCTGCTTTTTTATGGCAACTGCTTCAACAACAGTGGTTGTGATATGCTTCAAACTTCAGAGTCCAAAAAAGTTTCAAGATGTCATTTTTCAACTCACATCAAGCATGATTCAAAGTGACAGAGACAGGTGACAGCACAATTACGGACAATTTAACAGACATATGCAAAGCAAACTACAACCAGTTCTAAATTTTCATACCTTATATTAAAATGATTTGGACTTAAATTTTCATTTAGTGGGTCTTTTGAAACAGTATCCCAGTTTCCTAGTTTCACTGGCATTCTACAACTGAATTTGATCATTAGATAACTTCTGGTACAATACAACATGGTAGTTAAAAATTAATCATCAAATACACGCACATACATTTAAGCTTAAGCTTCATAATGCATTCTGGTTCAAGACAGTCTGAAACGTCCCTAACCTGGTCTAAGAGGTCAGATGGGCTATAAGGACATGACAGTTTCAGAAAGCACAAAATACAAACTTCCACAGGTCTGATATAAATCTTACTAGTAAAACAATTTCTTTAACAGGAAATCTTAAGTAAGTGTAGGAAAAAAAGTAACAATATGAAAATGAAACAATTTCTACTGAAGCAAGGTGATGCTTATGATAGCGGTTTCTTTGACATGTGCAATTCCCTACATAATGAGCTCATGTGGTGTAGCATCCAAGTCCACAAGAAGCGACAATACCACGAAAATCAAACATCTGACCTACGATCCCCCAGTTCCAGTCCACTACTTACGTTCCTCCACAGAACTCCACTGAAGTGACGGACGCCGCCGGACCCATGGGATCCGACTCCAACTGTTGGATGGGAATGCCGACAGACAACACTCGCACTGGGTCAGGGTACGTCTGAAAATAGCACAGTCTGAAGACGTCAAAGGTTACAAAAGACTACTTCTTCATAATCCCATCAGGACATCATCAAAATCACTGTTACTGCAGGTCTTTATCATTTCCTTTTTGCCTCATCAACCCGAATGGCCTTATCCCAAGCTAGTCATTCCAGATACACACTCAGTCCCAGTCTGGTTTTCTCACAGCCTCACCAGTATTTCTGGAATCAGTCACATGGTTCTCTCGCAGCCTCACCACTATCAACAGGATTTCTGGAATCAGTCACATGGTTCTCTCGCAGCCTCACCACTATCAACAGGATTTCTGGAATCAGTCACATGGTTCTCTCACAGCCTCACCACTATCAACAGGATTTCTGGAATCAATAACTATTAAGTCATGATGAGGCAACCCACCACAGGAGATACTGCACTGCCACCAAGTCACTTCACTGCTGGGTCATGTGGTACCTGTTCCGAGTTAATTACAGGGCTGGAGTCGAAGCGCTGTGCAAATGGCTGCCACTTTCTCAGCAGCAGTAACCCACAAATGGTACAACCAAACACTCAAAGCTTCCCAAGTAATCTATATGGATAGGATGTAACCCACAAATGGTACAACCAAACACTCAAAGCTTCCCAAGTAATCTATATGGATAGGATGTAACCCACAAATGGTACAACCAAACACTCAAAGCTTCCAAAGTAATCTATATGGATAGGATGTCGCCCTCAATGGACGGAAAAAGGTGGAACAAAGATTAAATGGTCAGAGGACAGGCAAAATACAGCAGAACTGCAGTTAGAGTATTAGCTGTGAATGCAATACAGACCATTTTCATTCCTTGTATTTTGGGTAGAGTGGTGTACTTGGAGCATTTGCTTGTAAAATGATGAATAAATACACAAGAATACAGATGCAAACTAGTCACAGGCACATGGGTGAGCATACACACACATGCTTATGCACACATATACACACACACAACCTCCAACTGACCTCATCGAAGACGGCACGCAGCCCTTGAATACTCTTGGCCAGGGCCAGTCCCATGTTACCGTCGTACACCTCCTCGTTCTTGGCAGCCATTTTGTTCACTTCCTCCTCCGTCTGCTTCACTTCTTGCACTGTCATGGCTCCCTGAATACCCCAAACATCACTCCAGAGTTTATTTCCAAGCTCCCTGAAAACCCCACACATCACTGCAGAGTTTATTTCAAGCTCCCTGAAAACCACACACATCACTCCAGAGTTTATTTCCAAGCTCCCTGAAAACCCGTCACATCACTCCTGAGTTTATTTCCAAGCTCTCTGAAAACCCCACACATCACTCCCGAGTTTATTTCCAAGCTCCCTGAAAACCCCACGCATCACTCCCGAGTTTATTTCCAAGCTCCCTGAAAACCCCACGCATCACTCCCGAGTTTATTTCCAAGCTCCCTGAAAACCCCACGCATCACTCCAGAGTTTATTTCCAAGTTCCCTGAAAACCCCACACATCACTCCAGAGTTTATTTCCAAGCTCCCTGAAAACCCCACACATGGATTAGACATGAGATCCGAGAAACTTGTAAAAGCCTGAAAATTTGTGAGGGAGGGTCAGGTAGGTAGAACTGTCAAAAAAAAATCTTAAAAGAAATAAAATAAACCGAATCGTGAACTTGACCGGGGCTGAAAACCTGACGATATTTAAGTGAATTGCCTTCAGGTTTACCATCTACACTGACCCACACTGATGTGGCAGATGACCCCTGGTGGTCTTACTTATACACATCCAAATTATTTCAGCTGATTCATGTATATCTCTGGAACAGCCCTAGGCATCTTCAGGAAACTTAGATTCATGTGAATACAGGAAAAGTCTCATGTCTGATGAATCCGCTCTTCAATTTCCGTCCTCCCAAAAAGCCCCACACATGAATCCATGGTTTATTTCCCCTCACCCCCCCCTTCCTGAACACCTTGCACACCAGTCCATGCTTCATCAGGTGAGTCCAATCATCTGTGCCTTGCCGCCATGCAGCTCATTCCAGCTGCCTGAACACACTGCCACACCAATCTGCTGTGTTACTCCCCTGCTTCCTGAAAGCCAGCTGACACAACAGTCAGTCAGCGCAAACAGCCTTCACCTTGGCTGTGACGTCAACAAAACAATCATCTAGTGTGGAGAGCCTTCATCTTGGCCATGAAGTCAACACAAAGGCCAGCCAGTACAGAAAGCCTTCACCTTCACAGCGAAGTCAACACAAATGTCAGTGGATACAGAGTCCTCACCATGGCAATGAAGACAACATAAAGGTCAGCCAGCACAAGGGGTTTGCATTTTAGAAGCAAAGTCAAAATAGTCAGCAGATAGAGTTCTCACCTTGGGTGCGAAGTCGCAGTCAACGCAAAATAGTCTGTAGATACACAGAGCTCTCTACTTAGCAGCGGCGTCAACACAAAATAGTCAGCAGATCGAGTTCTCACCTTGGGTGCGAAGTCAACGCAAAATAGTCTGTAGATACACAGAGGTCTCTACACAGCAGCGATGTCAACGCAAAATAGTCAGCAGTTGGCAGTGATGTCAACACAAAATAGTCAACAGATACAGAGTTTTCATTTTGGCTGTGATGTCAACACTAAATAGTCAGCAGATACACAGAGTTCTCACTATGGCTGTGAAGTCAACTCAAAATAGTCTGCAGATACAAAGAGTACTCACTGTCAATTGAAAATAGTCAGCAGATACAAAGAGTACTCACTGTCAACTCAAAATAGTCAGCAGATACAAAGAGTACTCACTTTGGCTGTGAAGTCAACTCAAAGTAGTCAGCAGATACAAAGAGTACTCACTGTCAACTCAAAATAGTCAGCAGATACAAAGAGTTCTCTCTGTCAATTGAAAACAGTCAGCAGATACAAAGAGTTCTCACTGTCAATTGAAAATAGTCAGCAGATACAAAGAGTTCTCACTGTCAACTGAAAACAGTCAGCAGACACAAAGAGTTCTCACCGTCACTTGAAAATAGTTTGCAGATACAAAGAGTTCTCACCTTGGCAGTGAAGTCAAACCGAAGCCGGTCAGGTGCAACCAGGGAACCTCTCTGATCTGCCTCCTTTAGGACGACTCTCAAGCCAAAGTTGAGCATGTGGGTGCCCGTATGGTTCTTCATGACCGCACAGCGCCGTAACTGAAACCATAGCAACAGAACCATTCAGAGTAGTGGATTTCTTCCTCCAGTGTCTCTACTTAAGTGAAACCATAGCAACAGAACCATTCAGAATAGTGGATTTCTTCCTCCAGCGTCTCCACTTAAGTGAAACCATAGCAACAGAACCATTCAGAATAGTGGATTTCTTCCTCCAGCGTCTCCACTTAAGTGAAACCATAGCAACAGAACCATTCAGAATAGTGGATTTCTTCCTCCAGTATCTCGACTTAAGTGAAACCATAGCAACAGAAACCATTCAGAATAGTGGATTTCTTCCTCCAGTATCTCGACTTAAGTGAAACCATAGCAACAGAACCATTCAGAATAGTGGATTTCTTCCTCCAGTATCTCGACGTAAGTGAAACCATAGCAACAGAACCATTCAGAATAGTGGATTTCTTCCTCCAGTGTCTCCACTTAAGTGAAACCCAACATCTCATGCAGCTGGTGTCAAAATCCAAATATATCGTCTCAAGTAGTTTTACACCCTCACCCCCTACTTCCCCATCCTAAAGTATTAAGATGCTAACACAGATGCGCACAGCCTCATAACACATTGTGCAATACACAGTGACAGGCAAAGTTTCCCTAATTAAACACATTCCCACACACTCATGCCAGCCTTCCAGCACATTCATCACGACACACTAACAGGCAGACCGACACACAGAAGCAGACAGATACACACACCTTGACCTTTTCACTACTAGCCCTCCTGTCAGCTGTTACAAGAAAACTATGGATCTGCCTTCAAAGGTAATCCTGTACTTTGTTCCCCTGCGCACCTGTATGGAAGCTCGGCATACAGATGCTGTGTTGAAACCACAGTGACTGCCATTTACAAACAGCATTGATTTGAGCCCCAAAAGTTTTGAAATATAATTTTCAGCTCGTACTGTGTGTGGAAATAAGCGAGTGTTATGGGACTACCACTGTTTGATTGTGGAAAATTAAGCCAAGGTGCCACTGATTAGTAATGACAGGTCAGAGAGCAGTCTGTGTGTGTGTATGTGTGTGTGTGTGTGTGTATGTGCGTGTATGTGTGTGTGTGTGTGTGCGTGTGCGCGCGCGTGCGTGCGTGCGTGCGTGTTAGCTGACCAAGAAGAAGAAAAACATAGTAAAGGATGGATTAAGGATTTCCTATCAACAGGTAAATGACCTCAATGGTCGGTTTTAAGTATCAACATCACATATACAGCCACCTACATCCACACCGGCAGCACCACTCACCTCATCAATGAGGAGTTTCATGGTGTCTCCTACTCGCAGAGTTCCCTCGATGACTCCTATGTGCAGCACATAGCCTCCCCTGACCTGTACGTTCTTCACCCTGAACTCCACCTCCTGTACAAAACCATATCAATCCTCTTGAACACATCCACATCAATCCTCTTGAACACATCCATATCAATCCTCTTGAACACATACACATCAATCCTCCTGAACACATCCCTATCAATCCTGAACATATCCATATCAACCCTGAACACGCCCATATCAATCCTCTTGAACACATCCACATCAATCCTCTTGAACACATCCACATCAATGCTCCTGAACACATCCATATCAATCCTCCTGAACACACCCATATCAATCCTCCTGAACACATCCCTATCAATCCTCCTGAACACATCCATATCAATCCTCCTGAACACATCCACATCAATCCTCCTGAACACATCCCTATCAATCCTCCTGAACACATCCCTATCAATCCTCCTGAACACAGCCCTATCAATCCTCCTGAACACATCCACATCAATCCTGAACACATCCCTATCAATCCTGAACACATCCCTATCAATCCTCCTGAACACATCCCTATCAATCCTCCTGAATACACCCATATCAATCCTCTTGAACATATCCATATCAACCCTGAACACACCCATATCAATCACACCCTTATGGATCTTCCTGAATACACCCATATCAATCCTCTTGAACATATCCATATCAACCCTGAACACACCCGTATCAATCATGCCCTTATGGATCTTCCTCAATACACCCATATCAATCCTCCTGAACATATCCATATCAACCCTGAACACACCCATATCAATCACACCCTTATGGATCTTCCTGAATACACCCATATCAATCCTCTTGAACACATCCATATCAATCCTGAACACACCCATATCAATCACGCCCTTATGGATCTTCCTGAATACACCCATATCAATCCTCTTGAACACATCCATATCAATCCTGAACACATCCGTATCAATCATGCCCTTATGGATCTTCCTGAATACACTCCTATGAATCCTCACGAACACATTCTCCTGCACATAATCATGTCAATCCCAACACCCAAATCAATCCTGAACACACCCATTATCAATCTTGAACACACTAATATCAATCCTGAACACACCCACACCAATCCCCCTAAATGCAACCTATCAATCCTCTAGAATGCACCATATCAATCCTCTTCAATCCTCCACAACGTACCCATATCAAACCTCTTAACACACCCATATCGATCCTCTAGAACAAACCAATATCAATCCTCCTGAACAAGCCCATATCAATCCTGAAGAACACACCCATATCAAATCTCTTGATCACAACTGTATCAACCATTCTAAACACAATAATATCAATCAATCCATAAGAAAACATCTTTCCCTGGAGACAAACACTCATAATTCAGACACAAACTAAATTCAGACAAGTTTATGTACAGAAGAGTATATTTTTCTTGTTTATAGAAATCAACAATATACCTCCATTTCTGAAAGTACACAAAATTTGTTTTAATTCATAAGCTATTGCATTTACATTTGGCGTCATATACTGTACCATGTCAGACCATAGCATTCCACGGCAGTTAGTCAGCTCTGCCAGGCCGAAGATTTTGTGTGGCTAATGCAGTAAAAGACAGTCACGTGATGCCCACCCTACTTCCGCCGAAGGAAGAAGCTGGTGTAAACTTCCTGTACTTCATTCACTCTCGGCCTGCCGTCCAAGCAAGATAAGTCTTGTGCTCTGTCTCGCCTTTTCTTTGCCGTTGTGTTAAGATAGCCTTGTGTTTGCTTCTTTACTTGTTTTGTTGTGGCTTGCGCGCTGAACCCTTGTACCCTTGCCGGTGAGGCTTTGGTTTGGCGTGTTTTATTGATTTTATTAACCACACGCTTCTCGCATTCATGCCTTTTTCTCGGCACTCGGACTTTGCTTTCCGTGCATCTCGCAATTCGGAATTTCGGAACTCACCGCCGGTTCCACATCTCCTCGCTTTAATTAGCCTTACGGCCCTTTGTCTGCGAGTCCCATTTCGCTTCTCCTTCCATTCGGATACCTGATTTGACGACCTTCCTCGTCGTTTCACTCGGTTTCCATTCCTTTTGCCAGTCGCTCAGCCATTTTGTTTCGACCGGCCCTTACCGGCGACACATACGATCGAGCTGCCTCGATCGAACAGCGCGATTTCTGCGCATTTACTGCACTACCAGTGCCCCTCCCGAGGTTGTTCGAGCTCTTTCTATCCCTCGATCCACCTCTTTGTCTCCCCTTTGCGATCGTGCGTTCCGTGTTTGTCTCGCCACCAGTGCCCAACATGGTGAAGGACACTAACGGGTCGAGCTGCTCCTTTGTTCAGGAGTCGCTCTCTGCCCCGGAGGACCCGAGTGTCGATTCCAGGGGACAAACCGCTCACACCTATGAGTGTACGGTCGGTGTGGAGGAGGGTTCCGCGCAGGGGACGCGGACCATCGTTACAATTCCTCCTCTACCCGATCGGCGGACACATGATCGTTGCGATCGAAGTCGAACAGGCAATTGGCCGAGTCGAACTGGCAATCGGCTGTCATTGCCGACTGTTTTTCTTTCGATTCTGCCTCTAAATCTAAATCCAAAGGCAAGGCCCCCCTGAAAGGACCTGCCCGTTCAAAATCTTCCCGTTCTTCGGCCAAATCGCCTGTTCACCTTCGATCGCACAAGGAGACTCTTGCCTATCATGCTGCGTCCGGCGATCATCGGCCCCTGGGACCCTTGCCGAGACCCGGACCGGCACGGGTGATGACTCGCGGCCGGAATCATTGCCCATCACCCGATCGGATGAGACTCGTGACGCTAGCTACCTCCCCCCCCCCCCCCCCCCCCCCCCACTAACGTCACGCAGTCGAATCACGCTCTCCTCAACCGTGTCCGGGTTCAGCCACTACTCGGACACGAGGAGCGTCAGCACTCCGGTGGAGGGGTTGTGGGCAGTCTTTGGTGGGACCCTCCCACTGACCACAACCCCGGGTCAGGGATGCAGGCATCGACCAGGTCGGATCTGCGCCCTCACCCCCGACAATCGAACCACCCCGATTGACCGTTGAACTCTCCCCTAGGGGTACAGGACGTTGGGGAGCGGACTTCTTTTGCTCCCCTGTTGGCAACGTCCGCGGTCCCGTTCCTCCGGGGGGAGGATCGACCAGCGGGACCAGGGGTAACCCTTCGTCCTTTGAGGTGGACTCGTCGCCGCAGCCATCCCAGTCCGCTTCCACACGGCCAGGAGGCTCGGCTACCATAACCACCCACCCTGCCATGCAGGGGGCCAGCACGGACCGCACCCGGGAGATGCAGGAGGCAGTGCTCTCCCTGGGGCGGGTGCGAGACAGCTCGCCTTCTCGCTACCCTCCCCTTGGTGCCCAAGGTTACCCGGGTGCCCAGGGAGACTCTGCCCCAGGGCCGCCACAGCCCGTCGTACTCCGCGGGGACCGGTGGCTCTATTCCCCCGAGAGGAATCAGCGGCTTAGGGCTGACACCCATTCCGACTCTATCTCCGGTCGCATGTGGCATCCGGCCTCCCAGAGCTGGATTGACCTGGGCCCCCCTTCCTCTCGGGCGCTGTCCGATCGGCGATCCCCTAGTCTGCCCGCCGAGTATGGAGCCACCAGGGACCTGTCCTCGTTTTTCCCCACTACTCAAAGAGGGCGGGACTCCCACGCACCCCTGCCCTGGCCCTCCGAAGGTGGATCTGAACATCCCCTTCAGGAATACTCTAACCTACAACTCGAGGACGGGGTCGAGGACTCCCTCCCCCAGTCTGGGGACCTTTCCATCTTGGACAGCTGGTGCCCAGATCTTGTTGTTTGGGAATCCCCTCCCTCTGACACATTTTCTCCTTTACCCATTTCACTGGGTCCCCCTCTGCCCAGCGATCACGGCCAAGGATAGTCGCCCCCCAGACCCTCACTCCCTTGTGGGACAGATCGGCATCTTTCGCCAGGGGTGCACATGCCGTCCCTCCCCCGGGGATTGACTTCTTGTCAGCCCCTAACGCGGCTCCAGTAGGAGTTTTCCTCAAGGACCCGCGTCATGGCCCCCATGTCCTTTCCCTCTTCTCTGCCAATCCAGCCACCAGAGACACTGCCATTTCCCCTGCCGACCTCAGGCTCACGCCCAACCTCGCCCCTCCCACTTCCACCTCTGTTTCTATTAAGAACTTGATGGAGTGGGATAGAATTGCCAGGACTGGCATTCTTCACACCACCGCGGGACATGCCTTCATTGACATGTTCCTGCAGCGAGCGGAGGAGCTCTGGGCAAAGGAGGGCGGCACTGCCTCTGTGTCTTCGGACCCTGACGACACTGAGAAAGACTCTAGCCTGTTTGGCGACCCCCTGATGCGCTTTCTGGTCAACAAGATATCGCATCACCTTTCGGCTGCGGCGGACAGCGCAGCCAGGAGTCACTTTAACTGCCTGTTGGCAGTGAGAGATGCTGTGTTATCACAGGCCAATCTCTCCCCAGCACTCAAGGCGGCCTTACGGTGCATCCCGGGTCAGGAGCAGTTGCTTTTCGGCGACTATTCCACTGCTGTCATCACCCATGCAGTCGAGGAACGCAAACAGGCTGCGTCTTTTGTGGCCAAGCCCCCTCCCCAACATCGCCCTCGCCAACATCGCCCTTCTGGACCCTTCTTCCGTCCGGCCCTTCCCTCCGCCAGACCCCAGCCCTACCCCAAACAGCCCCCCCCTCGCACCTCAAGGCCTGCCAGACGCCCTACTTCCGCTGCGCCTAGGTCGAAACCGAAAACCCCCCAGCAGAATTTTCGGTTTGGCCAACAGGCCCGGCCTCGGAGGTGACTAGCAGACTCACCTTCGGAGGAGTGAGAACTGGCAGACTTCTCGCCCCTCCCCGGCCCCTCTGGCAGGCAGTCTGTCCCGACATGCCCACCAGTGGCGGCGTATGGGACTCAACCCCTGGATAGTATCAGTGTTACAGGAGGGGTTCCGTCTGCCCTGGGCACACGATCCCCCCTCCCCCCCCCCGCTATCCTCTCCTCCTCCTTCCCCCAGCGACCCCCCCCCCCCCCCCCCACCCAGGCGGAGGCCCTTCGCCTGGAAGTCAAGGAACTTCTTCGGAAGGGCGCCATCACCCATATACCCCACCCCAGCCCCGGGTTTTACTCTCACCTTTTCGTGGTTCCCAAGTCCTCGGGAGGCTGGAGGCCCATCCTCGACCTTTCCCCACTCAACAAGTTCCTCAGACCAATCAAATTCAAGATGGAGACCCCGGCCCAGATCAGAGACTCCATCCACCATCTGGACTGGGCCACTTCTATAGATCTGAAGGACGCTTACTTTCAGATCCTCATTCATCCTTCCCACAGACGATACCTTCGGTTCGTCTGGCGGGGACGGGTGTTTCAGTTCAAGGCGCTTCCCTTCGGACTCTCCCTGGCTCCCTTCCTTTTCACGAAGGTAGTCAAGGAGATGGCCGCCCTTGCCAGACAGGAGGACATTCGCCCCTTGGTTTACCTCGACGACTGGCTCATCTTGGCTCCCACACAGGCCCTGTGTCAAGCCCACACATCCAAACTTCTGCGCCTTTGTTCCTCACTAGGGTTCGTCACCAACCCTGCCAAATGCGAGCTCTCGCCCAGTTAGAGATTCTCCTTCCTGGGCATGAGTTTCGACACCACCTCCATGCTAGTCTCCCCGACCCCAGAGAGGTCCACCCGTCTGATGGACCTCATCTCCCACCTTCGCCTCTCTCCCCGCACGTCGGCAAGGACACTTTCCTCCCTTCTGGGGATGATGGAGTCCCTGTTGCCTCTCATTCCCCTAGGCAGGGTTCCCAAGCGACAGCTTTAAAGGGAGTTCCGCCGTCGTTGGTCGCAGACCACTGACCGCTGGGACCAGACCATTCCCCTCGGGCCTTGTTCTTTTGGGCCATGGAGGAGTGGCTCAGCCCCTCCACCCCTGAGCCCCGGAGTTCCCATCTCCCTCCCATCCCAGGCCCTAGAACTTTACACAGGCGCCTCCAACTCGGGCTGGGGGGCCCACTTGGAGAGCAGTCACGCCTCGGGGTGTGGGACCCATTGACTGCCCGTCTCCACATCAACATCCTGGAACTGGAGGCGGTCAGGCTAGCCCTCCTCCACTTCCAGACACTGGTCTCGCACCGATTTGTTCTCCTTCTCACGGACAACACCTCGGTAGCCTGTTACATCAACAAAGGGGGGGGGGGGGGGGGGGGGGGCATGCTCCATCAGCCTCGCCCTCCGGACAGAGGCTCTCCTCCGCTGGTGTCACACGCAAGGAATCACCCTTCGCGCGAGGCACATAGCAGGAACGCACAACATCCTGGCAGACTCTCTCAGCCGCTCCAGGTCCATCCTCCACACGGAATGGACCCTCAGCAGGCATACACTAACCTCGGTGTGGAAACATTGGTTCAGACCCATGATCGACCTGTTTGCCACCCGATTCAATCATCGTCTGCCAGTGTATGTGTCTCCCGTCCCGGATCCTCAGGAGTACGCGATCGATGCCCTCTCTCTCCCCTGGTCCGGCCTCATAGCTTACGCCTTTCCCCCCTTCCTGATCCTCCACAAGGTGATCAGGAAGGCGAGACTCGAGGGACCCAGGCTCATCCTCATAGCCCCATGGTGGCCCACTCAGTCCTGGTTTCCGGACCTCAAGTCCCTCACTCACGTTCCCCCTCTCCAGTTGAACGCCCGGTGGGACATGCTCAGGCAACCCCGCTCGGGTTGCCCCCACTCCAATCCCCAGACGCTTCGCCTCCACGTCTGGCTTCTGTGCCAGCCGGATTGCGAGCATCTAACCCCACCTCCCAAGCGGACAGGTCCCAGTCCGTCCTCAACATCCTCTCCGACGCCGGGGCCTCTCAGGACCTCCGAGACCTAGCCATGGCCTCTTGCAGAGCTAGCACCGAGTCCCTTTACGATTACAGATGGAGGAAATGGGTCTCATGGTGCAAAGAAAACTCTGTTCCACACAATCGCCCCTCCAATATCCAGATAGGAAATTTTCTGTCCCACCTTAAGCTCTCATCCAGCTCCATACAGGGCTACAGTTCGGCCATCTGCACGACCATCCGCCAACTGGGCGGACCTACCTTTGAGAATGACTTCCTTCTCAGAGAGATCTCTAGAGGAGTGGCCCTTCGTGAGGCACAATCCCCAAGGCGCGTTCCCCTTTGGGATCTCTTCACTGTACTTGACGTTCTCAGGAAACCACCTTTCGAGCCTATCTCCTCCCTTCCCTTTGATCTTCTCTCTATGAAGACCACCTTTCTCCTCACCCTGGCTTCGGCCAGGAGGCGAAGCGAGATCCACGCTCTCAGCGGGGACCCCAGAGACATTGCCTTCCACAGGGACGGCTCTGTCTCCCTAAGTTCCTTCCCGAATTCCTAGCTAAGAACCAGGAACCCGGTAGTCCCTCCCCCCTACCTCGTCATCCGCTTGTTGGCGGATATCCTAGGCGGAGAGAGCGGGGCGACATGGCTCTGTGCCCTTCCAGGTGTCTAAGACACTACTGGGAACGTTCGCGCCCCAGGCGCGCTTCTCAGACGTCTCCTTATTTCCATGCAACCCCCAATAATTAAGATAAGGAACATCTCCAGCTGGCACTATCTCTAGTGGGCTGTCCAAGATGGTCAAATCGCCCTAATTCTGCTAATGGTCTGACATGGTACAGTATATGACGCCAAAATGGGGAGTTTGTATTATACTCCCTGTTTGGCTAGTATACTTACCATGTCAGACTCTAATGCCCGCCCTACCTTCCCCACTAGCACCAAGGTCCTTGGGGTTACCTGGTGTGCAGGCCTCGACGAATGAGGTACAGGAAGTTTACACCGGCTTCTTCCTTCGGCGGAAGTAGGGTGAGCGTCACATGACTGTCTTATAGCTGCATTAGCCACACAAAATCTTCGGCCTGGCAGAGCTGACTAACTGCCGTGGAATGCAATGGTCTGACATGGTAAGTATACTAGCCAAACAGGGAGTATAATACAAACTCCCCATATTTCAACTCCTCTACAAATTTGAACAAATTCAGAAATTTCTTTGATTTACACCTGAAATCAAAGATTCCTCTCATGATTAAAAGGGCAGAGCATACAGCACCGTACCTCGTCTCCCTCCTTGACCATGAACCCTTCATCGTAGATCTGACCTCCTTGCTCAGCATAGAAACAGGTTCGGTCCAACAGCACGCCGCACTCCTGACCTGTGGTGACCTCCTCCACAAACGTCTTGTTGTAGCGCAGAGCGATCACTTTGCCTGTCGCTGTGTCAAATTCTGAAATATCACACACACGCACACACATAAACATTTCTGAATAAAAGTTTGCACTCTTACAGAAACATTAATCAATCAGGCGGCTTACCAATACACGCACACACACATACACACACTTTCTAGTATCTGAACCACACACTGGATTACTCTTGGTCACCTGTACCCAAACTGGTTAACTTTCTACAGAACTGTACCCCAACTGGATTACTTTACACCAAAATGATCCAAACTGGGTTATCTTTCAGTTGCACATGCCCAAATTACGGCACTTTCCCTTCAAGTTCACCCGAACGGGAAAACTTGCCAAAAATGTATACAAACTGAACAACTTTTCCGTTAAATGTACTCAACCTGGATATCTTTCAAATCAGATGTAGTGACATTGGGAACGTTCCAATCAAAAGTACTCACACTGGACAACTTTTCTTTCAAACTCACTGGATTTTCCAGTCAAATGTACTCAACTTAGACAATTTTTCCAGAGACATGTATTCAAACTGGATAATTTTCCTGTCATCTGTACTTCCAACTGCATAGCCTGCCAATCAAATGTACTCAAATAGGATAACCTATACTTTCCATTTGTATGTTCTCCTATTAGATTATTTCCAGTCAAACATACTCAAATTGGTTAACTTTCCAGTCGCATGCACTCAATCTATGTCACTTTCAAGTTGACTGTATATGAAAACTGGGATAGGCATACAGTTTGTCAGGAGTGAGAAACGCTCCTAAGACACTCCAGACATGGCACGTCATAGCAGGAAGAGGCACATCCAAGCCCATTAACAATGGTAGGAGGACCACCTCCGATCCTGTTCCAGACACCAGGCACAGAGGCCATCAGCCCACCAGGCACAGAGAGGCCATCAGCCCACCAGGCACAGAGAGGCCACCAGCCCACTTCCTGACACTAGGCACACAGAGAGGCCATCAGCCCACTGGGCACAGAGAGGCCATCAGCCCACTGGGCACAGAGAGGCCATCAGCCCACTCCCCGACACCAGGCACACAGAGAGGCCATCAGCCCACTGGGCACAGAGAGGCCATCAGCCCACTCCCTGACACCAGGCACAGAGAGGCCATCAGCCCACTCCCTGACACCAGGCACAGAGAGGCCATCCGCCCACTCCCTGACACCAGGCACAGAGAGGCCATCAGCCCATTGGGCACAGAGAGGCCATCAGCCACTCCCTGATACCAGGCACAGAGAGGCCATCAGCCACTCCCTGACACCAGGCACAGAGAGGCCATCAGCCCACTCCCTGACACCAGGCACAGAGACGCCATCAGCCCACTCCCTGACACCTGGCACAGAGAGGCCATCAGCCCACTCCCTGACACCAGGCACTGACAGGCCATCAGCCCACTCCCTGACACCTGGCACAGACAGGCCATCAGCCCACTCCCTGACACCTGGCACAGACAGGCCATCAGCCCACTCCCTGACACCAGGCACAGAGAGGCCATCAGCCCACTCCCTGACACCAGGCACTGACAGGCCATCAGCCCACTCCTGACACCAGGCACAGAGAGGCCATCAACCACTCCCTGACACCAGGCACAGAGAGGCCATCAGCACCCACATCGGCCGAGAGGCATCAGCCATGGACACAGAGAAGGCCATCAGCCCACTCCCTGACACCAGGCACAGAGAGGCCATCACCCACTCCTGACACCAGCACAGAGAGCCATCAGCCCACTCCCTGACACCAGGCACAGAGGCATCAGCCACTCCTGACACCAGCACAGAGAGGCCATCAGCCCACTCCCTGACACCAGGCACAGAAGGCCATCAGCCCACTCCCTGACACCAGGCACAGAGAGGCCATCAGCCATCCCTGACACCAGGCACAGAAGGCATCAGCCCACTCCTGACACCAGGCACAGAGAGGCCATCAGCCCACTCCCTGACACCAGGCACAGAGAGGCCATACATCCGACACCAGCACTGACACCATAGCCACTGAACACAGGCCACAAGAGAAGGCCATCAGCCCACTCCCTGCCCACCAGGCATCAGACAGGCCACATAGCCCACTCCTGACACCAGGCACAGAGAGGCCATCACCAACACCTCCCTGACACCAGGCACAGACAGGCCATCACCCACTCCCTGACACCAGGCACAGAGAGGCCATCAGCCCACTCCCTGACACCAGGCACGAGAGGCCATCAACCACTCCCTGACACCAGGCACAGACAGGCCATCAGCCCACTCCCTGACACCAGGCACAGACAGGCCATCAGCCCACTCCCTGACACCAGGCACAGAGAGGCCATCAGCCACTCCCTGACACCAGGCACAGACAGGCATCACCACTCCCTGACACCAGGCACGAGAGGCCATCAGCCCATCCCTGACACCAGCACAGAGAGGCATCACCACTCCCTGACACCAGGCACAGACAGGCCATCAGCCCACTCCCCTGACACCAGGCACAGAGAGGCCATCAGCCCACTCCCTGACACCAGGCACAGAGAGGCCATCAGCCCACTCCCTGACACCAGGCAAAAGGCCATCAGCCCACTCCCTGACACCAGGCACAGAGAGGCCATCAGCCCACTCCTGACCCAGGCACAGAAGGCCATCAGCCCACTCCTGACACGAAGAGGCTCCCACCAGCAGAGGCCATCACCCACTCCCTGACACAGGCACAGAGAGGCCATCACCACTCCCTGACACCAGGCACAGAGAGGCCATCACCACTCCCTGACACAGGCACAGGAGGCCATCACCACTCCCTGACACAGCACAGAGAGGCATCACCCACTCCTGACACCAGGCACAGAGAGGCCATCAGCACTCCTGACCAGCACAGAGAGGCCATCAACCACTCCCTGACACCAGGCACAGAGAGGCCATCAGCCCACTCCCTGACACCAGGCACAGAGAGGCCATCAAAGCCACTCCCCTGACACCAGGCACAGAGAGGCCATCAGACAAGGCCACACACTCCCTGACACCAGGCCACAGAGAGAGTCATCAGCCCACTCCCTGACACCAGGCACAAGAGGCCATCAGCCCACTCCCTGAACAAGAGCACAGAGAGGCCATCAGCCCCTCCCTGACACCAGGCACAGAGAGGCCATCACCCACTCCCTGACACCAGGCACAGAGAGGCCATCAGCCCACTCCCTGACACCAGGCACAGAGAGGCCATCAGCCCACTCCCTGACACAGCCAGGCACAGAGAGGCCATCAGCCCACTCCCTGACACCAGGCACAGAGAGGCCATCAAGCCCACTCCCTGACACCAGGCACAGAGAGGCCAATCCCCAGCACACCAGGCACCAGGCACAAGAGCCATCAGCCCACTCCTGACACCAGGCACAGAGAGGCCATCAGCCCACTCCCTGACACCAGGCACAGAAGGCATCAGCACTCCCTGAACCAGGCACAGAGAGGCCATCAGCCCACTCCCTGACACCAGGCACAGAGAGGCCATCAGCCCACTCCCTGACACCAGGCACAGAGAGGCCATCAGCCCACTCCTGACACCAGCACAGAGAGGCCATCAGCCCACTCCCTGACACCGGCACAGAGAGGCCATCAGCCCACTCCCTGACCCAGGCACAGAGAGCCATCAGCCCACTCCCTGACACAGGCACAGAGAGGCCATCAACCCACTCCCTGACACCAGGCACAGACAGGCATCAGCCCACTCCCTGACACCAGCAGAGAGGCCATCAGCCACTCCCTGACACAGGCACAGAGAGGCCATCAGCCCACTCCCTGACACCAGGCACAGAGAGGCCATCAGCCACTCCTGACACCAGGCACAGAGAGGCCATCAGCCCACCCCTGACACCAGGCACAGAGAGGCCCTCAGCCCACTCCTGACACAGGCACAGAGAGGCCATCAGCCCACTCCCTGACACCAGGCACAGAGAGGCCATCAGCCACTCCTGACACACTGGCACAGAGAGGCCATCACCCACTCCCTGACACCAGGCACAGAGAGGCCATCAGCCCACTCCCCTGACACCAGGCACAGAGAGGCCATCAGCCCACTCCCTGACACCAGGCACAGAGAGGCCATCAGCCCACTCCTGACACCAGGCACAGAGAGGCCATCAGCCCACTCCCTGACACCAGGCACAGAGACGCCATCAGCCCACTCCCTGACACCAGGCACAGAGAGACCATCAGCCCACTCCCTGACACCAGGCACAGAGAGGTCTTCAGCCCACTCCTGACACCAGGCACAGAGACGCCATCAGCCCACTCCCTGACACCAGGCACAGAGAGGCCATCAGCCCACTCCCTGACACCAGGCACAGAGAGGCCATCAGCCCACTCCCTGACACCAGGCACAGAGAGGCCATCAGCCCACTCCCTGACACCAGGCACAGAGAGGCCATCAGCCCACTCCCTGACACCAGGCACAGAGAGGCCATCAGCCCACTCCCTAACACCAGGCACAGAGAGGCCATCAGCCCACTCCCTGACACCAGGCACAGAGAGGTCATCAGCCCACTCCCTGACACCAGGCACTGAGAGGCCATCAGCCCTCTCCCTGACACCAGGCACAGAGAGGTCATCAGCCCACTCCCTGACACCAGGCACAGAGAGGCCATCAGCCCACTTCCTGACACCAGGCACAGAGAGGCCATCAGCCCACTCCCTGACACCAAGCACAGAGAGGCCATCTGCCCACTCCCTGACACCAGGCACAGACGCCATCAGCCCACCAGGCACAGAGAGGCCATCAGCCCACTCACTGTAGTTGCCCTCCACATCAGCAGTGTAGTTATACTTGGGGCCGTCGTCGGTTGGGGCGATGCCTCGATTCTGCAGTTCACTGATGGAGTGAACCTCCAAAGCAATTTGGTCATCCACAGTGCTGCCCCCTGCCTGTGACATCATCTGCCGACAGAAAGCAACATGGATCAATGGGAGTGCTGTCCCCTGCTTATGAAATCATACGCCAACAGAAGGCAACATGGATTAATGGGAGTGCTGTCCCCTGCTTATGAAATCATACGCCAACAGAAGGCAACATGGATCATGGTGAGTGCTGCTCCCTGTCTGTGACACCATCTGCCGACAGAGAGAAACATGGATCAATGGAAGTGCTGTCCCCTGCTTATGAAATCATACGCCAACAGAAGGCAACATGGATCATGGTGAGTGCTGCTCCCTGTCTGTAACATCTGCCAAAAAAATCAAAATGGATCAGTGTGCAAAAACATACACACACACACACACACACACACACACACACAGAGATTTATGCTAAACAGAAAAAAAAGAAACAAGTAAAACCCAAGTACAGAGAACTTAAAATGTTACGGAAAACGCACCTGTATCAAAAGGCTGCTTACTTTTCGAGCAAGAGAGAATGTATTCGCTTCAGATTCATTCCACATGAAAATCAAGGAGTAACTTTTCTTGCTCATATTCTTTACAAGCATTTCGCTCTTTTTTTCCTCTCTCCCATTCTTCTTGTTAACTCGGAGGTGTAATCCACCGATTTCCTTTCCTTCCTGTTTTGGCTTCCTTCCAGTCAGACTTTGTGAAGGGGACTGGCAGCTTAACTCAACGGCAGCTAGACTCCTCAATATGTCAGCACTATTTTGGCCGTATTTTTAACATTCAACAATACTTACAATACTGACATATGAAACAGACAGCAGCATTACTAAAAACAAGGCAAAACACATTCTTTAAAGAAGGTTCAATTAACACTTTTTTCAATACAAAAAAATACCGGAACAGATAGGAAAATTTTCAACAAAGATCTCATTTTCAGATGTTACAAGAAACAGAAATAGATCATGCACAAAACAATAGTCTCTAGATGGCAGCTTGAAGACGCTGACTTTGACTTCATCAGAATTGTTTTGTGCTTTTCAAGCTGACTGTGGGTCTGGTGAGTATTGTTTTCTAAATGATTTATGCCTGTTATTTTTAACATATGAACTGTTTAGGTTTTTTGTATTACTTATGAGTTACTTTGAACATTCTTCTTGGTGTTTTTCTTTTGTGCGATTATTTTGTCTAGACACATAGAAAAAATAGAAATAATACCTGATATTAAAATTCTATTTGTGTATTTAAAAAACAATTCCAGATTTTTCATGAGTGCTATTGGTATATTTTTATTTTGTAAATTATATCATTGAAATGTGTACGTGAAACGTACATGTGGTTCGATTAGAATGTATAAATTGTCCATCAGCAAATAAAATGGGAAGAATTAGGAGACGTTTCCATCAAAGCTATGTTCCCTCTGTCATAAAAACATATTTAATGATGGTTCCTCCATCAAACACAAGAGTAAACACTTGCTGAAGCAAGTGTTGTTTTTGTTCTCCTATCCTGATTGGGGAAAGACCAGCCTCAGACCTCTTTCGAAACAACACTATCAGAGAAAACAAAACAAAAAACTATCAGAGAAAAAAAAACACTATCAGAGAGGAAAAAAAAACATTATCAGAGAGGAAAAAAAACAGCAATAACACTATCAGAGACAGAAAAGAAAAAAAAAAAAACACTACCAGAGAGAAAAAAACCACTATCAGAGAGAAAAAAAAAACACTATCAGAGAGAAACAAAAAAACCACTATCAGAGAGAAACAAAAAAAAACACTATCAGAGAGAGAAAAAAAAGCACTATCAGAGAGAAAAAAAAACACTATCAGAGAGAAAAAAAAACCACTATCAGAGAAAAAAAAAACACTATCAGAGAGAACAAAAAAACACTATCAGAGAGAAAAAAAACACTATCAGAGAGAAAAAAAGAACACAATCAGTGAGAAAATAAAAAAAAAAAACAACACTATAATAGAGAAAAGAAAAAAAACAGAAAAAAAAACAACACGATCAGCGAGAAGAAAATAAAAAAAAAAACACTATCAGAGAGAAAAGAAAAAAAACATTATTATCACAGAGAGAGAGAGAGAAAAAAACAACACTATACAGAGAAAAAAAAACACTATCAGAAAGAGAGAAAAAAAAACAGCAACACTATCAGAGAGAAAAAAACAACAACAAAAACGCTATCAGAAAGGAAAAAAACTATCAGAGAGAGAGAAAAAAAAAAAAAACACTATCAGAGAGAAAAAAACTACAACACTATCAGAAAAAAAAAAAAGCATTATCAGAGAGAAAATAAACAAACAAACCAAAAAAAAACACTATCAGAGAGAAAAAAAAACACTATCAGAAAAAAAAACAATCAGAGAGAGAGAGAGAAAAAAAAAACACTATCAGAGAAAAAAAGCACTATCAGAGAGAAAATAACCAAACAAAAATAAACACTATCAGAGAGAAAAAAACAACAACAACAACAAAAAAAAACACTATCAGAGAGAAAAAAAAAACACTATCAGAAAAAAAAAACACAATCAGAGAGAGAGAGAGAGAGAGAGAGAGAGAGAGAGAGAGAGAGAAAACACTATCAGAGAGAAAATTAAAAAAAAAAAAAAAACCACTATCAGAGTGAAAATTAAGAAGAAAAAAAAACCACTATCAGAGAAAAAAAAAAAACACTATCAGAGTGAAATAAGCCCACTATCAGAGAGAAAAAAAAAATATCAGAGAGGGAAAAAAAAACACAAAAAACACTATCAGAGAGAAAATTAAAAAAAACAAAACACTATCAGAGAACAAAAAACCCACTATCAGAGAGAAAATTAAAAAAAAAAAAAAAAAAACCTATCAGAGGAAAAAAACACCATCAAGAGAGAAAAAAACAACAACCAAAAACAACACTATCAGAGAGAGAGAGAGAGAGAGAGAAAAAAAAAAACACACTATCATAATTTAGAAAGAGAGGGTGTTAGTTACCGCCAATGACATTGACAAACAAAGCAAGGACGTGTCTCGTCCTGTGCTTTGTTTGTCAATGTCATTGGCGGTAACTAACACCCTCTCTTTCTAAATTTTGCTTCGTTCTCCGCCATCAGTCACTCCATTTTGAAACACTATCATAGAAAATAAACACTATCAGACAGAAAAAAACACAAAAAAACACTATTTGAGGGGAAAAAAAAAGATGTCAGAGAGAAACAAAGACAACAACAAAACACTATCAGAGAGAAACAAAAACAGCAACAAAACACTATTAAAGACAAAAAAAAAACCCACTGTCAGAGAGAAAACACTATCAGAGAGAGAAAAAAAACCACTATCAGAGGAAAAAAAACACTATCAAAGAAAAAACAACACTATCGGAGAAAAAAAAACTATCAGAGAGAGAGAGGAAAAAAAAAAACACTATCAGAGAGAAACAAAAACAGCAACACTATCAAAGACAAAAAAAAAAAACTGTCAGAGAGAAAACAACACTATCAGAGAGAAAAAAAAACAAAAAAACCCACTATCAGAGAAAAAAAACACCACTATCAGAGAAAAAAGAAACACTATCAGAGAGAGAGAAAAAAAACCCACTATCACAGAAAAAAAAAAAAAAAACTATCAGAGAATGAAAAAAACAACACTATCACAGAAAAAAAACACTATCAGACAAAAAAAAAACAAAAACACTAGGCCCTATCAGAGAGAGAAAAAAAACCCAACACTATCAGAGGAAAAAAACTATCAGAGAGAAAAAAAAAAACATTATCAGAGAGAAAAAAAACACTATCAGAGAGAAACAAACACAACAACAAAACACTATCAGAGAGAAACAAACACAATAACAAAACACTATCAGAGGAAAAAACACAATCAGAGAAAAGACAACACTTTCCTGAGAAAACAACCACATAACTATCAGAGAGGGAAAAAAGAGAAGTGAACTCACACACACAAATTGTTATAAGGGAACTAACCAGGCCTGGTTAGTATGTTATTCGACAGAGTTGTTACCCTTGAGCTAGATTAAACGCTGACTTCAAGTTACTGAATCCTAGTTAAAAACATGCAAGTTTGAAAGGAACGTCACACGCACCCCATTCATCCATCCAACACAACACCAAGACATGTTGACAACTGTTTTCAGTTTACAAAAATGAACTGCCCTTAGTTAAAACTTAAATGGTTGAGCAAATAGCTGTTTCAATTTCTCCTGGATTGAAGCTTATGTGTACATGGAAAAAAAAACAACCAACTGCATTGTGCCTTTGCATAAGCTTCAGCCTATCACAAGGTGCGAGCCCTGCCTCTGAATATAACCAGAGCCTAGTTTGTGGCTGTGCACTGGATTTATATCCAGCTCAGACTCGGATGATGTTCAGGTGGCAGACCCTAGACACCACAGCTTACCAAGGAGTGCTGCTTGGCTTTGTCAAAGCCCTCGTTGTCAATGGTCAGCCCTTTCTCTTCTGTCATCAGCTGCGTCAGGTCCACGGGGAATCCGTACGTGTCATACAGACGCCACGCCACGTCACCTGGTCACAGACATCCACCAGCTCCGTCATCATCATGGCTTCTAATCCTCGTTACACCGCTACAGCACCACTGTGATTTTGTGGTACAGTGCAGGTCTGAATGAAATTAGTGAATTCCTATCCACATGTTCATAGCCAGCAAGAATATGTAGGAAAACTTCAGAAATAAATCTTAAATAAATGTTAGCGAACCGCCCAGAGAAACGTGGACAAACGAGTCACAAGACAAAACACAACGCGTTTCGACCTCTTAGGTCTTCTTCAGGTGAGAAACAAACGAATAAAATAACGAAAATTCACTTAGCTTTGATCACTTCAGATCACTTCAGAGTTCAGCGCAAGGAAGAAGGTTGCCTTCTTCCTTGCGCTGAACTCTGAAGTGATCTGAAGTGATCAAAGCTAAGTGAATTTTCGTTATTTTATTCGTTTGTTTCTCACCTGAAGAAGACCTAAGAGGTCGAAACGCGTTGTGTTTTGTCTTGTGACTCGTTTGTCCACGTTTCTCTGGGCGGTTCGCTAACATTTATTTAAGATTTGTTTAGATTTCCGCCTGCAGTCGTCTCACTTTGCAACTAGATCTATTCAAAAATAAAGTCTGACAACTCTTAGAGCATTATCCTGGCCATTAAAAAAAAAGAAAAAGAAACAAATTAGAAAAACGAAATAAGCATGCCGAGCATATGTACATTAACATCTGCTCTCTTGTGTATGTGTGTTTGTATGTGTGTGTGTGTGTGTGTGTGTGTAAATGTACATGTCCCCTGCACATGTATTTGTGTATGCTTGTGCGTAAGTGAAGGTTGCATGTGTGTGAGACACAATTTGGGGCTTTTTTTTTTCTTTTAATACAGAATTTGTGTCTATCCTGAAGAAAATCAATCGGGAGTTTCAGTGACGCATGAGGGGTTTGGAAGAATTAAAAAAAAAAGATTACTGCAGCCTGTATTGAGAGGCCATAATGGTTCTCGTTCCTTGCAGACAACAAAAGAAAAAGTGCAGCCTGATCGGTAAAAGCTGGCAAACCAAAACAAAGCTTACAAAAAACAGCCAATGGAGTGCACCCAGTGTGAACCGTTGTCCCTTTCCACTCTTCACATGGTCACTGTTGATGCAAAGCAGTAGCATATCCCTCCCTCCCTTGTTTTTGGTTTTTTGGTTTTCTTTTTTGCTTTTTAAACAAAACTGCCCTAGTTTTACTTTCCTTTACAGTGTAGAAAAAAAATCACGCATTTTGCATAGACTTCATATTACTTTAGTTCCAAGAACTTTTTGAGTTCCAAATGATTTGGTGATCACCAGGCGAAATGGAGGGTGTGTCTCTGACTGACCAATTACAGTAGTGACCAGCAGGGGGGTAGGAGGTTCAAACCTCAAAGACTATCCTCACCTGGCAGCACCTTGCTGTCGCCCAGTTTGTTGATGGTCCTCTGCAGCAAGTTGCGTCCACGATTCAGCGTCTTCAGGAACTGTGCCTCCTCTTCATTGATGATCTCCTTCACCTGGCATGCGACACCATGTACATGAGAGAGAGAGAGAGAGGGGGGGAGCAGAGAATACGAGAGTGGGGGAGGATGAGAAAGAGAGACAGAGAGAGAGAGAAAGAGAGGGGGAGGAGTGAGAAAAACAGAGAGACACACACACAGATGTGGTGGGAGGGAGTAAAGGGGGGGGGGGGAATGGGAGGGAGGGAAGGAGAGAGAGAGAGAGAGAGAGAGAGACAGAGAGAGAGAGAGAGAGAGAGAGAGAGAATGCGCACATTTCTATGGATGCTTAAAAAATTGTGAAAGGTATGCATGCGAGTGACACCGTTTCCCTTTTGTTGTATCCCCCCCCCCCCCCCCCCCCAAAATGATGCCACAGGGAAAGACAGACAGCATTCTGTCTGTGCAAGACTATGGGTGTATACACCTGTGTTAAATTTTTACATGGTAATCAGAGAGCACTGGCCTGTGTGTTCATCCTGAACATGGTTCCTTGTGTCTACAATCTATACCGCTCATCTGTGCACCAAAATAAATGTAGAATATTAAGGTATACCAATGCTTACCATCTCTGGGTCCTTCTTCACCTCTGGAAAGGCATCTCCCTGTCAAAAGAAGAAAAACAAAATTGTCACTGGTTTGAAGTCTCATTATATGCACAAGAAGGAAACTACACCTCACACAAGCATGCAAACACTTAACAACAAACTGTTTTCAGTACTGACTAGTAAACCGTTCTTTTTTTTTATAATTTAATCTCGAATTACCATCCTCATATTGATAACGATCCTGTACATAAAAGTTTTCAATCTGGTAACAATCCATTTTCTCCATGCAGCCAAACAGCACCTCCTCAGCAGTTTTCTCGTCTGGTCATACTGAAGGCCAGTTTCACAAGCCCACGTTCTTTATATACTTTTGGTCATACATAGGCTTTTCATACTACAAGGCCAACTGGTCAAAATGTGATTTAAGAAAAAAAAAAAACGTATCAGCAAAAGAAAAATTGCACCCTATGTTTCTCTTCCAGTTTCTTTTCTTTTCTCTCTCTTTCTTTTTTTTCCGAGGAAAAGGGTTTTCTGTGTTTTACTTTTCATAGTCTATGTCTTTTTCCCCCCATCTGCGACAAACAGCAGTGATGATTTCTGAACATACCAGAAGCTGAACCACTGTGTCCACAAGGGAGGCAAACATGCCAGGCTTGCCATTCAGCTTCTCTGTTCCGTATCGCACCGCTCGTCGCAAGATCCTCCTGAGCACGTACCTGTGGACAACAAGCAAGGTCCAATGAAAGAATGATTTCTCCTCAGTAAAATATCCGCTGACATTAAAAAAAAAAGACCAAAGAAAGAGTAGATTTTTTTCCAAACTCATACGGGGACAGAAGACTAGAATGAAATCATACAAATAAACTGAAAGCACACACATAAACTAAACATCAACTAAATCATCAAAACTACCCAACAAAACCCTGTTCATGATGACATACCACCATGACTGTTGTTGTTGATGTTGCCATCTAATCTTCTATGTCTCCTCAGAGCCAATATTCAAAGGCTGATTATTCCGGCCCCCGCCCCCGCCCTTGCATGACACACCAACTTAAAACATCATTCACTTCAGCACATATATAGATTATCACTAGATGGTCTGATCACAGCATATCCTACACAGTGTACATCCTGCAGAATGATCTCTCCACAGTAGCTCTCTGGTTTACAGTCCCTTGTTCTTGTCTTATTCATAGACACAGCTCTTACCTTCTGCCATACCATGAAACACTCCCCTCCCAGCTCCTAAAAAATTAGGTACAGATCTGGAGTAGTGGACTTGCGGACAAGTAGGTTATGGGTTCAATTCCCATCAGGAGCATGTATTAGCAGAATTTTTTTGGCCCCAGATGGCTACTACCCACAGCTGAGAGCGCTATATGGTCTCAAAGGGAAAGACGTTAACCTTACAGTCGAGTTCATCCACTTAATAGTTGCATTTCTGAGTTACGATCAAATTTCCAAACAAGCATCACAGGTCTGTCTTTTCTGAACCTGGTTGATGCCAGGATTCATTATGAATGGAAGCACAGACTGCAAGCATGCCACTCTTTAGGTGAAACTGAAGAATCATCTTAATCCTTAGCACTCATAAAAAAAACGTCTCCCACTGTGAGGCCCTCCAAGTCCTGCTCTTGTGGTGACCTCAGTGTAGGTGTCCTCTCTCACTGTGTGGCCCTTCATGTCCTGCTCTTGTGGTGACCTCAGTGTAGGTGTCCTCTCTCACTGTGTGGCCCTCCATGTCCTGCTCTTGTGGTGACCTCAGTGTAGGTGTCCTCTCTCACTGTGTGGCCCTCCATGTCCTGCTCTTGTGGTGACCTCAGTGTAGGTGTCCTCTCTCACTGTGTGGCCCTTCATGTCCTGCTCTTGTGGTGACCTCAGTGTAGGTGTCCTCTCTCACTGTGTGGCCCTCCATGTCCTGCTCTTGTGGTGACCTCAGTGTAGGTGTCCTCTCTCACTGTGTGGCCCTCCATGTCCTGCTCTTGTGGTGACCTCAGTACAGGTGTCCTCTCTCACTGTGAGGCCCTCCAAGTCCTGCTCTTGCAGTGACCTCAGTGTAGGTGTCCTCTCTCACTGTGTGGCCCTCCATGTCCTGCTCTTGTGGTGACCTCAGTGTAGGTGTGTCTCACCGTATGGCCCTCCATGTCCTGCTCTTGTGGTGACCTCAGTGTAGGTGTCCTCTCTCACTGTGTGGCCCTCCATGTCCTGCTCTTGTGGTGACCTCAGTGTAGGTGTGTCTCACTGTATGGCCCTCCATGTCCTGCTCTTGTGGTGACCTCAGTGTAGGTGTCCTCTCTCACTGTGTGGCCCTCCATGTCCTGCTCTTGTGGTGACCTCAGTGTAGGTGTGTCTCACTGTGTGGCCCTCCATGTCCTGCTCTTGTGGTGACCTCAGTGTAGGTGTCCTCTCTCACTGTGTGGCCCTCCATGTCCTGCTCTTGTGGTGACCTCAGTGTAGGTGTCCTCTCTCACTGTGTGGCCCTCCATGTCCTGCTCTTGTGGTGACCTCAGTGTAGGTGTCCTCTCTCACTGTGTGGCCCTTCATGTCCTGCTCTTGTGGTGACCTCAGTGTAGGTGTCCTCTCTCACTGTGTGGCCCTCCATGTCCTGCTCTTGTGGTGACCTCAGTGTAGGTGTCCTCTCTCACTGTGTGGCCCTTCATGTCCTGCTCTTGTGGTGACCTCAGTGTAGGTGTCCTCTCTCACTGTGTGGCCCTCCATGTCCTGCTCTTGTGGTGACCTCAGTGTAGGTGTGTCTCACTGTGTGGCCCTCCATGTCCTGCTCTTGTGGTGACCTCAGTGTAGGTGTGTCTCACTGTATGGCCCTCCATGTCCTGCTCTTGTGGTGACCTCAGTGTAGGTGTGTCTCACTGTATGGCCCTCCATGTCCTGCTCTTGTGGTGACCTCAGTGTAGGTGTGTCTCACTGTGTGGCCCTCCATGTCCTGCTCTTGTGGTGACCTCAGTGTAGGTGTCCTCTCTCACTGTGTGGCCCTCCATGTCCTGCTCTTGTGGTGACCTCAGTGTAGGTGTCCTCTCTCACTGTGTGGCCCTCCATGTCCTGCTCTTGTGGTGACCTCAGTGTAGGTGTCCTCTCTCACTGTGTGGCCCTCCATGTCCTGCTCTTGTGGTGACCTCAGTGTAGGTGTCCTCTCTCACTGTGTGGCCCTTCATGTCCTGCTCTTGTGGTGACCTCAGTGTAGGTGTCCTCTCTCACTGTGTGGCCCTTCATGTCCTGCTCTTGTGGTGACCTCAGTGTAGGTGCGTCTCACTGTGTGGCCCTCCATGTCCTGCTCTTGTGGTGACCTCAGTGTAGGTGTGTCTCACTGTGTGGCCCTTCATGTCCTGCTCTTGTGGTGACCTCAGTGTAGGTGTGTCTCACTGTGTGGCCCTCCATGTCCTGCTCTTGTGGTGACCTCAGTGTAGGTGTCCTCTCTCACTGTGTGGCCCTCCATGTCCTGCTCTTGTGGTGACCTCAGTGTAGGTGTGTCTCACTGTATGGCCCTCCATGTCCTGCTCTTGTGGTGACCTCAGTGTAGGTGTCCTCTCTCACTGTGTGGCCCTCCATGTCCTGCTCTTGTGGTGACCTCAGTGTAGGTGTGTCTCACTGTGTGGCCCTCCATGTCCTGCTCTTGTGGTGACCTCAGTGTAGGTGTCCTCTCTCACTGTGTGGCCCTCCATGTCCTGCTCTTGTGGTGACCTCAGTGTAGGTGTCCTCTCTCACTGTGTGGCCCTCCATGTCCTGCTCTTGTGGTGACCTCAGTGTAGGTGTCCTCTCTCACTGTGTGGCCCTCCATGTCCTGCTCTTGTGGTGACCTCAGTGTAGGTGTCCTCTCTCACTGTGTGGCCCTTCATGTCCTGCTCTTGTGGTGACCTCAGTGTAGGTGTCCTCTCTCACTGTGTGGCCCTTCATGTCCTGCTCTTGTGGTGACCTCAGTGTAGGTGCGTCTCACTGTGTGGCCCTCATGTCCTGCTCTTGTGGTGACCTCAGTGTAGGTGTGTCTCACTGTGTGGCCCTTCATGTCCTGCTCTTGTGGTGACCTCAGTGTAGGTGTGTCTCACTGTGTGGCCCTCCATGTCCTGCTCTTGTGGTGACCTCAGTGTAGGTGTCCTCTCTCACTGTGTGGCCCTTCATGTCCTGCTCTTGTGGTGACCTCAGTGTAGGTGTCCTCTCTCACTGTGTGGCCCTTCATGTCCTGCTCTTGTGGTGACCTCAGTGTAGGTGTGTCTCACTGTGTGGCCCTTCATGTCCTGCTCTTGTGGTGACCTCAGTGTAGGTGTGTCTCACTGTGTGGCCCTCCATGTCCTGCTCTTGTGGTGACCTCAGTGTAGGTGTGTCTCACTGTGTGGCCCTTCATGTCCTGCTCTTGTGGTGACCTCAGTGTAGGTGTTCTCACTGTGTGGCCCTCCATGTCCTGCTCTTGTGGTGACCTCAGTGTAGGTGTCCTCTCTCACTGTGTGGCCCTCCATGTCCTGCTCTTGTAGTGACCTCAGTGTAGGTGTCCTCTCTCACTGTGTGGCCCTCCATGTCCTGCTCTTGTGGTGACCTCAGTGTAGGTGTCCTCTCTCACTGTGTGGCCCTTCATGTCCTGCTCTTGTGGTGACCTCAGTGTAGGTGTGTCTCACTGTGTGGCCCTCCATGTCCTGCTCTTGTGGTGACCTCAGTGTAGGTGTCCTCTCTCACTGTGTGGCCCTTCATGTCCTGCTCTTGTGGTGACCTCAGTGTAGGTGTCCTCTCTCACTGTGTGGCCCTCCATGTCCTGCTCTTGTGGTGACCTCAGTGTAGGTGTCCTCTCTCACTGTGTGGCCCTCCATGTCCTGCTCTTGTGGTGACCTCAGTGTAGGTGTCCTCTCTCACTGTGTGGCCCTCCATGTCCTGCTCTTGTGGTGACCTCAGTGTAGGTGTCCTCTCTCACTGTGTGGCCCTTCATGTCCTGCTCTTGTGGTGACCTCAGTGTAGGTGTGTCTCACTGTGTGGCCCTCCATGTCCTGCTCTTGTGGTGACCTCAGTGTAGGTGTCCTCTCTCACTGTGTGGCCCTTCATAGTCCTGCTCTTGTGGTGACCTCAGTGTAGGTGTCCTCTCTCACTGTGTGGCCCTCCATGTCCTGCTCTTGTGGTGACCTCACTGTAGGTGTGTCTCACTGTATGGCCCTCCATGTCCTGCTCTTGTGGTGACCTCAGTGTAGGTGTCCTCTCTCACTGTGTGGCCCTTCATGTCCTGCTCTTGTGGTGACCTCAGTGTAGGTGTGTCTCACTGTGTGGCCCTTCATGTCCTGCTCTTGTGGTGACCTCAGTGTAGGTGTGTCTCACTGTGTGGCCCTCCATGTCCTGCTCTTGTGGTGACCTCAGTGTAGGTGTCCTCTCTCACTGTGTGGCCCTTCATGTCCTGCTCTTGTGGTGACCTCACTTTGGATGTCCTCTCCATGGCCTTGCTGATGGTCAGTGTGTGTTCGAGTTGGTATCAGCATCCTAATATGTACTGTCACTGGATGGACATGGTGGCGCCCCCTGGGGGGGGGCACAATCACTTACAATGGCTCCATGAGTAAACATTCATTACTGTCATCAATAGTGGGTTCAGTAGGCGTCTCTTGTGTATGCTGAATCAGAACAGGCACAACTAAACTCCATCAGGGCACTGTCTCCTCTCCTGGGGGTGCCTTGTGGCCACTCGATATGAACTGGACCCTGTGTTCTGTGCTTGCACGGGACAAACCTGGAGAAGTCAGACTGAGCCACAGGAAGAATAATGACTTGAAGGGGACACAGATGGCAGAGACAAACAACCAACAACCACAACAAACAAAAAACTCATGGCAAGTGCAAACACAGAGACAACCATTAATTTCTAACTGTAAAAAGTATGACCCTCACCCTCGGCCAGCATTGTCAGGTCGTCCACCATCAGAAAGGGCCACAGTGAGGGTGCGGGCGTGGTCCGCCAACACGCGGTAGGCCATGTCTACACCGTCCACATCGTCCTTCCCCACACGCCCTTGGTACTTGGGGCTGCCTGTTGCCTGCATAGAATACACACTGACATCACACCATTACACAGGAAACAGCAGCATGTCCCCACGATCTCTACCTTCCAATAACAAACTCCATACCAACAAAGCTTCTCTCTGCTGACCATAGCCATTTCCACTTTTTTTTTTCACACCTTTCCCAGATTGTTAACAGCAAAATTCCACTTCATCTCTGCTCTAAAATGCGATAATTTAACAATGCCAGTGCCTTTTTTCCTCCTAAACGCAAAATCATCAACCTCCTCTGTTCTGTTTACAAAGCCATTTCTTTCCCTTCCTTTTCAGTTTTCACTTCATTCGCATACAGAGGTTATTTCCCTGGACATTCGTTTTTAGTTGTCACTGTATTTGCATACATGGATTACTTCCCTGAAAGGAAAGAACGATCTATCCATCATGGCCAGCTAAGAGATGTTCTGATCTGCTCTACTATGGTATGGTTTTAGATGTGGACTTTGAACACATTTTCAAAAATTTCTGAACATCCTGATTTTCTTTACTGCAAGAGTGTTTTTCCTTTAATTGAGAGGGATTTCAGATCTGAACTGGAGGTGTGTCACATCAGAACATGTACAGCAAACTTCATACATTGCTAGATTTTATACCAAATTTAGCGTCACAGGACACACTTTTTATGTTTTTAAATAGTATTCCAGTTACGTAAGTTCACCTCATGCTCCAGAGTTAGACAATGACTTCAATGTAAGGTCAAAAATAACAACAGGGTAGTGAAAAGGTTAACCTTCAAACTCGATACTGGTTTGAAAAGTGACTTCGTCAGACAGATGTACAAACAGTATTATGTAACTGATCATCCCATCACCTTTCTCACCTGGATCATATCATCCATCTCACCTGATCATCCTATTACATCACCTCTCTCACCTGGATTTTACCCCATTACATCGCCTTTCTCACCTGGATCATATCATCCATCTCACCTGATCATCCCATAACATCACCTCTCTCACCTGAATTTTACCCCATTACATCACCTTTCTCACCTGGATCATATCATCCATCTCACCTGATCATCCCAGTACATCACCTTTCCCACATGGATCACCCCATTACATCACCTCTCTCACCGGATGTTATCCCATTACATCACCTTTTTCACCTAGATTTTATCCCATTACATCACCTGGATTGTATCCCATTACATCACCTTTCTCACCTGGATTGTATCCCATTTCATCACCTCTCTCACTTTGGTCATCACATCACATCACATCACCTCTCTCACCTGCATCATGCTATTACATCACCTCTCTCACTTGGGTCATCCCATTACATCACCTCTCTCACTTGGGTCATCACATCACATTATCTCTTTCACTTTGATTGTACTATTACATCACCTCTCTCACTCGGATCATCCCATTACATCACCTCTCTCACCTGGGTCATCCCATTACATCACCTCTCTCACTTGGGTCATCCCATTACATCACCTCTCTCACTTGGGTCATCCCATTACATCACCTCTCTCACTTGGGTCATCACATTACATCACCTCTCTCACTTGGGTCATCACATCACATTATCTCTTTCACTTTGATCGTACTATTACATCACTTCTCTTACTCGGATCATCCCATTACATCACCTCTCTCACCTGGGTCATCACATTACATCACCTCTCTCACTTGGGTCATCCCATTACATCACCTCTCTCACTTGGGTCATCACATCACATTATCTCTTTCACTTTGATCGTACTATTACATCACTTCTCTTACTCGGATCATCCCATTACATCACCTCTCTCACCTGGGTCATCACATTACATCACCTCTCTCACTTGGGTCATCCCATTACATCACCTCTCTCACTTGGGTCATCCCATTACATCACCTCTCTCACTTGGGTCATCCCATTACATCACCTCTCTCACTTGGGTCATCCCATTACATCACCTCTCTCACCTGGGTCATCCCATTACATCACCTCTCTCACTTGGGTCATCACATCACATTATCTCTTTCACTTTGATCGTACTATTACATCACTTCTCTCACTCGGATCATCCCATTACATTCCCTTTCTCACTTAGATCATCCCATTACATCATATCTCACCTAGATTATCCCATTACATCACCTCTCTCATCTGGATTATCCCATTACATCACCTCTCTCATGAAGATCACCCTATTACATCACCTCTCTCACCTGGATTATCCCATTACATCACCTTTCTCACCTGGATCATCCCATTACATCCCCTCTCTCACCTGGATCATCTCAATACACCACCTTTCTCATCTGGATCATCCCAATACATTTCCTCTCTCACCTGGATCATCCCATTACATCCCCTCTCTCACCTGGATCATCTCAATACACCACCTTTCTCATCTGGATCATCCCAATACATTTCCTCTCTCACCCGAATCATCCCATTACATCCCCTCTCTCACCTGGATCATCTCAATACACCACCTTTCTCATCTGGACCATCCCATTACATCCCCTCTCTCACCTGGATCATCTCAATACACCACCTTTCTCATCTGGATCATCTCAATACATTTCCTCTCTCACCTGGATCATCCCATTACATCCCCTCTCTCACCTGGATTATCTCAATACACCACCTTTCTCATCTCGATCATCCCAATACATTTCCTCTCTCACCTGGATCATCCTATTACATTCCCTCTCTCACCTTGATCATTTCAATACACCACCTTTCTCACCTGGATCATCCCAATACATTTCCTCTCTCACCTGGATCATCCCATTATGTCTGCATCTCTCACCTGCTGAATAGCGTCAAACAGGGGGACAAAGAAATCTGTGTCATAGTTGGATGATTTCCCCTGAATAACGGACACTAGACGCTCTAGACCCATCCCGCAGTCTATATGCTTCTTGGGCAGCAGCGTCAGATTGCCACCTGTCTCTCTGTGTGAACCAACAAAATAACAACAAACATCTTTAAACATAGCACCATCACCACCACAAAACACAAAAATGGGAAGACGTGGTTGTGTGGGGCATGAAAATGACATAATACAACAGAGAAAAAACACCATCAACAGCTTGAAAGCTTCTACACGAGGCTGTATTTCTTTCTTAAACTTTCCCCCCATTTCTCTTGTCCGACAAAAATGTTGATAAATCATCCAATCCACACGACAACCTAAACAAGAGATGCAATATTCCACACATATTAAATCAGAAATCAATGTACACTTACGCTTGGTTGATGCCAGAATATGTGATGAAAGTAAGCACAGAGTACAACCATGTTATGCAGTCTAAGACCAGAATGGAAATCCACAGCATCATGTTCAACATCCTCTTCCTCATCAATCAGAATTTAAAAAAAAAAAAAAAAAAAAAAAAAAGACTTCACAGTCTGGGCCCTTCATGCCCTGCTCTCATGGTGACTGGAGTTTCCACTGTCTCTCCGCATCTATGACTCTGGCTTTATTCTATCAAGGTCACCGGTATCGGCAAGTTCAATGGTATTGTCGCTGACTGGACGTGGTGGCACAGTACAAAGGAAGAGCCCACTTATGCCGGCTCCATGACTAAGCAATCATTGCTGTCAGTATGGGGCTTGGTGGGAGGTGTCCTGCATACGTTGGAGCAGAACAAGTTCCACTGAAGTGACTCAGCAGCAGTGCAGTGTCTCCTCTGGTCAGTTGCTTCGTGCCAACTTGACACCGACTACTAAATGTGGATTGCCTGCGCCAGGGCTGTGGCAGGACAGGACGGGCCGTGGCTGTGGATGAGAGGTTGGAATGAGCAACAAGGGTGCAATGCCACTGAGGTGGCACACAAGATGAGACCCCCCCCAAAAAAAAAATTCAGCAGTGATTGGCCATAACTGCTAGCCGCTGACTTGTGCTTTCTCATTTTCTGATAACTGCCTGAGGCGATTTCCGTGTCTACTCTAAGATGGAGTCCCTGCATGGTGGAATATCTTTCTGACAATTCAGCAGGATGTTTACCATGGTGGCAGTAGAGTGTTAGATTCAAGCAAGAGTATGGCTTGAACATCATGTCAGAAACAAAGGGAATAGCAACGAACTGCTAGACAGTGTTATTTTAAAAGTTCTAGACAGTGTTATTTTAAAAGGCAACTATGGCAGACAAAATGGACATAATATGAACAAATGTGTTAGCCGAGCAGCTGAACAGTACAGTCTGTTTCCTTTCATTTTATTTCGTACTTTCAAAACAAGTACGCCCCACATCAACAGTGATTTCAACTTAGCAGGAAACAGATCAAGCCTGGTCCAGTGAGAAGGGTCATCAGCATGCCAAGGACAACTACTTTTGGACATGTTGATTGGGAGAATAGCGGCTTGCTTGCTTGCCTCTCTTTATACCTTTTGGGTAATCTGAATAGCAAGGTTCCACATCTCCAACACAGGCGTCAGGATAAAATGATACAATTTGAAAGCATCATCAGCTTATGGACTAAAATGAATGACCACCACATCATCTCCTTACCTGTTGGACTGAATGAACACCAGGTTCCACATCCCCAACACTGGTTTTAGGATAATGTGATATTATTTGCCAGCATCATCTTCCTACCTGTTCAACTGAATGAATACCAGCATCATCTCCTTACCAACTGAATTGAATGAACACCAGCATCATCTCCTTACCTGTTTAACTGAATGAACACCAGTATAACTGAATGAACTCCAGTATCATCTCCTTACCTACTGAACTGAATGAACACCAGTATTGTCTCCTTACCCGTTTAACTGAATGAACACCAGTATAACTGAATGAACACCAGTATCATCTCCTTACCTACTGAACTGAATGAACACCAGTATTGTCTCCTTACCTGTTTAACTGAATGAACACCAGTATAACTGAATGAACACCAGTATCATCTCCTTACCTACTGAACTGAATGAACACCAGTATCGTCTCCTTACCTGTTTAACTGAATGAACACCAGTATCATCTCCTTACCTGCTGAACTAAATGAACACCAGTATCATCTCCTTACCTGTTGAACTAAATGAACACCAGTATTATCTCCTTACCTGTTGAACTGAATGAACACCAGGTTCCAAATCTCCAGCACATCAGGGTCGTCCATGTTGACCAGATGCTTGGCGTCCCGCCCCCCAATGCGATCGTAGTGAATCTCGGAGCATGGTCCGCAGGGCCCCACCTCCCCCATCTCCCAGAAGTTGTCCTTCATGTCGAACGGCATGATGCGTTCCTCTGGCACACTGTCACACATGCCATCATCCAGTGAATCATGCTGTCTGGCAATTCTGGATAGTCTTCTCCAGTGTTCTTCACTATGAGCTGCCTGATATTTTAGTATGCACTTACATCCAGTTATTAACATACGGAAATAAAATGTTGGATCTTTTTCTCCTCATCCCCTTTCATAACCAACACAACACAAAAAAGAAAGAAAAAACAAAAACAAAAAGAAGTAGTAGTAGAAGAAGAAGAATACAGAAAAAAGGCATTTCTTTTTATTTAACAACATTCTGCCCAATTCCGCCTGGCTGCCATTACCAGTTAAACTCTGTTCAATGTCTTTTAATCCTCGAAGCTTCCAAAATGATGTGTGACCCTTGATATGGGGGCTTCTACAGCGCAGTTCTCAATGCAAGCTCACCATGCTTTACACTGACATGAAATCAAGTAAAAGAGATCAAGGTTACGCAACTTAAAGAGGCTCACCAAGCATAATCATAAAATGTGAAATAAGATACATCACTCCAACCAAGCATCCCAGTTTCGTTCTGAAGTTCTTCTACCACTCTGAACAATGATCTGACAATTATGTACATGATATGTAGAAGAAAAAAAAAGCTGGCAGTCAAAAGAATCTGACAACCTTTCTCTGGCTCTCCCAACCCTGATGTGACCTCCGTAGATGGGAAAGCTATAAACCTATATGATTCACCATAAAGCTTATGATTTTAACATCTAAAATTTCTTACATACAGCAGCAAGACAATAAAGTAACAAAGTTGACGAGTGCCTACAGAGACACACATGCATATACCTCCACACATAAAACACATGCTATCACAAACATGTCTCTCTCTCTCTCTCTCTTCCTCTCTCTCTCTGTCATACACACCAAACACGCTGCATCAACACAGGTGTGGCACATACCCCAAACTCAACCAGATCTGCCGTGCCTCATCGTCAGGATCCAAGCCTGCCTCAGGTTTTCCCCCAAAGTAGGTGATGTACAGTCGATCCTTCTCCAGCTTCAACCGATCCGTCAGTAACTCCCACGCCCAGGTACAAATTTCTTTCTGCAACAATGCACAATCCATAGCTAGCATTCATTTACAATCCACCTGTCACTAACTCCCATTTCTTTCTGTCACAATGTTCAATCCATCTCTCATAATAACTTCAGGGCTGGACTCTCTACAATAACGCGCAATCCGTTTCAACAACTTCAAGCATGGACTCTTCTTTCTGTAATAATGTACAATCCATCTCTGTTGGCAATCACCTTGCCCAGCGGCTGTGCAAATGGACAATCTACATCTATTGTGATGGCTAAGTTTTTAAATGTGTGCGTGTTGTGTGTGTGTGTGTGTGTGTGCATCCTGTGTGCACGCATGCTTCCTGGAGTTTCAGTGAGAGCTGTCTTGTGGTTCTGTGCATTGCAGGGCTTTTCAGGACTGTCACCACACACTGGCATGCAGCACTACACTTTCCAATGCACAGTTTAGCTGTAACGTGGCTACTGACTTTTATTTGTTTTGTTGTTGTAGTTGTTTTTATAAAATTGTCCTTGTTTGTACTTTTTTCGCTGACCTTGAATAAGATTGAAATAAGATTTTTTAAAAAGCTGACACTAAATGCGATGTCCCTTAGCCCTTGGCCTTGTGCATCTTCTTTCAGCCTGGTTTAAAAAGGACCCTCCACCATCCACCTCCTCGTCCTCTAACCACCACCCTGCTTCCCTTCACCCCAACAGTCACAATGCAAGGGAGCCTCCAACTATCCAATTACAAGCAACTTTCAAATGTAGACTTCTTCTCAAGATTCATCTCCCCTCTCACTGAAACCTTTTTAGAGTGAAAGGGGAGGCAGGTATGGAAATGGCAGTGGCAGGCTGAGGAAGGGGATGGGAGGAGGGAGGGGAGGGAGGTGGGATTCTGGAGGTAAGAAAATCTCTTTCACCTTGTAGTAGTCCCCAAAGGACCAGTTGCCCAACATCTCGAAAAAGGTATGGTGATAGACGTCTTTGCCAACGTCGTCTAGGTCATTGTGCTTGCCACCAGCACGGATACATTTCTGGGTGTTGGCCACACGCCGCATCTTGGCCAGGTCACTGCTGGGGTCCACCGTGCCCAGGAAAATGGACTTGAACTGACAATCACAACCATCAAACAATGAACTGACAACCACATCCATCAAACAATGAACTGACAACCACATCCATCAAACAATGAACTGACAACCACATCCATCAATGAACTGACAACCACAACCATCAAACAATGAACCGACAACCACATCCATCATACAATGGACAACCACGTCCATCAGACAATGAACTGACAACCACATCCATCAAACAATGAACTGACAACCACATCCATCAAACAATGGACAACCACGTCCATCAAACAATGAACTGACAACCACATCCATCAAACAATGAACTGACAACCACAACCATCAAACAATGAACTGACAACCACATCCATCAAACAATGGACAACCACGTCCATCAGACAATGAACTGACAACCACAACCATCAGACAATGAACTGACAACCACATCCATCAAACAATGGACAACCACGTCCATCAGACAATGAAGTGACAACCACATCCATCAAATGGACAACCACGTCCATCAGACAATGAACTGACAACCACATCTATCAAACAACGAACTGACAACCACGTCCATCAAACAACGAACTGACAACCACGTCCATCAAACAACGAACTGTCAACCACATCCATCAAACAATGAACTGACAACCACATTCATCAAACAATGAACTGACAACCACGTCCATCAAACAATGAACTGACAACCACATCCATCAAACAATGAACTGACAACAACCTCCATCAAACAATGAACTGACAACCACGTCCATCAAACAACGAACTGACAACTGCGTCCATCAAACAATGAACTGACAACAACCTCCATTATACAATGAACTGACAACCAAGTCCATCAAACAATAAACTGACAACCACATCCATCAAACAATGAACTGACAACCACATCCATCAAACAATAAACTGACAACCACATCCATCAAACAATGAACTGACAACCACATCCATCAAACAATGAACTGACAACCACATCCATTATACAATGAACTGACAACCACCTCCATTATACAATGAACTGACAACCAAGTCCATCAAACAATAAACTGACAACCACATCCATCAAACAATTTACTGACAACTATTATCCATCAAACAATGAACAACCATACTGATCAAACACCAATCAGGAAAATGGACAAACTGACAATTATATTCATTAAACACCAAACAGTATTGCATAGAAAGAAGATGCAGAATACCTATAAATATGAAAAAGATTTTAATACAAAATGTAAGATGGACAAAAGAAAGATAATAACATACAGAAACAAAATGTCGTACGATGCATAAAACAAAACAAAAAGCAGAACTAAACAAAACAAAAAGTCAAACAAAAGAAAGCAATTAAAAAACAAGACGAAAGTCAAACACTTAAGCTAAAAAAAAATCAATTAAAAAAAAACAAAACACTAACCGCTTCTCCCCCCCCCCCCCCCCCCCCCCAAGGATAAAAGGAAAAGAATCAAGACTAACAACATTCCCAAATGACAGAACAATAATACATAAAAAATAATACATGTGGTGTGCATGCAAAATCACAAGTATTTTGCCTTCATACCTCTGCAAATACTACCCGGTACTTTGTTTTCAGTGTCTGAGACAAAGAGGAATGTAACTGATGCGCTTTTAATAGTAAACCCAAACTGTATGCATGAAAGCTGAAACAGCTGCAATATAACATACAGTCATTACAAGCTCAGCAGGAGAGAGAGGAACGTGGGGCCTTGAAGGCCAGGGCCTTTCCTTTCACTAGTGTGGCCATTTTCCACATCAGTGCACAGCACATGGTCTCAGAGCAAAGGCAGCTATCACAAAATGAATAGCTGAAGATCTAATGGAGGTAACAGACACACAATCTTCCTGTTTGATTTTCCTTTGCTCTACACAAACCTGTGCCTGGCTTATGAAAAGAACATACTTTAAAAACAAACAAATCTAATATATAAATGGCAAATTCTGTGTGTGTGTGTGTGTGTGTGTGTGTACGCTATAGACACAAAAACGGCTCAACTGATTTTAATGAAATTTGGCAGGTATGTCTGTTGTGACCCGAGGATGGTTTTGGGCTAATCTCTAAAAAAATAAATCCATTAAAAACCGTTAAAAAACTGTTACGATGGTTTCAAAGACATCTTTTTCCTCTGCTTTTCTTCAAATAGCCGTTGTGACATTGCACAGGTACAGGACTACTTCTCTAAAATTAGAACCGCTATTTAGCAGTTAAAAAACATTATTTATAACAGTTAAAAACCGTTAAAAACACCAAACCCTATAAAAGAAACTGTTTAAAACCCGATCTTCTTGAAATTTAGCAGGTACGTCTGTTGTGACCCGAGGATGGTTTGGGGCTAATCTCTAAAAAAAATAAAACTGTTAGAAACTGTTAAAAAACTTATAACAGTTTCAAAGACATCTTTTTCCTCTGCTTTTCATCAAATGGCCGTTGTGACATTGCACAGGTACGGGGCTACTTCTAGAAAATTAGAACCGTTATTTGGCAGGTAAGAAATGTTATTTATAACAGTTAAAAACCGTTTAAAACACCATACCCTATAAAAACTGTTTAAAACCCGATCTTCTGAGGCTGGCGGCCACGAGAGTTATCGGATCGCCACCAAACTTGACATAAGCCTACAGGAACATCCAGCGGGTAACATAGGGTCATTAGATAGTCATTATGACCATTCAATTTGACAGTTAGAAACCGTTATTTTCAAAATTTAGGCTGTTCTTGATGAAATTTGGTATACATGTGCAGTTTTAAATGCCGAAAAATGATATACAACTTTTACAAACTGAAATTTAAAACTGACCGTTAAAAACCGTTATTATATAAATTTAGAGTATTCTTGAAGAAATTCGATATACATGTGCAGTTTTGAACGCTAAACAATGATATACAATTTTCAAGATAAGAAACTTAACATTGACCGTTAAAAATCGTTATTTTCTGAATTTCTAAATTTTCACTGTTCTTGATAACATTCCGTATGCACGTACAGTTTTAAGCGCTGAACAATGTTATGCAAATTTTACAAACCAAAACTTAACATTGACCGTTAAAAACTTATTTTCTAAATTTACACCGCTATTGATAAAATTCGGTATGCGTATGTCCAGTAACGGAAAGTAAGTTTGCAACATGGATGGGACAGGGTAGGGGGATAAAAAGGGAGGAATGAGAGGGGCCAGAAAAATGATTGTGCAGTGCAAAGCCTGATACACTATTTTTACATTAGACACAGACCCGTTGAAATAAACTACTTCTGCACAAAGTCTATTCCTACAAAATTAAGGGCAATCAGAAGAATGGGAATGGGAACAGTGAGTGCAGGCAGAAAATCGAGCGAGAAAAGCATCTCGACATGCTAGGGAAGATCCAGAGGAAAGGGGCCAGAGTCAGGCTGAAAACAATAGAATGTATAAGAGAGAGAGAGAGAGAGAGAGAGAGAGAGAGAGACAGAATGTGTATTTGTGTGGGGGGAGGGGGTGGGAAGATGTTTGGGGGGGGGGGAGACTGATTGTAAATCAAAACAATTAATACATGTTTGCCGTCACGTGAGTATCGCAAAGAATGTTCATATCCCGGGCAACACCGGGTGCCCCGGCTAAGATAAGATAAGATAATGTTGCTTATAGCCCAGCCGACCGCAAGGGGCCACATCAGGGCTGTCACCACGTTAAAATCAACTCACAAGTCATTAAAAAAAAAAAAAAAAAAAAAAAAAAAAAAAAAACTTTCACACATCTCTTTAAATGACATCTTCTAGAAACGCACCAGAAACTTCATTAAAAATCTTTCATCCGTAAAATCTTAAATCAGATGAAAAATGTTAATCTCTCTCAAAAAGTCAAGGATCACGTCAGGCGGGACATCCCTGAACAGGATCTTCATGGACTCCGCTGTAAAATGTTTGTGTCTCACATCGTGCAAGTCCCAACACTCTAAAAGAATATGTTTCATTGTGAGTGGCACATGACATGGAATGCACCACGGAGCTTCTTCACTCTTTAAAAGGTAGGAGTGAGTAAAATACGAATGGCCGGTGTGCAGCCGGCACAGAACCGTTTCCTCTTTACGACCACCAGACGTAGATGGGAGGAACTCCTTAAGGTTTGGACGGATCCGAAAGAGTTTGTTATCCGTCTGGGTATTCCAATCCTCCTGCCAGAGGTCTTTCACATAATCATTAATTTTGGGTTTCAGATCTGAGCAGGGGATATATATGTTGGACAATTTCTCTCTTGTAGCATTCTTGGCTAAACGATCAACCATTTTGTTACCTCCGATGCCAACATGACCAGGAACCCAAGCCAGAATAATGTTGTAACCATCCACTTTCAACTTGCTAAAAAGTTCAAAGAAATGTAAAAGTTCTGGATGCTGAAGGTTGCGGCCAGCTATGGCCTCCAAAGCTGACAGCGAATCCGACAGAACCAGAAAGTCCCTCTTGGTAGATTGTGAAATTATTTTCAATGCCAGAACCAGAGCAGTAAGTTCAGCAGAATAGACAGAGGCATCTGGAGGTATATGTTTTAACAGTATCTGAGAAGGAGCACCAGGGCAATAGGCTGCACAGGCCACTCCATCCTCAGACTTGGAACCGTCAGTGAAAATTTTCTGACAGGATGGAAATTTTGAACAGAGGTCAGCATACAATGCCTTGTATGCCTGAGAGCTGGTGGACTCTACGAAAAGCTGCGAGATCAAAACGAATCTCTGGTGTGAAAAAGGTCCACGGAGGCTGATCCGGAAACTTGGAAAAATCCGACACAACTCCTAGGTCTAGACCTGCATTCCGCGCGTGTGGCTGCATACGAACACCAAACGGCGGAATACAGTTAGGGTTGTTTTCGAATTTGTTTTGAAACTGGGGGTCAAAGACACAGTCATAGGCAGGATTCTGTGGTTCTGAGAACAGTCTGATGTAGTAATTTAGAGACATTTTCAGCCTGCGGTTGGACAGTGAGGGTTCACCTGCCTCTGCGTACAGGCTGTACACAGGGGTGGTGCGGAATGCTCCAAGACAGAGACGAAGCCCTTGATGGTGGATAGGGTCCAAGAGTTTCAGATAAGAGGGTCTTGCAGAGCCGTACACAGCACAACCATAGTCCAGTTTGGAGCGGACCAGGGCTCTGTAGAGATGCAGCAAAGTTTTCTTATCAGCGCCCCAGTCAGTGTGTGCTACGACCCGCAGAATATTCAGAGCTTTCTGGCAAGAGGTTTTGAGATTTTTAATGTGGCTGAGAAAGTTGAGTTTTTTATCAAAAATAACTCCAAGGAATTTGGCTTCTTTTACAGCTGGAATGGTGGACTTGTCCAGACGAATTTCAGGATCAGCAAAAAATTGACGAAAATTGTGAAAATGGATTGACCGAGTTTTGGTACGTGAGAAGGTAAACCCGTTTTCCTCGGCCCACTGCTGGATCTTGTTGACACAAAGTTGGAGTCGACGCTGTACGCTGGGGTAAGAAGCTCCCACTGCGTACAGCGCAAAGTCGTCAACGAACAGAGAGGACTCAGAGCCCTGGCTTACCGATTTCACAATGTCGTTGATTTTAATGCTGAAAAGGGCAGGAGAAAGGATGCTCCCTTGAGGGACACCCAACTCCTGCCCATGGATGTCAGAAAGTGTGGTGCCAACACGCACCTGGAACTGTCGATCAGCCAAAAAGTTCTGTATGAACAGAGGCAGGTGACCACGGAAACCAAGTCTGTGCAGGTCCAGAAGAATTCCCGATTTCCACGTGGTATCATACGCTTTTTCGAGGTCGAAAAAGATAGCGACCACATGCTGTTTATTGACAAAGGCATTGCGGATGGTGGTTTCCAGATGGATTAGATGGTCGACTGTCGAGTGGTATTTCCGGAAACCGCACTGTTGACTGGCCAAAAGGCCATCGGTTTCCAGCTTCCACATCAGACGGGAGTTGACCATCTTCTCCATCAACTTACAGAGGCAGCTAGTTAGAGCTATTGGACGATAGTTCGAAGGGTTGGTAAGGTCCTTTCCAGGCTTTGGAATTGGAATGATCAGGGCTTTCCGCCAGGAGGGCGGAAAGCACCGTGCCCCGGCTAGTAAATAAATAAATGTTACAGAAGAAAACTGAAGTGAAAAGTACTGAAATATGACAGATTAAAAAAAAAAAAAAGAAAAACAACAATGAGAGCAATCCATATCAACACACCTAGAGGCAACCCATCAGTGGAGACACTGCACATGGCCAAGTCCCATTGGCAGTGTTCAGTGGCGCCTGTTCTGACTGATCCATCATATCCAGGACACCCCTTTCACCAAGCCCTTACTGACCACAGTAACTGCTTATTCACTGTGCCAGCATTTGGGTACTTTCCCTTCTTGGGGGTTCCACTATACCTGATCAACAGCAGTCCCCGTAAAGTTGCTGATAACCACAACTTTGGTAAACTGACCAACAGCATGTTTTTTGTTTGTTTTTTTGTTTGTTTTTTTTGGCTGTCCTAACCTCTGCGACACCTCAGAGGCATTGCACCCATGCCACTCACCTCGACACCCCGTCCACAGCCACAGCCCGGTCGGTCCTGCCGCAGCCCCGGCACCGGCAATCCACAGGGAGTAGTCAATGTCAAGTCATCAAGAGGCAACCCACAGGAGGAGACACTGCACTGCTGCCGAGTCACTTCAGTGGTGTTCAGTGGCGCCTGTTCTGATCTAACATTCGCAGGACACCACCTACTAAGCCCCCTACTGATGACAATAATTGCTTAGTCGCAGAGCCGGCGTGAATGAGCTCTCCCTCCGGAGGGCGCCACCACATCCGTCCAATGACAACCCCCATGGACTCGCCAATACTGGTGACCCCGACGGAATCAAACCAAGGCCACAGACGTGGACAGGACATCAAAACTGAGGTCACCATGAGAGCAGGGCATTAAGGGCCACAGAATTTGAGACTTTTTTTTTAATGCTAATCGATGAGAATGAGGATGATTAACATGATGCTACGGATTTCCATTTCGGTCTGAGACTACATGATAGGGCTGTACTCTACGCTTCCTTTCATAATATATCCCAGCATCAACCAGGCCCAAGAGATACAGGCACCTGCAGTGTTGGTCAGGAAATGTGAGCAACACTCCCAGAAACGCATCCATTAAGTGGATGAAACTTGACTGTGTGGTCCCAGTCTTCCCAACTGAGTCCGCAGCAAACTCAACCCTGGGTAGGAGCCAGTCGGGGCAGAAAAACCCACATGACTTTGATGGGATTCGAACCCATGACCTCCCAGCCGGGAGTCCGCGACGCTAACCACTTCACCACGGCAGCTGGTGACCAACAGCATGTCTTGTTCAACCTCACAAACGACACAGATTACAAGCGCAAAGAAACAATCCTCCAAGATGGATGTGAGATGCAGAATGCTGTCTGTGAGGTCTGAAGAAGACACATTGTAAAAAAAATCAATTTGTTTCATATCGGCCATTAATGTTACTTTGCACCTTGTTGTGTAATGCTTATTCAAATTTTGCCTCATTCACACACACACACTGAGCTTTTCTCCTTACCTGGTTCATACCAGCATTGGCGAACAAGAGAGTGGGATCATCCAGGGGGATGGTGGAAGAAGAGTGAACATAGATGTGTTCTTTTTCCTTGAAAAAATCGATGAAGGCTTGCCGAATCTGACTTCCCGTCAAACTGGAATCCATGATGTCAGACGAGCTGTGTTTGACTCAATTCCCCTGCAAACACAAAGAACCCTGTATCCATATAGAAACACAAAATTGACTCATCACACGCAGCTTTCAGTTTCACTAGTCTGTTATAGAATACGTGAACTTCTCTGCTTTGCACCACAACTGCTTCTAATTTTACTCTGAATGATTTTTGAAAATCTTTGCCTTTTCCCCCACTTTTTCATTTTCTTTTTTGGGAGAAAAAACTTTCACATGATTTCTTTTTGCGAGCTTATCTAATTCGGTAAACTTAAAAAAGTCTATCAAACAGCTTTTTCTCTTCTTTGTGGGGTTTACAAATATGGGCAGCAGTTAAACCATGATAATGCTGAGAAAAAAGAAAAGAAAAAAAAAAAAACTACTACGACTTTGTGACCCAGTCAGTCATTGTCTATTCAGTGTGCCCGGACACAATGCCATCTTTGGAAGGAGAGCTATAGCAATTCATTAGTTTGACTGAAAGAGTGTTTGTGGGGGAGGGGGGAGGAATTGGAGATGGAGGAGAGGAATAAAAAATGTAATTTTGAAAAATCAGGTGGGAATAGGCCTCAAGCATTCCAAAGACTCGGCTATCACAACTTCCTGTGACAGTGCCTTCCAGGCAGGATGGACTATGGGAAGGAGATCACGGACTTACATCCCGCAAGATGCGATGTCATGACTACAACTAATGCTCTTCCTGGAGCTCAGCCCATTGTCTTGGTAGGCAGTCAGAATTTATGGAGACAAGTCCATGATGGAACTTGCTTAAAATCTCCAGGTATGCTCGTTTTCATTGCCGTTGGTGTGCCAATCCAGAAAGCTGAGGATGGGGTTAATGCAGGATGCATGAAGCGCTGATTTGCGACTCATCTTGCTGTTCTGTACTGAACCTTCTTTATTGCCAGGATCTCAGGGGTGATATAGGGGAGCTATACAGTCACTGCACACCCATGTTTAGCAAGAACATGTGCTAAGTATGCAGCTTTCATTGTCTTCTTGTTGCCCATCTTGAGGTTGTGCCTCAGAAAGCTGAGGGTCTTGTTGGATTTGCTGGTGACAGAATTGATGTGGGGACCTAGGTCAACTTGAAATTGGACACCAAGGTGTTTCACAGTGTCAACGTTTCACAGTGTGTGGCTTTGTCATTTGTAATCTGGACATCCCTTGTTCATTTGCAACTTGCATTCAGGGTTGACTTATTTTGCAGATAGAATTTCATGGACTACTGCTTCTCCCTAGGTAGTGAGGAATGAGAAGTCTTCCTGGAGCACTTACTGGTCGTCTTCCTTCTTGATGACATCACTGCACTTGGTATTATCAGCAGATGATTTTGCCCTGGACCTGATAGCTTGAGAAAATTGATGAAAAGGAGAAAGAGACAAGGGCCTAAGACTGACACCTGAGAGACAGGTTCACTGGCTTGAAGTCCAAAGTTGCTCCCTTCAGGACGACAGCCTGTTACTTCAAGTTCAAGAAAGTCCCATTATCCAGGAGTGAAGGGGACCTCTGATGCCACAGCAGTGCAGTTTGTGTATAAGCAGGGTGTGGCTAATTATACTGAAGGCTTTGGAGAAGTAAGGATTATTGTTGGGTTCCTTAGCTCTCACTTGATGCTTTAGTGTGCAGCGATGTGATTTCTGAGTTCTCTTATGAGGCAGCTGTAGTTTCATAGAACTGAAAAACTTGCTTGCTTCTCTTTGTGCATGTGTGTGTCACTCTGTGTGTGTGTGTGTGTGTGTGTGTGTGTGTGTGTGTGTGTGTGTGTGTGTGTGTGTGTGTGTGCGCGCGCACGCACGCGCACATGCGTGCAACTGTGTGTGTGTGTGCACGCGTGCATGTAAGTAAATTCCCTTGAAATAATTTGTTCAGTATCAATGATGCCTGAAGAGGTATATATGATAAAATGAGTCGTTATATGCCAATGGGAAGGGCACATTTAAAACAAAGTTCTCAAATTAGGGCTGAATTCAAGCTCTTGCATCAGCCTGTCAAAATAACACACCTCATATTGATGTAATGCTTAGAGGTTCAGTGAGGTGAACAGTGTACTGCATTTTTCTACCTTAGTCTGAAATTTTTATATACATGTACTTGGCAATTTCATTGCTTGTATGATGTCTAACCGCAACGAATGGCAAGTCCTGTTTTATCTGTTTATCAGTGAGCTGTGACTCACATGATCAATTGCCTAAGAAGCCATATTGCTTTAGGCAAGTAATACTGTTCTCTAGAAATGACATGAAATGACCGGGAGTGACATGTTCCAGCACTTTGCAAACAACACAGGTGAGAGAGATAGGCTGATAGTTTACGAACTGAAGACTAGTGTTTCAGTTCGTTTCAAACTGACTGACCGGCAATAACAATCTGGCACCCAGTTCACCGAGATGAAGTGGTGATAATTTTCCCATGCTTGGCAAGTGTTAGCATTTCGTGGTACATCTTGGTGGCTAGTGAAAGAATAGGCAAGGATTCACTAGACTGTCTTGAGGCTCTCTGTCACTGAGAAAAATAAGGGACTTCAACTTTCCTTCTATCAGGTGGGATGGCCGGTGGGAAGGTGAGGAAAACGATGAATTTGTAGAATGTATCCGAGATTCATTTCTGATTCAGAAGGTAAAAAATCCAACTAGACACAGACAAGGAGAAACGCCCAATATACTAGATCTGATACTGGTAAATGACAGCCAATGGATCTCAGAGATTGAACACGTTGCCTCACTTGGGAAAAGCGATCATGATATACTTTTATTTCAACTCTACAGTAATAACAAAAAACAACGAGAAAACAATAAGTATAGATTCAATCTAAATAAAGGGAACTATAACAGGCTGAGAGAGATAATCAATGATGTTGAGTGGGAAAAGGTGGAAAATAATAATATAAATGATGAATGGTCCTTCATTAAGGAGAAAGTACTGAATGCTATGGATAACTGTATTCCCAAAATAAAACAAAAACAAAACAAGAGAACTAAACCAATTTGGATGACACCTAAAATACTTAGGAAAATAAAAAGCAAATATAAGTATTTTAAACAATATTTAGAGAGAAAAACTAGTCAATCATACAAAAAGTATATTAAAGCCAGGAATAAATGTAATAAAGAAACTAAAAGGGCTCGTAAAAAAACACGAAAAAAATGTAGCAAATGGAGCCAAGGAAAACCCCAAAAGCTTTTGGAAGTATGTTCAAGAACAAACTAAAATGAATACAGGTGTACAAGTTCTAAAGAATACTGATGGGTCATTGTCAAATACAGATGAACTTAAGGCTAATACCTTAAACACATTCTTTTCCAGTGTCTTTACCAGAGAGGACACATCCTCTGTACCCAATATAGATGAATGTTCAAAATCTAGGGAGCTGCTGTTGCTGACATTGTGATAACTCCATTAGCTGTAGAGAACTTACTCAAAGGACTGAACCCAAATAAGGCTCAAGGACCTGATGGCATTCCCCCCAGGGTCTTAAAGGAAATATGTAAAGAAATATCAAAACCACTTTCTCACTTATTTAATAAAACTTTAGAAGAAGGAGTCTTACCAGAAGACTGGAAAACTGCAGAAGTTACAAAAAGGGATCAAAAAATGAGCCTGGAAATTATAGACCTGTTAGTCTGACATGTGTAGTGTGTAAAGTTCTAGAAACTATAATAAGAGACTGTATTGTCAATCATTTTCAGGACAATGATCTGTATTCAGATTGTCAACACGGGTTTAGAAAAAAAAGGTCTTGTATGACACAGCTTCTTTTAACAATGGAAAACTTTACAGAATATATTGAGCAAAAAGCATCATTTGATGTTGTCTACTTAGACTTCAGAAAAGCTTTCAACACTGTACCGCATTGTAGGCTTCTGGAGAAGTTGAAAGGTTATGGGATTACAGGAAATGTACTGAATTGGATCCAGGCTTTTTTGTCTTGACGAACACAAAAAGCAAGGATAAATGACGCCACTTCACAAAGATCAGATGTACCAAGTGGTATACCTCAAAGCAGTATCCTAGGACCCATACTTTTCACTATATTCATAAACGATCTTCCAGAATCTGTCCAAAGCAATTGTAAGATTTTTGCTGATGACACGAAACTGTATGGAAATTCTACCAATCATACAAAAATACAAAGGGATGTATACTCATTACAAGAATGGTCTAATGAATGGAACTTACATTTCAACGTATCCAAATGTAGTGTTATGCACTATGGTAAAACAAACCCAAATCATAAATATTATATGAAGGTAAATGGACAAGAAAATGAAATAAATGAGTGTGAGGAAGAAAAAGATCTTGGTGTCATTTTTGACCCACTACTTTCTTTCGAGGTACATATCAATAAAATCATCAATAAAGCAAACCAAATGATAGGACTAATAAAGAGAACTTTCACATACTTGAATAAAGATATATTATTGAAACTGTACAAAAGTCTAGTACGGCCGCACTTAGAATATGGAAATATCATATGGTATCCCTTACTCAAAAGGCAGTCAAAGGCAGTAGAGAAAGTACAAAGAAGGGCTACAAAGCTACTACGGGAATGCAAAAATATGAATTATGAACAACGGCTAAGATACTTAAACTTACACTCCTTAAAAGGTAGATGTATCCGTGGTGATCTGATCGAACTTCGAAGTCTATAAAATATTTAACGATATGGTGGATGTACAAATAGAGGATTTCTTCAAATTATATACTGATAGTATTACAGGAAGTCAGATGGGAAAATCTTCATTGAACACTGTCAGACTAATAAATGTAAAATGGTTTTTGGAAAAAGAATAACACATCTTTGGAATGATCTACCAACTAACATCAAGTTTGCACAATCCACTAACTCATTTAAAAATCTCCATGATGCGGATCATAAATTCACTTAATTGTTATTTGAATTTGATTAACAAACCAATATGCGCATACACAACAAACCAATTCAGAATACTAAACAATTCATGGATAGGGATTCAAGAAAGGCTGCGAGGCCTTGGCTACGTATATCAGCCTGTCCCCTTACTACTACTACTACTACTAAAAAGGCCAAATGCTGTAATGCCTGTGACTGGTGCATGTAAAGTAATAACATTGTCTGACTGGTGGCTAACACTGTCAAAATGCTAACCCCTGAAGTCAACATCCAACAACAGCTTGGAGAAGCAGTCACACTGTTAAGTTGAATTTGTCTTAGTTACTCCCCTCGCCTCTTTAAAGTAAACATCCCTCGCTCCTAGCATTTATGCTAACCACTGTGTGAACTCTTCCATCAAAGGAAACTTGTCTCTAAGTCATTTTATACTGAAACAGATCACTAACAAATGGGTTTTCACTTAAATTAATGGCTTCACTCTCTCCCTCTCTCTCTCTCACACACACACAACAGAACTGCAAACGCCTCCAGACAATAATAGCCTATCATGGTGATGTTACACAGCGTACTATATCTATGCAATGAACACTGAACCTCTTGTCCAAAGACTGCTTTCCTCGAGGCCTCCAGACAATAATAGCCTATCATGGTGATGTTACACAGCGTACTATGTCTATGCAATGAACACTGAACCTCTTGTCCAAAGACTGCTTTCCTCGAGGCCTCCAGAAAATAATAGCCTATCATGGTGATGTTACACAGCGTACTATATCTATGCAATGAACACTGAACCTCTTGTCCAAAGACTGCTTTCCTCGAGGCTTTCGGAATGAGGAACCTTTGTCCAGCGGTTCAGTCACCGATTCAGTCCCACTCGATGTCCACGCTTCACAAGCCGCTAAAACATACGCCATGACATTTCGAAACAATGAGGAATAGTTGTTGTTTTTTTAACCTGAAAACAGCTCGGTGCCGTTCGTTATTATGTGTAATGTTGTCAGTCTAATCTGCTACAGGGTGCCGATAAGTAGGCACAATTTAACGCAGTTCAATGACTTCGCATGGGAAGTTTGTTCGTCTGCTTTATAAATCAAACTTGTCTGATGCAACCTGTCAGTAAGCTCGAAAATGTTTTCATACTAAAAATAAAAGAGATACGGTCATTATTATGACATCACTCGGATTGAGTGAATTCTTATCTGCTCAACATAAAAAGAAAAGAAAAAAAAAGAAAGCATTTGGTTACTCACAGTCACTGAAGTCCACTCACGATGCCGCTCTTTCCAGTGAGTAACTCTAATCGTGCACTCAACCAACGTGACAAGGAGCTGGTCGACCGGTGATTTTCATTCATTTGTTGCCCATCCAAAATTGTTGAATAATAATAATAATAATAATAATAAAACTCACTTGGTCTGCCCGATTTCTTCTTCTGAATCTCACAACTAGTGTTTTCAAAGGGATATATATTTTCTTTGACCCTCATAAAATAGTATTTGCTGACTCTATCGACAGACAAAATTGAAAACGAAAAAGCAAACAAAAATTGAGCTACTCATTAATTGGTCTAACCAATGGAATTTGTACCTCAACGCATCCAAATGCAAAGTATTACATATCGGCAAAAGAAACCCTAAATTAAATTACAGTATGAAAGTTGGGGATCAAGAAGTTCAAATAACGTGCTGTGAAGAGGAAAAAGACTTGGGAGTAATATTTGATGAAGAATTACTTTTTGACAGACACATTGCACAGACCGTCAAGAAAGCCATGCAGATGATTGGTATTATTAAGAGAACTTTTACATACTTGGACAAAGATACCTTCCTTAGACTATATAAGGCAATGGTGAGATCGATTCTTGTATATGGCAATGTGATATGGTCTCCAAGATTAAAAAGGCAGTCAATAGAAATAGAAAAGGTGCAGAGAAGAGCAACTAAGCTAATACCGGACATTTCTGATTATTCATATGAAGATAGATTAAGGTACCTATGGTTGCCATCCCTCAAAGCCAGAAGGATAAGAGGAGACCTGATCCAAACTTTAAAAATTTTCAATAATCTAGATGATATTGATCAAGCATGTTTTTTTGAACCTGCACTAACCAACATAACCCGTAACAGTTGTGACAAAGTACAAATACAGCAATTTAATACTAATATAAGGAAACATTCCTTCAGCCTGAGGATAGCACCAATTTGGAATAAACTAACTCCGAACATCAAACGTGCACCAAATACTAACTCTTTTAAAAATCTTATCGATAAGCATAAAACAATTACTGACATCATGTTCGACTTTGATGGTCGAAAATAAAAACTGGGCTCGCTGTCGACCTAACAAATGAAAGAGCACACAAAGAAGGGGCATATAAAGCCGCGAGGCTATGATGAAATATTCATCGCCCGTAAACCTGAACCTGAACCTGAAAAATCCCCTAGTGTTCATTTTTACACGGTAGAAAACAAACCCGGGTACCATGAAACAGCATGAATGTCGTAAAATGTCAATGCTTATATGGTTTCTTCAGTTCAATCATATAATTCGTGTCAAACTGATTTTAACATTACATATATGCATGTTTTTGACATAATTTTCCTAATCTAGAAAATGAAAACAGAGGGTGAGAGAAAAAGGAAAGAAGAGGGGGTGGGTAGGGAGGGGGAGGTGGCTAATATATGGTTCCAGGTATCCAGTTCAACATGCAGTAAATCAACTGTGCAGAGAAGTGTGTGGAAACACAAACATAACAGATGACCGCAACGTAACAGATATATTGTTATAGTGTATGTTGCTTAACATATGAATTACAACATCAATACATGGCCGGATGAAGGAGTACCACACAACCTGAAACTTGATGGAAATAATTATGGGGTGAAACCAAGAAGAAGCGGAGATCTCGTTTAAGTCTCGCGTCTACAAAATCGCACATGTGCTTCCTGTAATTCTGATCATCGAGAAGGAAGATCTGATCTGCAGATCATCTATATTTTTTCTTTGTCGTGTCTGTTGAAAACCCAGTAAACAGCAGCAATGTACATGATGTACTATGTCAACGAAGATGGGAAGCGGGTTTACACTTTGAAGGTAACCAGAAAAATGTGTGACAATTAATTGTCTGTCTTCATTCTACATGTGATTTCTCAACTGGTGGACATGCGGTGGAAAGAGAATGAGTCGTCGACAGTTCGAGTAAAAAGTGTCACTGTCAGTGTCAATTTTTCAACTCCACAGGCCATATGGCCGAAAGGCAAGAGGCAGATCAGCTTTGGCAGACCGTTTGAGTTAGTTGTACTTTACGATTCATGCAGGTCCCACACAGAACCATAATAATCAGGATATAAACCCAGTCAAATGTGTCAAAACTCTACACTTTCATTTCACGGTCAGCCACCAGTGTTTTTTTTAAACAACAAATCACCCATTCCGCAGGCTCTTATTAAGTGGTAATCTGTGCGCTAGCTGTTTGGAATACTGGATAGCAGTTTTGAATACGGGAACTCGGTATGGTGCCCCTACTTAAAAAAAGCACATAAATGTGATTGAAGGTGTTCAGCATAGTTAGTAGTAGTATAGGGGACAGGCTGATATACGTAGCCTAGGCCTCACGGCCTTTCTTGAATCCCCATCCATGTATTGTTTAGTATTCTGAATTGGTTTGTTGCGTATGCGCACTTTGGTTTGTTAATCAAATTCAAATAAATTTAGTGAATTTATGATCCGCATCAAGGAGATTTTTAAATGAGTTAGTAGACTGTGCAAACTTGGTGTTAGTTGGTAGATCATTCCAAAGATGTGTTATTCTTTTTCCAAAAACCATTTTACGTTTATTAGTCTGACAGTGTTCAATGAAAATTTTCCCATCTGGCTTCCTTGTAACACTATCAGTATAATGTTTGAAAAAATGCGCTATTTGTACATCCACCATACCGTTGAATATTTTATAGACTTCGATCAGATCACCGCGGATACGTCTACCTTTTAAGGAATGTAAGTTTAAGTATCTTAACCGTTGTTCATAATTCATATTTTTGCATTCCCGTAGTAGCTTTGTAGCCCTTCTTTGTACTTTCTCCACTGCCTTTGACTGCCTTTTGAGCAAGGGATACCATATCATATTTCCATATTCTAAGTGTGGCCGTACCAGACTTTTGTACAATTTCAATAATATATCTTTATTCAAGTATGTGAAAGTTCTCTTTATTAGTCCTATCATTTGGTTTGCTTTATTGATGATTTTATTGATATGAACATCGAAAGAAAGTAGTGGGTCAAAAATAACACCAAGATCTTTTTCTTCCTCACACTCATTTATTTCATTTTCTTGTCCATTTACCTTCATATGATATTTATGATTTGGGTTTGTTTTACCATAGTGCATAACACTACATTTGGATATGTTGAAATGTAAGTTCCATTCATTAGACCATTCATATATCCCTTTGTATTTCTGTATGATTGGTAGAGTTTCCATACAGTTTCGTGTCATCAGCAAAAATCATACAATTGCTTTGGACAGATTCTGGAAGATCGTTTATGAATATAGTGAAAAGTATGGGTCCTAGGATACTGCCTTGAGGTATACCACTTAGTACATCTAATCTTTGTGAAGTGACATCATTTATCCTTACTTTTTGTGTTCGTCCAGACAAAAAAGCCTGGATCCAATTCAGTACATTGCCTGTAATCCCATACCCTTTCAACTTCTCCAGAAGCCTACAATGCGGTACAGTGTCGAAAGCTTTTCTAAAGTCCAAATAGACAACATCAAATGATGCTTTTTGCTCAATATATTCTGTAAAATCTTCCATTGTTAAAAGGAGCTGTGTCATACAAGATTTACCAAGTGACGGGTACTGGAGAACTTTAGGTTTAGGTTTATAGGGACAATTGCCTTTAGCAATTATAGCCAGAACTGGCTTTACATGTCCCTTCTGTATGTTATCTGGTCTTTATACGGTCAGGTCTTTAACTCGCTCAAGTCTTTATTTATCATAGTCAAAATAAATGGTCTTCAATAATACACTATCATCGATAGAGCTTTTGAAAAAGTTAGTATTTTGTGCACGTTTAATGTTAGGGGTTAATTTATTCCAAAGATTTGTTACTCTGTTACTAAAAGAAAATTTCCTTATGTTAGTGCGACAATATTCATGATAAATTTTATCCACACTATTTCTGGTAATATCAACTCTTGATGCAGTAAAAAATTTTGAAATAGGAATATTGTCAACACAATTAAATATTTTATAGACTTGGATCAAATCGCCCCTCACTCGTCTTGTTTTTAGAATAGGCAGTCCAAGAGCTTTTAACCTACCTTCATAGGGAAGATTTTGTATATTCTTTACAAGCTTTGTTGCTCTTCTTTGTACTCTTTCCAGAGCAGCAGACTGCCTCTTTAATCGAGGATACCAAATTGTATTGCCATATTCCAAATGTGGTCTAACGAAAGCCTTGTATAGTTTTGTAAAAATATCTTTATCTATGTGAATAAAAGTACGTTTAATTATGCCAATCATTTTATTAGCTTTATTTATAGAGTTTTGAATATGCTTATCGAATACCAGGCCAGAATCAAAAGTGACACCAAGATCTTTTTCATAAGGGACCACATAGTTCACATGTCGAAATATCTGCACGCTCACCAGTATTACTGTTTAGCATTGTATATTGGTATCTTGGGTTCATACGTCCAACATGTGACACGTTGCACTTGTCCGCATTAAAATGCAAATTCCATGTGGTAGACCATTTGGACAAATTATCAGTATCATTTTGTAATGTATTATGATTATAAGTTGTATTATAAATTTTTGTATCATCAGCGAATATTTTGCAAATACTTTCCACCGAGTTTGGCAAATCATTTATAAATATTGTAAATAATACGGGACCCAAAATACTCCCTTGTGGTATACCACTTAAAACTTCTGTAAAATCTGAATATGAACTTCCTACTCCGACTCTTTGCTGTCTTTTAGTTAAAAAATCCCTTATCCATGAATGCACTCTACCTGTAATTCCATATGATGATAATTTCACTAAAAGCCTCTCATGGGGAACAGAATCAAAAGCCTTTTTAAAGTCTAAATAAAGTATATCTACATTGTTGCCATTATCTAAAAGTTTTGTTAAATCCTCCATGACAAGCAAAAGTTGTGTTACACAAGATCGATGTTTACGGAAACCATGCTGGCATTCTGTATATAAATTATTCAAGGTCATATGATCTACGATCACATCACGTATAATTGATTCCATAATCTTACATACAATTGATGTAAGACTAACAGGCCTATAATTTCCAGGATCTGTCCTAGTACCTTTTTTAAATAAAGCTGTTACATTTGCAGACTTCCAGTCCATTGGTACTACACCTGATTCAATTGACTTGTTGAACAAAATACTGAAAGGTAAAGCTAGCTCATTATATGACTCCTTAAGAACTCTTGCAGGAATCATATCAGGTCCACAAGATTTATTTGGGTTTATATTTTTAAGCCTCTCTCTAACTGCACTGGGTGTAATACACATATCAGTTATGGTGACTCCACTGGACCTTGAACCAACTTCCAAGATCGGAACATTACTAGTATCTTCTTTTGTGAACACACTAGAAAAGAAGTCATTTAAAGTATTTGCCTTATCTTCATCTGACACTGCTAAACCACCATTTTTTGTATTCAGTGGACTAATGCCAGTGTTTGTCTTGGTCTGTGATTGTACATACTTCCAAAACTTTTTTGGATGAGCTTTACAATTTAACGCAACTTTTTTTTCGAATTCGATCCTTTCTTTTCTTTTTATTTTTTCACATTTATTCCTCTTCCTTATATACTTCATATACTCACTACCTTGTTTAGTGCACATAAATCTTTTATATGCATTTTGTTTTTTTGTAACTTTCCTCCAAGCTTTTTTATCCAACCATATTGGTTTTTTCGATATATGTGTTGAACACTCTTTTTTGGGAATATGTTTATCAATACACTTATGAATAGTATTCTTGATCATTTTCCAACTCTCATCCACATCCAAGAGGGTACTTTCACACCAATTTATCATACCCAAATCTTTTCTTAAATTTTCATAGTCACCCTTATTGAAATCATATCTATATTCACCCTTTTTGGATTCTTTTTTTCCCTCTATGTAAAGAAAAAATGATAAAACCTCGTGATCACTTTTTGCAACTGGGGCACTATGTTCAATATCTGAAATCACTCTTTCGTCTTTAACCAAAACTAAGTCTAATATATTCTCTTTCTGATTTAGTCTTTTCCTTGTCGGATTTTTTACCACTTGAGTAAGATATACATCCCTTAGACACTCTATAAAGTGTTCATCTCTCTCGTTTGACCATGTACCTTTCCAATCAATATCAGGATAATTAAAATCACCCGTAATACACACAACATCATAAGACTGTATTGTTTCCATTTTCAGAAGTTTAAATAGTTTTTCATCATTTTCTTGTGATGAAGCAGGATTTTTGTACATGTTTCCAAATAAAACAGTCAAGTTTTCTTTACTTTTGAATTGAATCCAGACACTTTCTTCAAAATAACTTGGTTACGAGGAGTGTATGGCTCTACTTAGGTTGCCCAGCCTAGAATTCAGGTGAATAAGAGGTGATCTCATCGAAGTATATAAGATCATGCACAATATTTACGATCCCTCCACTACCTTTTCCCTGTTCACCATGGCTAACAATGATAAGACTGGAGGGCACAACTTCAAACTTAAAAAGACCAACTTCGAAACTAACCAGTTCCACAGGTTTTTTACTAATCATATTATTAATCTGTGGAACAACCTTCCTTATGATACCAGTAAATTGTGTGAGTAATGCATCATCAGTTAACGCCTTCAAAAATCAAATTGACAAAACTTTTAAGGACCAAGTATTTTCCATTGATTTAAATCTTTTCTGAAGCGGTAATAAATGTAGTATGCACTATGCCTGATTTAACCAAGGGACAGTCACTATGTAGTGATCCAAAAGCATATTAATGGACACTAATAATGAGGGCAAAAGGCTTTTAGTCTATAGCCAAACATTTCTGTGATTCTGCGATAAGTTAAAGTGCATACAGTCTGCACACAAAAAAGAACCCCTAGCACCAAGGGAGCTGTCCCATGTCTGAGGTAAACTTCTCCCTGGAAATTCACTTTGATAGCTGAACACTATGAGCAAAGTAGTGTTGGTGCTTCAGCGATATGCTCTCCCAGAGAATAGCTGTCCAGTTGCACACAGGTCTGTTCTGCCAAGAAAAATCATACACTATGAGACATCATTTTGTTAACCAGTCCAATCTTGTACTCTGCAAGTAACTAGGCAGTAAATTAATATCTAGTATACTAATAACAGTGATGTTGATGGTAAAAGTTTGTTCTACTTGTGTAGAATACTGTATCAAATACTTTCTTGTTATGGTGAGTTACAGTAATGGTATGGTTCAAACAGTGTTTTCCTATAGATGTCAGTTAGTTACCCACCAGTGCTTCTTCAGGTGTTCTTCATCATCTTTGCCAAGATTATTTTCCACCCCAGTTTAGTTTTTGTGTGTGTGTTTGCGTTTGTTAGTTGTTTGTTTTTTGTAAAAAAAAACAAACCCCGTAAAAGCCAATTTTTTCTTGAACTTGAGGAAAAGATGGCATATATATGGTCCAAGAGCAAAGCCATGGAATATTGACGTGGATCTCATGTACTGATGTAGGGATCCATATGACAGATGATAGATCCAGGATCAATTTAGATTATGACAAAACTTTCTACCGATATGAACTTAGCAGATCCAGGATCAGATCTGGAACACCCCCCACATCAGCACAAAACATACACTCACGCAGTACCAATTGAAGAAAACTTGATAAAGTCATGGAAACATACCCATTAATTACATTTTGGTGCACATCTGCTGTGTGGTTCCAGATTGTAGATTCAGTATCCATTGAGTTAAATAAAACTGTTAGTGTTACAAAATTTTAACTGCTAGGTAACAGTGGAACAGTGAAACTGTCTATAGATACAAGTATATCTGTTGACATTTCATATTTTCTATGTCATTTTTTTGTAAGTACAAGGGACTGCTAGACAATACCAACAGGAAGTTTTCATTCATGAAATGACTCAAAGGATAGTTCCATAGCGTGTTGTACTTTCACTGAGGTCAGTGTTCTCCAGAGTTCTCTTCTAGTTTAGTTGTGAGACAATCCCATGACAAGAATGTTACATACAGTTTGGCTGGCCTGCACTGCAGTTCTAGATAGTACCATGCAGTTTGATTGGCTAGAGTGCATCAGTGTTCTTGACATTTTATACATTAGCACTGTACTTTGCCTTGATCTTCAAACTTTCATGGAGTGTTTTGGCTCTTTGAAGAGTAATTTTTTTAAATAATTTTGTCAGAAGAAGCGACATGTCATCATTTTGGGATTGTTATACTGGCTTAATGAAGATTGAATTGTGAGTTTTACTGGCTTAATGAAGATTGAATTGTGAGTTTTCTTTTGGAAGTAAAGACTTTTAATTTGTTTTAAAACAGTGTCAATACACTTTGTCATTTGCCTCAGATGGCGTTTTACATCCTCTGAAATGATAACACCAATAGATTGTTGAAGGTGTCTGCGCAGCAGAGAATGGCAGCGCCAGAGATATGTTCCTGAAGCAATAGATGGCATAGGAAGAAGAGTTCCCACAGGGAATCCCAGGCCTGCTATTATGCACTTGCTTCTAAAAGGCAGGTTGGGTGATGCTACAATTGTATGTACTTTCAATAGTTTCATGCTTGTGAAGAAACCCGTGTTCAATGTTGATCTATAGATAAGATTTTATGGTCCGATTTTATGTATCAGGAGGAATTTCATGGCATTGGTCTACTTCCTCTTTGGTGTAACTGTTACATTCTGTTTGCCTTGTTCATTTTTGATGTTTTACTCTTTGTGTGTGTGTGTGTGTGTGTGTGTGTGTGTGTGTGTGTGTTGGTTTCAAATTCAATGCATATTTTGTGCAAAGTTGGAGAGTCTTTCATTGCAGTCCCATGTCTTATTTTATAGAATGTGTTTGTGAGCATTTAGAACGTAAATTATTTGCAGCATTGCTAATATAAAGGATGGCTGCTTCTCGCTTTACTTACGGTTCATTCCATGTTGTGTTGGTGCAGAAAGTGGACCCCTATGGAAAACCCACACTGTCAGCACACCCTGCCCGGTTCTCCCCGGATGACAAGTTCTCCGCCGAACGCATCACCATCAAGAAAAGATTTGGAATTCTCATGACCATGACCCCTAAACCAGCCATGTAATTTTGGGACACCGCAACATCAGTGACTGCTGTGGCAGATCTCATCACCAGGTTGATACCTGATGAACAGTGCATTTCCTCTTCCTTTTGCTGTTAAAGGTTTTTGGTGCCTTTTTTTTTTTAACATCATCATCAGTGTGGATCAGAGAGTATGGGTGGAAATGGAACTGATGCAGAAATGAGAGTTGATGGCGGTAGAATGTTTGGGATAATGCCAAGGTATGTAGAGGAGTGCAGAGTTAGGGAAAGCGAGATAAGACAAACTGTGGGAGATGTGTGTATCACAAGACAATGAAATGGATCCATCTATAAAATCATTTTGTGTGTGTGTGTGTATATTTGTGACTTTCATGGATGCTTAAAAATGTCCCCAGAATTGCACAAGTGTGGAGCAATTGGATCAGTAACATGCTTTACTCTTTTATGTGCCAAGGTATGTACAGGAGTGAAGGAAGTGTGTGCGCATGTGACAGGGAGAGTGAGTTTAGTTAATAAATTACGAGTGATGTGTGAATCACAAGACGATGAAATGATTCTCTTTTCAAGACGATTAAAGGAAACCTATAAAATTTTCTCTTTTGGAGTGTTTGTGACTTTCTTGGATGCTTAAAAATGTCCACTATATCATGCTTTTTAATATCACTGTAAATGTCAGCATGTGTGAGAAGTGTTTAGAATTCTTTTATCCTTTTTTTTTCTTTGTCAAAAAAGGGGAACCACACACACAATACACCACATATTCTTGCACATCAAGAAACACGGAAGGTCATGTCATCAGCATACAACTCATGTTTACTCCATTCTAACATGACACAGTGATTACCTTAAAGTAAACTCGCATAACGAACCGTCAATTTATATATCACACTATTTTTTTACGACCGCTGAATGCATAGATTTCTTTGGTACCCCCCCCAAATATTTGTATCTAAATTGAATGTTTCTCAAGAGAGTAGCTCCCTTCTGACATTATATACCGTGGGACAAGGGAGTTCAACAGAAATAAAACGCGGGAGGGGGATCAACTCCCCACTGTGCCCCACCCCATTGCCCCTCTCCTTTCCTCCTTTCCTCTGTCTAGTAGAATACAAGTACAACCCCATCACAACTTGGCAACATGTTTCCTGAAACCTACACTGTCTACTTCCTTGTTGATGAGCATAAACCTTGTCAAAACCCATGGACGAATTCAGTGTAAACACATTTCTCATTATCAAAATAAAACTCATAAGATTTGGTCATCAACAATAATTTGAACATGGAAAAATGAATCTGAGTTAAGGTGAACTGGACGGACAAGTTTGAAAATGTTGGCCGTAATGATGCAACTTTCAACCAGGCAAAACATGTTGCTGCAAAGGAGATGTAGATCAAGACCACCTGATGCAGCATGTGATAAAACAAAGATGATACCATCACCTTTCTGATCCCATTCTGCCATTCACACTGGTTCTTTAAATACAAACGAACAATCACACACACACACAAAACAGTATGGCATCCAAGACACAGAAACAAAAGAAACAAGGTGACTAGCTCTTAGCAGTCCACTTCTAAGTGTGTTGCCACTATAATACTAGAGGTGCAGATAGACAGACAGACGTTGCCTTTGCCGAACAGATGATGGTTTTTACAGCAGGTGACATTCACTCGCTACTTTTTAATTCCCGTAGGGATGCTGGGGATTTTAATCAGTACTCATTGCATTACTTCTTTAACCCCTGTGGGAATACGGGGGACTTTTTCAGTGCACATTGTATCACTTTTTTCCTTTACCCTGTAGGGATGCCACCCTTTTCCCTACATCCAAATGGAAAGATGGGGGCTCTCTTCAGAGAAACTGTATTACCACTTTGGTGCTCTTTCAGTACAAACTGTATCATTACTTCTCCCTACATGCCCATGGAAATGCTGGACCTCTTTCAGTACAAATTACTTTTTACCCACCTGATATTATTGCAGCAGGTACAATTTCAGGCTGACCCTGTTATCTCTCTCATCCTCTCTCCTTGTTTTTCTTTCTTTTGTAAGCAAAACTGTCAAATAGTTACAAGACTTCAGCAAGAGAAGGAGTTCAAATTTCAAAATGACAACAAAGGATCTATGGAAAGCCAGTTCTACTGGAACATCTACAAAAAAAAGTGAAAGTGATCATGCGTGATGTCCAAACTTGAGAGACATTCTTACCACTTGAAGAATTTGTGGAAGAGTTTGAGAGACGACAGCTCAACAATCACAGGACATAGTGTTCTGTCTATCATGCAAAAACAAATGACATGTTGCCGAAATGTTAGGCTTTAAAACTTGTAAAAGGCAAAACATCATATTTAAATTGCGTAAAGTTTCAGCAAATGTGGACAGATAGTGAAACTTAATGTTTATCACATGTCAACGGACGAAAATTCAACTTCCTTTTTTTTTTCTTCAACAAATAAACAAAACAAAAAAGAAATCCTGAGACAATTGTGCCTCCCCATACAAATCTGGTCTCTCGCCAACCCTCTCGTCATTCCCCACACCCCTCTTGAACAATAAAGAAGAAATACAAATAAAAAAAATAACATGAATATGACGATAATAACACAAAACAAAAAGATGGACACTATCACTCATCATCTGTTAAAGTGAAAGAGGTGATCAAAAATCAGTTCCATCCTGAAGAATGACTTGAGGAAAGAAATACATCCGTAAAATCCTAAAAAGGGACCTGATGCAAGAAATACATCCAAAGAATTAATGACCGTTTTCCAAACAAGCACTCAGTAGACATAATTATAATGAACTTGTTGAAACATGCCTGACTTCTACTCTCTATCACTGTACCCGACAACGCATCTGGAATGAACAACAGACCAAACTCGCACACACTACCCAGCAGGCAATTGCATTCATGCCACACTAAGAATTCAAACTGTTTACAAATCTGAGACGAAAAAAAAAAGAGGTAAAGACACAGACAGTCGTGATAAAATGTACTTATTCTAATCTGGAGAAAATGGCATTGACATATGTTCTTATCTGCTGCAACACCGACACACACACATTTATTCCGCCATGAAAAGTAGTCGTGGACAAAGTTTCTGTTTTGAGACTAGGTGGGTGTGAGGACACAGCTGGTCCAGATTCCATGTGATCCTTCATCACGACTGGAGTCCCAAATCGGCCACTGGCCGAGGTCAGTTTTCCACACATTGTTTATCCCCTTGTAAAAATGAGACCAGCAGTATCTGAGCAACAGGCTTTAAGGACCTCTCTCACATAGTCCAACATGGCCACTGAGACTATTCCTTTTCCACAATCGATCTATACACATGCAAAATGATACCCTCAAATATCAAGCCAACACTGTTAAGGATTTCCTCTTTCACAATCAGACCAACATGCCACAGATATTCCTTCTCACAATCAGACCAACACAGCCACAAAGATTCCCTCTCCAAATCAACCAACACAGCCACAAGATTTCCTCTCCACAATCAGCACCAACACAGCCACAGATATTCCCTCCTCACAATCAGACCAACACAGCCACAAAGATTCCCTCTCCACAATCAGACCAACACAGCCACAAAGATTCCTCTCCACAGACCAACACAGCCAACAGAATATTCCCTCTCACCAATCAGACCAACACAACCACAAAGATTTCCCTTCACAATCAACCAACACAGCCACAGATAGATTCCCTCTCCACAATCACACCACCACAGCAACAAGATATTCCCTCTCCACAATCAGACCAAACACAGCCACAAAGATTCCTCCTCACAATCAGACCAACACAGCCACAAAGATTCCCTCTCACAAATCAGACCAACACACAGCCACAAAGATTCCCTCTCCACAATCAGACAAACAGCCACAAAGATTCCCTCTTCACAATCAGACCAACACAGCCACAAAGATTCCCTCCTCACGAATCAGACCAACACAGCCACAAAGATTCCTCTCCACAACACACAGCACACACAAAGATTCCTCTCACAATCAGACCAACACAGCCACAAAGATTCCCTCTCACATCAGACCAACACAGCCACAAAGATTCCTCTCCACAATCACCAACACAGCCACAAAGATTTCCTCTCACAATCAGACCACACAGCACAAAGATTTCCTCTCCACAATCAGACCAACACAGCCACAAAGATTCCTCTCACAATCAGACCAACACAGCCACAAAGATTCCTTCCAATCAGCACACAGCCACAGATCCTCACAAGACCAACACAGCCACAATAATTCCCTCTTCACACTCAGACCAACACAGCCACAAAGATTACCTCTCCACAATCAGACCAACACAGCCACAGATATTCCTCTCCACATCAGACCAACACAGCCACAAAGATTCCTCTCACAATCAGACCAACACAGCCACAAAGATTCCTTCTCACAATCAACCAGCACAGCCACAAATTCCTCTCAACACGACCAACACAGCCACAAAGATTCCTCAAATCAGACCACACAGCACAATCCCTCTCCACAATCACACCAACACAGCCACAGATTATTCCCTCTCCACAATCAGACTAACACAGCCATAAAGATTTCCTCCCCACAATCAGACCAACACAGCCACAAAGATTCCTTCTCCACAATCACACCAACACAGCCACAAAGATTTCCTCTTCACACTCAGACCAACACAGCCACAGAGATTTCCTCTCCACAATCAGACCAACATAACCACAAAGATTCCCTCTCCACAATCAGACCAACACAGCCACAGATTATTCCTCTCCACAATCAGACCAACAAAGCCACAAAGATTTCCTCTCCACAATCAGACCAACACAGCCACAAAGACTCCCTCTCTACAACCAGACCAACACAGCCACAGATTATTCCCTCTCCCCAATCAGACCAACACAGCCACAAAGATTCCCTCTCCCAATCAGACCAAGACAGCCACAAAGATTCCCTCTCCACAATCAGACCAACACAGCCACAAAGATTTCCTCTCAACAATCAGACCAACACAGCCACAAAGATTCCCTCTCCACAATCACACCAACACAGCCACAAAGATTCCCTCTCCACAATCAGACCAACACAGCCACAAGATTTCCTCTCCACAATCAGACCAACACAGCCACAAAGATTCCCTCTCCACAATCACACCAACACAGCCACAGATTATTCCCTCTCCCAATCAGACCAACACAGCCAGAAAGATTTCCTCTTCACAATCAGACCAACAAAGCCACAAAGATTTCCTCTCCCCAATCAGACCAACACAACCACAAAGATTTCCTCTCCACAATCAGACCAACACAGCCACAAAGATTTCCTCTCCACAATCAGACCAACACAGCCACAGATTATTCCCTCTCCACAATCAGACCAACACAGCCACAAAGATTCCCTCTCCACAATCAGACCAACACAGCCACAAAGATTTCCTCTCCACAATCAGACCAGCACAGCCACAAAGATTTCCTCTCCACAATCAGACCAACACAGCCACAAACTTTTCCTCTCCACAATCAGACCAACACAGCCACAAAGATTTCCTCTCCACAATCAGACCAACACAGCCAGAAAGATTTCCTCTCCACAATCAGACTTGCACAGCCACAAAGATTCCCTCTCCACAATCAGACCAACACAGCCACAAAGATTTCCTCTCCATCAAATTCTTAATCAGACCAACACAGCCAGAAAGATTTCCTCTCCACAATCAGACCAACACAGCCACAAAGATTTCCTCTCCACAATCAGACTTGCACAGCCACAAAGATTCCCTCTCCACAATCAGACTAGCACAGCCACAAAGATTTCCTCCCCACAATCAGACCAACACAGCCACAAAGATTTCCTCTCCACAATCAGACCAGCACAGTCATAGGATTCCCTTTTAGAGCGGCTACGTGTTACATATTTGGAGTATCATGCTATGATTGCATTGACAATGCTATGCTGTAACATTTTGAGATGAAACTTTGCGAACATTAAGAAACAGGCTTCACAGACTTGTCTAGACAAAGTAGGTCCTTAGACTGTTGACTTACTTTATCAAAAAATGGTCAAGTTAGCCTTTCACTTGGAAAAAAAAATCTTCTTTAGAACTCTCTTCGAATCGCTAGTTATCATGTCTATCACCTCATCCCAAGCGACATCTTGATCACTCTGTATTAAATGTCCTCTCCATAGTCAGATTGACCACAACTGTTAGAAAACTGTATAGTTATTTGAACGATACTGGACACAGAACGAACATCAAAGCTCCTTCCCTCTACACATGGTTCTGAAAGCGCTTCTTCAAACAGACAATACCCTGTCATCCAACCAATGTCACCCACTCAAAGATCACACAAACACAACTGTCGTTCTCAAGCCCAGTATCATGAGTACGATACCCACATACACTGACTAGCAACAAGGCCGAAAAAAAAAGAAAATTTTTATCTCATCCTTGGAGGGAAAAACAATGCTATCATACCATCAGAAATGTCACAAATTTTTGGAGGATTCACAGCACACATCATTTCCACATGGGTGAAACAGCTTGAAACAGGGCCACCCTCACTCTGTCCATCCACACCACTGGTCCAACACTCCCATCACCTCATACCCATGGAAATGACTTCACTGTAACACCTTGATGTCCTCATCACTGGTGATCTTATCCATCATATTATGCCCCAGAAACTCCACTCATGTCTTGCAGTCCTCTTCACTGGTGACCTCATCCACTGACGATGGATTCTCTCATCGTGTCTGACAGATGAGTAGGAAGGCAGGTCATCTGCTGATGTGGGTCCTCATGTGGGAGTGAAGACCAATTCCTGAGGCAAAAAGTCATCCACAGATGCTGCATGGAATGGAGTCCTGCGAGGATGGGCCCTGTTTTCTCTGATTCCTCTTTTCCTGAATGGCAGCTGTTCTGTTGTACTCGAATGTCTTTTGTGTCCTGGGTACTCTCATTGCTTCCATTGTGTTCTGTCAAGGGCAACATCTTTCTCGGAAGCAGTGTCGATGTTGCAGCTTCTGAGGTTGGTCTTCAAGGTGTCTTTGTATCTTTTAAGAGACCTTCCTTGGTCACGCTGTCCTTTCTTCAGTTAGAGCAGCATCTCTGGAATTCTGCTGTCCTCTATACAATGTATCCTGTCTACTGGAGCTGGCTTTTGATGAATACACACTCAATGCACCATTCATTACATCATACCTATAGAATTGCCTCTACTGTAACCCGATGGTGACCTCATCCATCTTGTCATGTCCATGGAACTGACTCCAATGTAACACCCTGCAGACCTCATCACTGATGACCTCACCCATTACATCACACCCATGAAACTGACTCTACAGTAACACTTTGCAGACCTCATCACTGATGACCTCATCCATTACATCACACCCTTGGAACTGACTCTACAGTAACACTGCAGACCTCATCACTGATGACCTCACCCATTACATCACACCCTTGGAACTGACTCTACAGTAACACTTTGCAGAGCTCATCACTGATGACCTCATCCATTACATCACACCCTTGGAACTGACTCTACAGTAACACTTTGCAGACCTCATCACTGATGACCTCATCCATTACATCACACCCATGAAACTGACTCTACAGTAACACTTTGCAGACTTCATCACTGATGACCTCATCCATTACATCATACCCATGGAACTGACTCTACAGTAACACTTTGCAGACCTCATCACTGATGACCTCATCCATTACATCATACCCATGGAACTGACTATACAGTAACACTCTGCTGACTTCATCACTGATGACCTCACCCATTACATCATACCCATGGAACTGACTCTACAGTAACACCCTGCTGACTTCATCACTGATGACCTCATCCATTACATCATACCCATGGAACTGACTCTATAGTAACACTTTGCAGACCTCATCACTGATGACCTCACCCATTACATCATACCCATGGAACTGACTCTACAGTAACACCCTGCTGACTTCATCACTGATGACCTCACCCATTACATCATACCCATGGAACTCACTCTATAGTAACACTTTGCAGACGTCATCACTGATGACCTCATCCATTACATCACACCCATGGAACTGACTCTACAATAACACCCTGCAGACCTCATCACTGGTGACCTCATCCATCATATATACATGGAACTGACTCCACTGTAATACCTTGTAGTCCTCACCACTGAACTCATCCATTATGTCATAACTGTGAACCCCACTCCACTGTAATGACGTTCAGTCTGCACCACTGGTGATCTTATCCACTGGATCATAACCATGGAACTGATTCCACTTTCACACCTTGCTGACCTCATTAATGGTGACCTCATCCATTATATCATACCTATGAAACTAACTGCACAGTAACGCCTTGTAGTCCTCACCAATGGTGACCTCATCCATTACATCATACCCACAGAACTGACTTCACTGTAATGCCTTGCAATCCAATGAACACATGGTGTGAAACAGCCCTCTGTTTTGTAAAGAACTGACACATTTGCCCAAACAGGAGTTATGCTTTCAATGAAATGGTTACGCTGAGTAAACTGTCACATCATCACATTCCTTGATTAAGAAAAAAGCACTGCCAATGAATGTCCTGTGCCACAAACGATTCAGACCCGCTTGGTACCAACATGTCCCCCACTGCACAGGGAGTTGGTGTGGAAAGACCTGTCCCACACAGCTTTGATGTCAGGGTGTCACACTGAAGATGCAGGCACAGACACAAAGGAGCATGTTGCAGAGAATGTGAGGAGGGTCTGGACTAGGCACAAACATGAAGGGGCATGTTATAGATAATGTCAGAAGGATCTGCACTTGGTATGGATATGAAGGAGCATGTTGCAGACATCACTAGGAGGATCTGCACTTGGTATGGATATGAAGGAGCATGTTGCAGACATCGCTAGGAGGATCTGCACTTGGTATGGATATGAAGGAGCATGTTGCAGACATCACTAGGAGGATCTGCACTTGGTATGGATATGAAGGAGCATGTTGCAGACATCGCAAGGAGGATCTGTACTTGGCATGGATTTGAAGGGTGGACCTGGACTTGGCATGGATTTGAAGGGTGGACCTGGACTTGGCAAGGATTTGAAGGGTGGACCTGGACTTGGCATGGATTTGAAGGGGCATGTTGCAGACATCGCTAGGAGGACCTAGACTTGGCATGGACTTGAAGGGGCATGTTGCAGACATCGCTAGGAGGACCTGGACTTGGCGCTGGGTAAATGAGGGTCAGGTTCGTCCTGGATGTTCCAGCTCAGGAGGTTGTCACTGTCCGTTCCTGTGTAGGGAAAAAAAAAGAAACCCACACATGATACCAAAGAAAAATTTGTTTCTCTTTTTATAGGGAACACAGTAATGGCTAACCGTCAGGAATCGCTCTAACTCTGAACAGCTTACAGCCAGACTGGTCTAACTCTAACGGCTTACTTCCAGACTGGTCTAATTCTGAACAGCTTACAGCCAGATTGGTCGAACTCTGACCAACTTAGGCCAGATAGGTCTAACTAACTCTGAACGGCTTACGGCCAGTTTGGTCTAACTCTGAATGGCTTACAGCCAGATTGGTCTAACTCTGAACAACTTACAGCCAAACTGGTCTAACTCTGAACGGCTTACAGCCAGACTGGTCTAACTCTGAACGGCTTACAGCCAGATTTGTCTAACTCTGAACAGCTTACAGCTAGATTGGTCTAACTCTGAACAACTTACAGCCAGACTGGTCTAACTCTGAACGGCTTACTGCCAGTCTGGTCTAACTCTGAACGGCTTACAGCCAATTTGGTCTAACTCTAAACGGCTTACAGCCAGATTGGTCTAACTCTGAACGGCTTACAGCCAGATTGGTCTAACTCTGAACGGCTTACAGCCAGTCTGGTTTAACTCTGAACAGCTTACAGCCAGATTGGTCTAACTCTGAACAACTTACAGCCAGACTGGTCTATATCTGAACAGCTTCCAACCAGATTCGTGTAACTCTGAATGGCTTACAGCCAGATTCGTCTAACTCTGAACGGCTTACAGCCAGACTGGTCTAACTCTGAACGGCTTACAGCCAGATTGGTCTAACTCTGAACGGCTTACAGCCAGATTGGTCTGACTCTGAACAGCTCACAAGCAGATTGGTCTAACTCTGAACAGCTCACAACCAGATTGGTCTGACTCTAAAACAGCTCACAACGAGATTGGTCTGACTCCGAACAGCTCACAACCAGATTGGTCTGACTCCGAACAGCTTTCAGCCAGGCAGGCACAGGCCAGACACATTAACCCTCCTCTTTCCCCCTCCCTCCCCTGCTCCCCATCTCTGCTCCACACTCCTCCTTGGTGGACTGGGTCGAGTGATACCAGATGCAGTACAGGACTTGAGAGCGATGTTAAAGATGATACAATACAACACAATACAACGCAGTTACCCAGACTAGAAGCAGTGCAGGCTTTACAGGTGGTGATGACCATCATACAATAATGATTTATCCATATCAGAGGTGATGCAAATCTTGAGGGTGATGCTGAAGATAACGCAAAACAATTTACACATATCACAGGCAACATGGGCATTTGACTGTGGTGCTGAATATCAATTAATAACACAATAATTAATCCATATCAGAGGTGGTGTGGGCACTTAAGAGTGATGCTGCAGATCACGCAATAATACAGTAATTCACCCATACTGGAGGCAGTGTGGGCACTTGAGAGTAACACTAAAGATCACACAATAAACAATAATTTACCAATTTCGGAGGTGGTGCGCGCCTTGAGTGTGGTGTTGAAGGAGGTCATGGTGTCGACAAACTGCTGCCTCTCCCGGCCTTTCCCTGAGTTCAGCTCTCGGATGGCCTTGAGGATCTGGCGTCGGGAGTCCACGTTGGGGATACCCAGCTCTTTCAGGTCCTCATCCGTCAGCGTCAAGAAGGCCTCCATGTCCACCTGTGATGTACCACACAGATTTACAGAGGTGGAAACACTTTTCTTTCAGCGAAATATTTAGGAAGCTTGACACAGTGATGGTTAGAAGGCGCTGCCCCCAAATTCAAAACATTGTTTATTAGTAGGAAATAACGCAATGCATATGTACACTGAACACCTCTATTCATATTATGACATCAGAGAATGAAGAAACAACCCCTGCGATTTTCCCCTCTTTTCTTTTTCTTTAATTTTTTTTTGTTTCAGTACTCTTTTTTTCTCTTCATTTCCATTGAAAATAAATCATTAAAAAAAATACTGGTGAAAAGAAAGCAATAACTTCACTGAGACCAGAACACAGTTCCCATCCTTACCTCTTGTTCCTCAAAAATAGGACTGTATTTTTCCAAGGACAGCTTTTTCAAGATGTTGGACAACTCATCTGCAAAACAGGTACGGCAAAGTCACAGACGAACACACACACACACACACACACACACACACACACACACACACACACACACACATACACACACACACACAGAGGCACAGGCATGCATCCATAAGTGCAAGAATCATGATGAGAAACCTGGCCAGACTCTTTCTTTCAGCGCTGAATATCAGCCACTTGGAAAAGCAGTTTTGTGTCAAGTTTTCTCCAACTTCCGCTGCCATTAACCATAACATTCTTCACAATCAACCAACACAAGGATACAGTAGAGTTCACAAAAATTTTCCTTAACACAATGCCCTGATCTGGGTAAGCAATGCCTGCATCACTGACCAAAAGCCCTCTGGTCAGTATCAAAATTACCTGGTAACCACTACCCTTTTACCACAAACTTTCCCAACAAAGAGAAAAAAAAAAAAAGCAAAACATTCAATCACCGACCTGTTTAAACATCACGATAACGAAAAGTCCCACTTTTCTTGCATTTTGTTTTAAACTCCGCTTCTTTCCTGAGAATATCAATAATCAGATGTCATGGTGGAAGGGTCATTTCCTTTCAAACTTTAAAAAGAAAGGTTATTAGTTCGGCAAGACAATCCAGACAAACAGATCACAGGACGAAACATGATGCATTTCGACCTCTTGGAACAATGCTGTTTGTTTTGCCTGAAGAAGACTCAAGAGGTCAAAATGCATCATGTTTTGTCCTGTAATCTGGTTGTCTGAACTGTCTTGTGGAACTAATAACCTTTTTTCAACATTTTCTTCAATTTCCGCCTTCAGTCACCCTGCTTTGAAATGAACATTTCCTTTCAATCAAAAATGGTTGCTGTATCATGTTTCATGACTGTTGGCAGGCTATGAAGACTGTGCGCATGGCTTTTCCAAGAGCAGAGGCTTTCAGCCTTGCTGGGCTATCCAGTCAAAGGCGATCTCAGTTCACACAAAATACTGAGGAAAAAAAATTGGTGATGATCTTCAAAACAGCACCCATGTTATACTGGTTCTAATGATCATCAATCAGATTCCACAACCACTGTCATCATCGCTTTACTACCATACAGACTGTTCAATAATTGAGTAAACGACACACCGAGTTTCTGCGACTCTCTTACTTTAGTGATTGTCTCTAGCCTTTGGCTGTGAACGAAAAAAAGAGTACAACTTGAACTTCCAGTGAGCTTCTATTTACACTGGCATTACGTCACTATTGATACAGCTGTAAACTAAAATGAGTGTACTTTGTGACTGTCTTGCCATGTCGGCTTTCTCACATTGACACATCATTCCTTCCTACTTGACACACTTCTTTACACATTACTTGTTCACAATGAATTTTGGACAACATACTCAGTATCTCTTGTCCCCTGATATTCCACTGATGTGGACTCTACGACAGCAGATTCCATTCCTAATTTGCCCGGATCTTCAACAGAGCACACTCAAATTTCTCTTGTTCCCTGATATTCTGTCAATGTGGATTCTTACAATAACAGATTCCATCCCTGATTTGTTCAGACTTAAAAGACAACCAAGGACAGAATCTGACCAGCCCTCGGGATCCATCCCAACGTCCCCTGCCTACACGTCATTCCCAAAGACCAGCGAGGACACAAACCTGAATGTCAACTTACCATCTCCAGCATCTTTTTCTCGTAACGAACTCAGTGTGGGAACAGCGTCTTCACCACTCTGGAGTTGGAGAGAAAATTTCATGAAACGTAAGTTTCTGATGGACTACAGGAAATAGAGCGATGCGACATCTTGTTATCTGACAGAACATATTGTGGGATGATTTGTTCGTTCTTTTCTGTGACAAGCATTTGAGTGTATGAACACATTTACATACACGCACATGTGTAAGCATGTGCGTGTGCGCACACACACACACATTCACATATAAGTGTGTGTGTGTGTGTGTGTGTATGTGTGTGTGTATGTGTATGTGTATGTGTACATACACTCATGTGTTTGAGTATACCCAAGTGTTCATGTGTGTGTGTGTGTGTGTGTGTGTGTGTGTGCACGTGTTTGTGTGTGTGTGTGCGTGCGTGTCCGTGCATGTGTGTGTGTGTGTGTGTGCGTGTGTGTGTGTACATGCATGCGTGCAGAACCCCAGATAACTTTACCTCAAAATGTTGCTGAATCATAGCTGCTTCCAGCGATGTAGACAGCTAAAGTATATGATGTATACACAAGTCGTTCTTTTCATTTGAATAACAAGTCCCATGGAGTACATACTTGTGCATATTTTGGTGTCAGTTCCCAACATGCCTGCGCATGTCCTATCGCTTGAGGTCCCTACATGCATACACGTATACCATCAAACTTGGGTTCATCTCAACATGACAAAGCCACATTCTGTCTTCAGTCTAAAAGGCTAAACATGAAACTAGGGTGCCGCTTGTACGGGGTTTCCTTTTTTCAGTTCTTTTAGTCATCCGTCCCCGTGGCAAACAAAGACCAGTAACATGAAATGGGCCTTCAAACATGTGAAAGTTATTGGTTTTTCATCCCCCCCCCCCCCCCCCCTCTCTCTCTCTCTCTCTTAAAATGTACGAATTTACACACAGGGGCTCAGCTTACAGTCTAATCTCAAGGACTTTAAGGGATTCGAGTCTGCACAGATGTCAACTCTGAAGACAAATATCTCCTTTACCAAGGCTGTCTCCAGCAGTGTTTAAACTCAACATCCTGCAGTCAAGAGAACCATGCGCTATCCACCAAGCCCACCTGGCTCTGCCTACTGACTGACCAGCCCAGTGCTGGAGATGGGAGGAGGGGCGTTGGAGGAGGAAAGCTGGAGAGAAGGTGCTGGCGAACTGACCTTGCCCGGGGTGGGTGAAGGAGAGGGGGTGAGGGTGGAGGTGGTGCTGTCCTTGGAGGAGGTGCTGCGGCCCCGCGAGGACCTCTGGGGAGTGATGGAGGAACTGCCGCTGGTGGAGCTGTTAGGGGAGGTGGTGTTGGACATGGTGCGGAATGCTGAGGAGGCCGTGGCCGATTTGCTGCAACAACCACACAGAAATTGCCAAGGCTTCTTCTTCGCCCATATTTTTTGTTTGTTTGTTTTTTTTTTTTTTACTATGCTTGTCATTTTTAATGGATGCATCAGTTAAATAAAGTGAAGTCACGATCTTCAGAGCCCAGTTGACTACAAAGGCCATATGAAGGCTGCTAGCTGATTAAACACCAAGCTTTGTACAAATTACAATGCCAAGACTGAGTCATATGTGTATGAAGGCTGCGAGCCTTAAACACCCAGCTTTGCATGCATTACAGTACCCAGTCTGAGTCCTCCATGTGTTAAGGCAGACATGGACCAATGTGCACACACAAACCTTATCAAATTTGCATCATTTTCACTCATTTTTCTCTTTGTGCTCTTTTATTTTTCTTTTTTTTTCACTTAAAGAAAAAAAATTGAGGTAAATATTAACAATTATTACTCAGAACTGCTTTAACCCGAAGAGTGCCTATAAGCCGTCAGCTGATGCCAAAGTAAAAATGTTTTCCCCAGTGCCTATGGGCCGTCCACTGACGTCATGCATTTTTCTTGAATTTTCATTCGTTACTATTTCTATTAACGGACTTATATAGAGTGTGCGTAGTAAGCCTTATATGTCTGTAGTATTAAAATGATATGCAAATGACCACACGTGAGGGGAAAGCCCATTTATTCTCATCACTGACTGGATGACCAGCCAGCACTTCATCTCGCTTGCAAAGATGGCGGCGCAACCTTCGACAAGGGTAGCGACCAAATCAACGTATTTACACAGCTGAGCAGGCTCTGCTAATCATTTTTGACAAAGACAATAATCTTTTATTCAACAACTTACTCGAGCATGAAGGTGAGATGATGATTGTGATGGAATTGCTGACCGTATTCGTCAGTTACTGAGTCGGGCTGTGTGACCTCAGTGTGTGTTCAGCTGACTGGTTTGCCAGCGATGAACGAGCTCGCCTTGTGTGTACTCTGCACTGCATGCCAGTGGCCAGTTATGTGATAGTCAGCGCGAGAGGGGAGCGTGGGCTGCTCGCGGCGTGACATGGGGCAGAAGAGAAGAGGAGGAGTGAAAGAGAGGGTTGAAGTCCAGCAAGGGGGCGTGGTGGGGGGAGGGGGGCGTGGTCGTGGACTGACCTGTCTGCATAGAGTGCGAGCGTCTTGACAGACTTCTAAACTGTTTTACTTTCATTTACGTGTGTAGTGTGGTAATACAAACTTTATTTTCAACTTTTTTGCTTTGTGTTCTTTTTTGGATGTGAAGCTGTAGTGGTAAATACATATGTTTTTGATTGTGCAAAAAAATCTATCCAAATCTAAATGCCTAAATATTTTTTTATTATCAAAATTAAAACAAAAGAAGCCCAGATTCAAAATCTTCATTCAATTTCCTTCAAAAATCATATATATTTCATTGTTATATCTTTTGTAGTTTCTGAGCTAGAATTTTTTGTTAATTATTACCCCCAAATCATTAGATTTCCCTGGCACTGGGAAAGCCTTTGTTTGTAACATTTTCAAGCAGCGAACGGGTTAAAGGTTTAAAGAAAAAAAAAAAAAAACAGAAATAAATGTTAACAATTATCACTCAAACTGAACTGTTTTAAAGGTTCATCTTTTGATACAATGCATATATTTCTGTAACAGCAAACTTTTTTTCTGGGACATAAAAGACAGCTGTTAACACTGTAAGACAAAGACAACAGTCATATAAGAGCTCAGTTTGCTCATAGATTCTGCACAACTGACTGTTGATGTTCTGTTGAGATGCAGCTCAGCTAGACAAAACCTGGTGAGCAGTTTCGAAAGAGACGACACGCCATCAGTGAAAAGCCTACTGAGATGAGTCCCGTCAAGATGATTGCATGAATAGATGGTAATGGCCTGCTTTTCTGTGTGAGGGAGCATGCATGCATGCATATGCCTGTGTCTGAAAATGCAATTTATAGTTCAACATCTGCTGCCAATTCTCATGAATTCTTGAAACAGTTTGGAGTACCGTTTCTCTCTCACTCACTCAACCAGACAGCCCTTTGCCGCGCTTACCGTGGCATGAACAGCAGTGACGGCGTCTGCTGGGAGCCCAAGGTGGCGGTGGATCGTGGACTAGGAATGTGAGGACTGGGCAGCATCAGGGAACCGGGGCCAAACTCTCCTGCAAGCCCAAGATATGCACAGTCAATTCCCTGTCTGTCAGTTTTACCGCCGCTTTTTGCAAGCCCAAGATGTCCACAGTCAATTCCTGTCTGTTGGTTTGATCGCCACATTTCTGCATGCCAAAGGTGTACACAATCAATACAGTGCCCAAGATGTCCACAGTCAATTCCTGTCTGTTGGTTTGATCGCCACATTTCTGCATGCCAAAGGTGTACACAATCAATACAGTGCCAAAGATGTCCACAGTCAATTCCTGTCTGTTGGTTTGATCGCCACATTTCTGCATGCCAAAGGTGTACACAATCAATACAGTGCCCAAGATGTCCACAGTCAATTCCTGTCTGTTGGTTTGATCGCCACATTTCTGCATGCCAAAGGTGTACACAATCAATACAGTGCCAAAGATGTCCACAGTCAATTCCTGTCTGTTGGTTTGATCGCCACATTTCTGCATGCCAAAGGTGTACACAATCAATACAGTGCCAAAGATGTCCACAGTCAATTCCTGTCTGCTGGTTTGATCGCCACCTTTTTCCATGAACAGGAAGGTGCATTTGTCAACAATTTGTCAACAAAAGTAAACACAACTATTAACAAATTAAACACATAAGCTGTAAACAAATGACAACTAATCGGCTGACTTCCTGAACACTGTTAGAAAAAAAATTAGGTGGTGTTGAAAGCACCAGCCGTTTCTTCTTACTTTTTCACCCCCAGTTTACACAAACAAATTCGGGAAAAAAAAAAGAAAAAAAAAAAAAAAGTTTAAATGCAATGAATAGCAGGGTTTGGGGGAAGCCATATGGGCAAAGCAAGTGTCTACTCTGAACTGAGCTGAGTCTCACTACCTGATCATCAAATCACAATGAAACTGGCTTGTTATACATTGTAACCATAAAAATGTGTGCCTTTTCTACAATAATGGCTGGTATAAGGACCATAGTGGCAGTGACACAGTATGTGTACCTTTTCTACAATAATGGCTGGTATAAGGACCATAGTGGCAGTGAAACAGTATGTGTACCTTTTCTACAATAATGGCTGGTATAAGGACCATAGTGGCAGTGAAACAGTATGTGTACCTTTTCTACAATAATGGCTGGTATAAGGACCATAGTGGCAGTGAAACAGTGGACAACAGTAAAGACAGATAAAAGTTGGCGAGGGGGGGGGGGGGGGGGGGGGAACAACAAAAACACACACAGAAAGACAGTGACAGAAGAGAAGAAATTCCCAGAACAGAATTGTTCACAATGGCAGGGAAACAATTTGTACTAACAGAACCTCCAGCATCTTCACATGGTACATATACAACTCCGCATTTACATGCTAATTACAACCTCCAGCATCTTCACATGGCTACATATACAACCTCCAGCATCTTCACATGGCTACATATACAACCTCCAGTATCTTCACATGGCTACATATACAACCTCCAGCATCTTCATATGGCTATATATACAGTCATTTTACCATAATCAGGTCGAAACACCAATCGTTAATCAGTCAGCCTAATTAATAGAACAGTCTGCCAGGAACACCACTCATCAATCAACCAGCCAATTAAGTTTACAACAGCTAACTGCAAGAATGATACATCTCCACGGTAAAAGACCCCATTACAATGACTATTTGCATAATGTCTTGTCAACAACCTTGCTGCGTTAAAGTCGATCAGGACAGAATCAGAGGGACTGTGGAGCTGCAGTTTGTCAACAACCTTGCTGCGTTAAAGCCAATCAGAACAGAATCAGAGGGACTGTGGAGCTGCCGTTTGTCAACAACCTTGCTGCGTTAAAGCCAATCAGAACAGAATCAGAGGGACTGTGGAGCTGCAGTTTGTCAACAACCTTGCTGCGTTAAAGCCAATCAGAACAGAATCAGAGGGACTGTGGAGCTGCAGTTTGTCAACAACCTTGCTGCGTTAAAGCCAATCAGGACAGAATCAGAAGGACAGTGGAGCTGCAGTTTGTCAACAACCTTGCTGCGTTAAAGCCAATCAGGACAGAATCAGAGGGACAGTGGAGCTGCAGTTTGTCAACAATCTTGCTGCGTTAAAGCCAATCAGGACAGAATGAGAGGGACAGTGGAGCTGCAGTTTGTCAACAATCTTGCTGCGTTAAAGCCAATCAGGACAGAATGAGAGGGACAGTGGAGCTGCAGTTTGTCAACAATCTTGCTGCGTTAAAGCCAATCAGGACAGAATAGAGGGACAGTGGAGCTGCAGTTTGCCAACAACCTTGCTGCGTTAAAGTCAATCAGGACAGAATCAGAGGGACTGTGGAGCTGCAGTGCGTTAAAGCCAATCAGAACAGAATCAGAGGGACTGTGCAGCTGCAGTTTGTCAACAACCTTGCTGCGTTAAAGCCAATCAGGACAGAATCAGAGGGACTGTGCAGCTGCAGTTTGTCAACAACCTTGCTGCGTTAAAGCCAATCAGGACAGAATCAGAGGGACTGTGGAGCTGCAGTTTGTCAACAACCTTGCTGCGTTAAAGCCAATCAGGACAGAATCAGAGGGACTGTGCAGCTGCAGTTTGTCAACAACCTTGCTGCGTTAAAGCCAATCAGGACAGAATCAGAGGGACTGTGCAGCTGCAGTTTGTCAACAAGCTTGCTGCGTTAAAGCCAATCAGGACAGAATCAGAGGGACTGTGCAGCTGCAGTTTGTCAACAACCTTGCTGCGTTAAAGCCAATCAGGACAGAATCAGAGGGACTGTGGAGCTGCAGTTTGTCAACAACCTTGCTGCGTTAAAGCCAATCAGGACAGAATCAGAGGGACAGTGGAGCTGCAGTTTGTCAACAACCTTGCTGCGTTAAAGCCAATCAGGACAGAATCAGAAGGACAGTGGAGCTGCAGTTTGTCAACAACCTTGCTGCGTTAAAGCCAATCAGGACAGAATCAGAGGGACAGTGGAGCTGCAGTTTGTCAACAACCTTGCTGCGTTAAAGCCAATCAGGACAGAATCAGAAGGACAGTGGAGCTGCAGTTTGTCAACAACCTTGCTGCGTTAAAGCCAATCAGGACAGAATCAGAGGGACAGTGGAGCTGCAGTTTGTCAACAACCTTGCTGCGTTAAAGCCAATCAGGACAGAATGAGAGGGACAGTGGAGCTGCAGTTTGCCAACAACCTTGCTGCGTTAAAGCCAATCAGGACAGAATCAGAGGGACAGTGGAGCTGCAGTTTGTCAACAACCTTGCTGCGTTAAAGCCAATCAGGACAGAATCAGAGGGACAGTGGAGCTGCAGTTTGTCAACAACCTTGCTGCGTTAAAGCCAATCAGGACAGAATCAGAGGGACAGTGGAGCTGCAGTTTGTCAATAACCTTGCTGCGTTAAAGCTAATCAGGACAGAATCAGAGGGACTGTGGAGCTGCAGTTTGTCGACAACCTTGCTGCGTTAAAGCCAATCAGAACAGAATCAGAGGGACTGTGGAGCTGCAGTTTCTCTGCTTCCTTCACTTACTGCTTGCCTCAATGACTGTCACAGCTTCACTCACAAGCTTCTTTTGGGGCTTTCATGAACATATACTTGTCATTTACTTTGATATCACATGCTCTTGTCTTGTTTTACTTTCTTTGATTCTGTAGTCTTCCATGTCATCTGGTATTGTTTATGTATATATATATATTTATATAATGTCACTGGAAGATATTCCAAATGTGCAAAAACCTCTTGCTCATGTTGATTTTGTGTTACCTTTCCATTGTAAAGCCATGAATATTAGATTAGAATGAAGATATATTATTGTTTCCATTGTTAAGTCATAAAAATAAGTTTAGAGCAAAGACTAAATTTTAAATCAAATACATCTTAAACAGAAGTACTTACTGAATTTAAACATTTTTGCTACAAACTGTAAGAATTCTTGTGAGTTCCTTGTGAAACCAGTGTTTTATAATAACAGAATACAGGCTGGGAAAAATCAATTTTAGGAAAAGCATGGATCAATAAAGGAATATATTGTAACGCTCATTGTTTGCTTGAAAATGGCCAATTCGTTTCTTATGAACAATTTAAAGGAAAGTATGACATAAATATAAATTTCACTAACTTTACCGTTTATAATGCAACGACATTTAAGTATGTATAGAAAATAAAAATCACAATCCAAAACAATAATACATTTTTCGCGATGCCGACATACATTTTTTTTTACAGGATCAAAACTTTACTATTACATATTCAACCATATTCTTCAAAAGTGCTGTGCAAATTAGGATACAGAAGTAAATGCCGAAAATGACCGGAAAGACTGATTTTCATACTTCAGTAAAACTTCTGGCATAAATATGAAATGGTTCCATTTATGAATAATACACAGAAGTCTAGGAACTTATGTCGTACTGAAGAAAACTGATGTAACGAACAATGATCGATGTACTTTCTTAACTTATTTAAGGACAGCTTTTCACATGTTTTCTGACACTGCAGATATTCCACCTTTTTTTTAAAACATTGGTGGGTTAAATAAATGAAAAATGTCTGTATGCATCTGATTTGCGAATAACTGAACTACTGGCCATAACTGGATTTCATAAAAATACACACACTGATCAGGTCTTTTATTTACTTTTATCATTTGCTAAATACTTCTTACATCGCTGTAAAAATTGAAGAAAAAAATCTCCTACCTTAAAGTATCCGTCAGTCAACTGACTTGTTGATACAGAATCGAAGAGTACAGCGCTCACCACAATTCTGCATATGAAGATCTCATTTCCAAATGGTTTCCAGTTAAGATGATGTTTTCAGATACTGATGGAATTATGAATGCATGCTGACTCCGTATATTGTATCATAACTGATATCATTAGATCCCTCTATAATCCTTATAATGTTGCTCTTCATAGGCCCAATGTAAACCCTACAATCCTTATAAATGAAAATATTCATTGCTAGCCACCCACTCTCAACTTAAATAACAAACTTGACTCACCTCAATGTCCCCTACCCCTAACCCCCCCCCCCCCCCCCTCCTCCTCTCTCTCTCTCTCTGTTTCTTATGTCTTTTTCACATTTCTTCAGAATGTCAAATAGTATCATCCTTTCTTTTGTAACAGTGCATGTATTATACTGAAAATAGATGCCTTCTCTTTAAGAAAAAAAAAAAAAAGACCATAAATAAAATCAGTTGGACTCCTTATGACCAAGAATATCTGGGGAGAAAAATGGTTTCCTCCTCATTTCTGATGACAGCACTCAGTCTGGACTGTTCTTTCTCCAATCAGCAGGCATTCAAAAATCACTCAAAAGATTAAAAAAATAATGTTAGGCACACACAAAAACAAAACAAAACAAAACAAACAAAACCCTACTCAGATAAATGTAACCAAATTCACTGGAAACATTACCAAATAAATGTCAGTGAACTGAACACCCTGTGAATGACACAGATATCCCAATGTTCAAACTACAAAGCAGTAAACTTTCCTCCCATTCTGACTAAGCGCTTATACTATTGGGAAGCATCTAGGCACTATGGCAAAATCAGTTAGAACAGCTGTATTGGTCAGATCACACATTCTGTGCAGTCACATTCAGTGTCCATGTCAACACACCTCAATCTACGCCCGCTGTGTCCACCAAAGTTCACATATGTCAGTCATGTTCAGTGTCCATGTCAACACACCTCAATCTATGCCGCTGTGTCCGCCAAAGTTCACATATGTCAGTCATGTTCAGTGTCCATGTCAACACACCTCAATCTATGCCCGCTGTGTCCACCAAAGTTCACACATGTCGGTCATGTTCAGTGTCCATGTCAACACACCTCAATCTATGCCACTGTGTCCACCAAAGGTCACATGTCAGTCACATTCAGTGTCCATGTCAACACACCTCAATCTATGCCGCTGTGTCCACCAAAGGTCACATGTCAGTCACATTCAGTGTCCACGTCAAACACACCTCAATGTGAGCCGCTGTGTCCACCAAAGTTCACACATGTCAGTTATCTTCAGTGTCCATGTCAACACACCTGAATGTGGGCTGCTGTGTCCACCAAAGGTCACACATGTCAGTCACATTCAGTGTCCATGTCAACACACCTCAATCTATGCCACTGTGTCCACCAAAGGTCACATATGTCAGTCATGTTCAGTGTCCATGTCACCACACCTCAACGTCAGCCGCTGTGTCCACCAAAGTTCACACATGTCAGTCATCTTCAGTGTCCATGTCAACACACCTCAATCTATGCCGCTGTGTCCACCAAAGGTCACACATGTCGGTCATGTTCAGTGTCCATGTCAACACACCTCAATGTGGGCCGCTGTGTCCACCAAAGGTCACACATGTCAGTCATCTTCAGTGTCCATGTCAAAACAGTTCATAGCATGGATCATCCAGGATGTACAGAGTACAGTACACAAACCCAACATGTGTAGACTGTAATTCACATTGACACTCATCCTATTGGCAGGGATATGAGAGGAGTCTGGGGAGAAAAGATTATTGTATAACGTTAATTGCTTGATCCATCACTTAAAAAAAGATTGTCCAGCCAGGCTCAGTCAAACTTGTAGCGACATTCTTCATCAACATCTTCCGCTTTAATAGCGTTTGTAAAAATCTTCATGATGGTTTCTTCGCTTGCAACATAATGAAACAGACGAGGTCTCTCTTGAATGACTGAGCAAATAGGAAAGTAGATCTCTTGTTAATGACCCAACAAGTAGAAGACTGAAGAGTCAGTCTCTCTTCCAAGGTGGGGCAAGCAGAAGTGTCTCTTTTGAATCGCTGCGCAAGCAGAAGAGTTTGTCTCTCTTCAATGATTGGGCATGCAGAACAGTAAGTCTTCCTTCCACTGTTGTGGACGACAAAATAAATCACAGCTTTGACCATTTTTTTTAATGTACATAAATGTTTGGTGGGCTTGTTTTTAAGTCAAAAATGCGATCAGCCATGCTCTGGTTGTTGTTGCTGTTGTACCCTGGCTAAACGACATCAGGGATCATCCGAACAGTCGAAGTACTTGAACACTATGGTACAAATGCATCAGCTGGGGGTGAGAACATTACGTGTGTGACCGTTTTTGATTACCCTGCCACTTGGGCAGCCACACTTCAACTTCAAGGGATTTTGAGACTGATGGAGTTATGCTAGGAGCTTGTCATGACTGAGTACAATCCTGTATAACTATGCAGAGCATAACAACATTTTGATGTAGCCTTGGTGTTCTAACCTATGTCAAATGCTCTGGTTAAATCTGACTGAAGGCAATCATCATCAAAACTGTGTCACTGAAGTTGACCGAGTCAGGTCTTTCCTCCTGCCTCCTCACGACAATGGAAGTGAAAGAAGTGATTTAAAAAAACTGACAGCTGTGATTGTTCTCGTCAAAAACAGGCTCTTTTAATGTCAATTTTTCATAAGTCAGACTCTGAACCCATCAATGTGCACAACCACATTTCTCATACATACACAAATGTATGTAAACAGAAACACACACACACACACACACACACACATGCGTACATGCATGCACGTACAGACACCTGTCTCATGCACACACAAACATTTGTGCACACATACACAGTCACACTTGCAAGTACTTTTTTTTCATTTTCTAAAATTCCAAGACTTTCACATGCAAAATCTCGGGACACATACTAAACACAGAACACAATTTTAGCACCAGTAAAGGCTGATTATCTAAACTGAAGTGTAACTGCAAGCACAAACAATCCAAAAAAGGCAACAACAACAAAACAAACTCATGACAGCAGCCATTAAGAAGACAAATAAGATGTTGGCTAAACAAAGATTTGGAAACAAAGGGAGAAAAGGAGGCTAGTGGGGGGGGGGGGGGGGGGGGGGGGCAAAGGACATTAGAATGTAAATGTGAAACTCTTCACTGACACCATATGTGAATAATCAATTTTGTGTTGAGAACGGAAACATCTGTTACACCTGTCTATTGTTGACCTCCATCTCCTGGCACTTAGCCTGGCTGTTGTTGTCCACCCAAGCTATCTACCATAGGTTGTTGTCCACCCAAGCTATCTACCATAGGTTGTTGTCCACCCAAGCTATCTACCGTAGGTTGTTGTCCACCCAAGCTATCTACCATAGGTTGTTGTCCACCCAAGCTATCTACCATAGGTTGTTGTCCACCCAAGCTATCTACCATAGGTTGTTGTCCACCCAAGCTATCTACCGTAGGTTGTTGTCCACCCAAGCTATCCACTATAGGTTGCTGTCCACCCAAGCTATCTACCATAGGTTGCTATCCACCCAAGCTATCTACCATAGGTTGTTGTCCACCCAAGCTATCTACCATAGGTTGTTGTCCACCCAAGCTATCCACCATAGGTTGTTGTCCACCCAAGCTATCTACCATAGGTTGTCCACTCAAGCTATCTACCGTAGGTTGCTATCCACCCAAGCATCTACCACAGAATGCCACCCGTAATTCTGCTGTATTCTCACACACCAGAAAATACCCAGCAAAGGGAAGAACAGGGAGATGGGAAGAAAGTGCTCTAAAGAAATAAGAGGAAAAAATACTTGTGAAGAATATTCAGCATGAAAGAAAATCTTTCGGCCTGAGCTTGAGGATCCGCTGGAACCTGAGGTCTGGAATTTAGAATGGGACTGGGCAGACGGTCGCGGTGGATCAGAAAAAGGCATCACTGAGCAACACCGAAGTTTGTCAGGAGCAGTGCAGAGTCTTCTCTGGTGGGGTTGCACCGTTATGATCTGATACCGAGAGCTGCATGTGGATGTCTGGCACCGAGACTACCACATGATGAGCCAAGGTGCGGTTGTGTGAAAGGCAGCTGAAGTGAGTGGCATGGCTGCGAAGAAATTTAGACACAGAGGATAAGACTGGAAAAACAGAGAAACAGAAAAAGAATTCAGATCTTGTGAAAGAAAAAAACAAAACATTTAAACATAGGTATGAACCCCTTTCTAGGGCTCCGTACGTGCACTGTATGCCTATCTTTGGCCCAGTACAATGCTATGTGGATGTGCAATGTACGTCCCAAACACACGCTGTTTCATTTTAATGCAGCATCATGCAGAAGCCATTTCTCAGCCACCTGAGGACACTGAAGTTAATTCTCTTTGCACCTATCTTTCTTCTGTGACTCAAACTCAACTAGTTCAAACAGACAGTCTAGAGTTAATTCCCCTGCAATCTATCTTTCTTTTGTGAGCCAAATTGAATATGGAATTTGAAGAACACGGTCTGGGCTTCGGAATTCAGTTTTATCTATAAGCCAGAAATTACGAGCTGGATGAAGAAATGTTTTGTTTGTTTCTTTTTGTTTGTTTGTGCAAACCATGTTCTACCTTTTCAGCAAGGAATTCAGCACCAAAGATTTCTTTCTCTCTTTTACCTTCAATCTTCAATGCTACGACTTGTTTCTTGCCCGTTTAGTTCAGCCTTCGCACATGGAAATATGATAATGAACAATACCTTCAGAACCAGCGATATGTGAATTATGCACCCGCCTTTTCTTCTGGTTTTTTGTTTCTTGTCCGCTTTAAAAGTTTTTCTTCTCACTGCAAAGATCTGTTACAGCCCTACCTTCATATGCATTAAGTGTGCAAAGAAAACAACAATGTAGGTGTGATCTTGTAAACTGTCAGCATGCTACTTGCTGATCGCTTTAACAGCAGAAGTGTTCAGCAATCAGAAGAAATGAGAGGAAGAACCTTGAAACAAAAAAAACAACAAAAAAAGAGAGAGAGACAGAGACAGAAAAGACAACAAAGATCAACAGCAGTTGGTTATGAATTTTTCACTGCTACAATGTACAAAATTGTATCTGCCTAAATACAACGGGATAAAGTCAGTAAGGGGTCCAGTACCATTAGGACCCAGCACTCTGTGGCCCAGTACCATTAGGACTTGGTACCCTTAGGGTCCAGTATTATCAGGACCCAGTGCAATAAGCACCCAATATCATTAAGACCTATCATTAGGACCAATTTGCATTTGGACCCAGAACCATTAGGACCCAGTACTCTTATGACCCAGTACCATTAGGACCCAGCACTCTGTGGCCCAGTACCATCAGGACTTGGTACCCTTTGGGTCCAGTATTATCAGGACCCAGTGCAATAAGCACCCAATATCATTAAGACCTACCATTAGGACCAATTTGCATTTGGACCCAGAACCATAAGGACCCAGTACAGTAAGGAGCAAACACATTAGGCCCAAGTACCGCTAGGACCCAGCACTATTAGGATCCCGCTACACTGGGACGTGGTGCCAGTAGGCCCCAGTACCATGACCTAGCACCATTAATCCCTGTAGCATTAGAACCCACAACCACTAGGCCCCACTACCAACAGGACCCAGTTATGACCCAGTACCATTAGGCCTGAGTACCATTAAGACTCAGCACCATGAAGATCCAGTAGCATTAGGACCCATTATCATTAGGACCCAGTTAAAACCCAGTACCACTAGGACCCAGTATCAATTTGCCTTTAGAAAGCAGTGGAGGACTGTTTGAACAAAAATGGAACTGGAACCTGTCCGGACACCCTTGCATAAAATCACGGACACATGCATGAAAGCACACATTCACAGATACACAAATACACAGAAGTGCACACAGACACATACACACAGACGTGAGCTTGCGCGCAAACACAAACACACATACACTGTAAACACACACACACACACACAAACATGTATGTCCACACACACACACACACACACACACACACACACACACACACATACACACGCATGTTAACACACACACACACACACACACACAGTGAGGTTAGCCACCACCACCACCACAGCACACCTTTCTCCTCCACCTCCTCCTTCTCAGCAGCGACCACCGCGGAGGAATTGGCAAACACTCGTCGCCTGGCAGCTAGCCTCTGCTGCACACAACTACCCACACTACTGGCGCCCCCTGACGAGGACAGACCCTCCGGCACCGAGTTAGACAGCGGCAAAAACGTCTGACCCGAACTCTCCCAGGAAGAGGAGGAGGAGGCGGGCGCATGGTTAGTCCAAGGAGCGACAGGCGAAGGAGGGTTAACACGCCCCGAGGCCGGGGAGGAAGGGTTAGTCCGCCAAGCATCAAGAGGGAAAGGGTTAGGGTGCAAGGCAGTCGAGACGTCACCGGCTATGGGGTTAATCCATGCGTTCTTGAAGGCGGGGTCAGGGGAGGTCGGAACGCGTGCACTGAGGCTACCTGAGTCAGCCCGGGAAGGCGAGAACTTCATGGTGTGGGAACGACCTGGCGTCTGCAATGCACAAAGCCAGGAACTCAAGAGATAATACACTGAAATAGGACATGTCAGAGATCTGTTTACCCTAAAACTGCTATTAGTATACTTTTCAACCAAAATGAGCGTATTTTCTACAAACAATGTGTGCAACATTCCAAAATTCTGTAAAAGCAGAATCCGGGGGGGGGGGGGGGGGGGGGGGGGGGGGAGGGGTCTTCTGTTTCATTTTCACCTGCCATCAAACTGCTGCAGAGGCTTCTTCTAGTAACCACCTAAACTTGCATTAACTACTGTACAAAACAGGTTCTTTCTAATACAAATAACTTTTAATCCTAATTCATCAGCATGCTTTAGCACAACCTGAAGCTCTAGCCATTTTTTGTTGTTGTAATGTCCATGGGCATGTTGTCGAAGAAACACATACTGCCTAACATGATTTTGCACACAGAAATTAGCAAAGAGTTCTCACTCTTTGATCAAAGCCTCAGCCATGGTTACATTCCCCGAGTTCAATTAGCGTTCGGGAACTTTGCCTGTTGAATTTTTTTTTTTTTAACGCCGTCTTGTTTGTTTGTCATATTTTCACCAGACGTGTACTAAATACGGCAAAATCATTTGGGTAAACAGCTGTCATCATCCTCTTAAAAAAAAAGAAAATTATTTTGGCCACATTTAAAAAATTCTGCATACTTACATAAAACAAATTAAGCATATAAGCTACACAATTTCTTTTTTTTTTTATTTATCATTTTCCACTTTTGAAATCCAAACAAATTTTTCGTTAGAAACTATCTGGAAATTTCTACATTTTTCATAACTATTCACCAAATTATAAAACAGAAAAAGTGGTAAAGGTATGTGTGTTTACTTTAGAATGCTTGCACAATTGTAAAACTGTCAGCAAATGAATTGTGAAAAATTAGATGATTTTTACATCCAAGTGATGTTTCCTTCATCATATACATTACATTCAACGACAGATCCTTCATCTTCGGGCAAGTTCGTTTCATCTCAAAATAAGAATTGCCTTTATCTGACCATCTTGTTTATGGAAAGAGCAACCTCCTAACCTGTTTCAAAACAACATTATCAGAGAGAAAACTACATTCGTTTCATGTCTAAGGGAACTGACTGTACAGTTAAAATGTCGAGCAAATGCTCTGTGTAGGTTTTACATCTGAAACGTGCATGGGCAAAATTTCATCTTCTGCCAAAGTTATAACCGTATTTGGGCAGGACACACAAGAATAAATTTCAGTATTGACTTTGTCTGACGAATTTCTACCGGCCGTGCAGGTTTCAAGTGCATGCCATAGAAAGTGTGAAAGTAAGTTTATGATGTGTACATGTGTATGTGTGCGAGGCGCCGGTTTGTAATTATGTGTCCCTGTATATGTTGGTGTTGGTATAAAACTGTCCTTGCCTGCATGTGTGTTAAGTAAAAAATGTCAATATAATTTTGCTTCCAGCCTTTCTGGTCTAATATCATTCTTACTCAAAGTGAAAAGGTAATAAAAGTAAACTGAACAAACACAAACAAGCTCTCTCTCTCTCTCTCTCTCTCACGCACGCACACACACACACACAAACCACATCACAAACACACACACACCACAACAACAAACACACACACACACATACACACGCACACACACACATACACACCAACACACACACACACACACACACACACACATACACACACACACAGGCCCCCACCATGTGATCATCAGTCATGGCTTTGTACGTCCTCCAGTTACTGCTGAAGCGATGGGCGTGCTCTGGGCCATCCAGGGCAAAGGTGGGTGGAGGAAGGAATGGCGGCTTGACTGGCTTCAATGTCTCACTTGACTGTGCCGAGTTGGGAGGGTTTATGTCCTGCAAGAAACCAGTCACATCAACAGTGGTCAGTGCCAGTGTCAGGGTCAATTAGAGAGCAGCTGACCACACAGCGTCCAGTCAGGTTGAAGGTGGGTGAGGGAAGAAATGGCGGTTTGGTGGACTCAAACGTCTCCCTGGTCTGTTGTGAGTTAGAGAGGAGATGCCCTGCAGAAAAAGTCAAACCATGACCAGTCACTTCACTTTCAAAACGGAGTGACTGAGGGCGGAAAATGATGCAAAATTTAGAAATAGAGGGGGTTAGTTACCGCCAAGGACACAGACAGAGTACAGGACAAGACACAATGCATTTCGACCTCTTGGGTCTTCTTCAGGTGAAAGTAAATAACATTTAGGACAGTGAAAATGAAGCACAAGAAACCGCTTATCTTCTCATGTTCACCTCGCGATCAATTTTGATCGTGAGGTGCATTTTGATCGTGAGGTGCATTTTGATCGTGAGGTGCATTTTGATCGTGAGGTGAACATGAGAAGATAAGCAGTTTCTTGTGCTTCATTTTCACTGTCCTAAATGTTATTTACTTTCGCCTGAAGAAGACCCAAGAGGTCGAAATGCATTGTGTCTTGTCCTGTACTCTGTCTGTGTCCTTGGCGGTAACTAACTCCCTCTATTTCTTTTTTTTTTTTTCAGTCACTTCACTGTCTGCGTCAAGGTTTTTCAGACCTGCTTACCCTTAAAGTGCTATTGGTGTACTTTTCAACTAAAAACATGTGTGTGTTTTCTGAAAGGAGTGTGTATAACATTCCAATTGGTGTACTTTTCAACTAAAAACATGAGTTTACTTTCTGAAAGGAGTGTGTACAACATTCCAAATTTCTGTAAAAGCAGAGCAAAGGAGGTGGTGGAGGGAGGGGATACACTTTGTTTTGGTAATGGTCATGGTAACATTGCTTACAGCCCAGCTGACCGTTAAGTGTTTTCAACTGCCATCGTACTGCAGAAGCTTCTTCCAGACAGTAACTACTTGATCTTGCATTAACCTTTAGATCACTGAATAAAGTCGTGATAGTACTTGCATCAACCACTGAGTTATTAGAATTTGCTGCCCAAATTAGGGTACCGAGTTTAAACAATTGTAAAAATAAATAGATACATAAATAACTTACTTTTAGACAGACTTCAAATTCTCAGCACAAATCTATGGATTGCTGAACTTAAGTTTGCAGTTGTTATTTTTGGTACATGTCAAAATCGTTTTCTGGCTAAACACTCACACACTTGAATTTACCTGAAAAACATACCTGAATTTACCTGGAAAACATACCTGTATTTACCTGGGAAAACATACTTGCGTTAGTGAAACGGGCGATAAACAGGCATTACAACATCCATCAACTTTATAGCACTTACCAGTTTGATGGCAAGTGGTCAGGTTCACCATCTGAGAACTGATGGGTGTTGTGAGGTGTTAGTAGTTACACAGGTAGCTAGGAAAATATGCAAAAATTTTATGATGCTTTTCAGTCACAAAATTTTTACACAGTAAAATTTTAAAACAAATTTGCAAAAAGGTCCGAATCATTCTATATTTGCTAAAAATAAAAAGTATCAGAGTGCATTTTCTTTGATCTGCATGAGTTAGTTTGTTTGTGAGCTAAAAAATGGCCTACAACTGGTGATACCTCCAACCATATGCAGGTGTTAATAGGAAGGAAGAGAGAAGGCATCACAACACAAAACTACACCCGGGTATCTTTACTGTACTCACCATAAGGTTCCACAAATGTCCAATTACATAATCCAAATGTGGTCACACACAAAGAACACAGTGACTTACAATTTTCTTGGTCTTCTGCACTTTTCTCACACACAGAGCACCGACGTCAAATTTTCTCACACACAGAGCACCGACGTCAAATTTTCTTTCCGTTTTGCACTTTTCTTACTTGCACATACTGCAGTACTCTTTGTGTGTGTCCTGAGGAGAGACTAGTTGAGCAAAAATCATTTTCAGCTTTCGCCAACAACATATCACTTATGCATGAAATTCTTTCTGTGAAAAGCAGTGAGATTTGATTTCTGCTAACATTTAAGTTTGTCTGACCAGCAACAGATCACAGAAAAAAAACACCTTAACTTTATAATGAGCTAAGAACCGAATTAAAAAAATCCGTAACTAGGCTGCTGCCAGGATGGTAGCAACTGGATTTAAGTTTAGGGGAAAAGAAACAGCGGCTTACAGTTTGAACAGTGTGGTAGTTATGAGTGATGGTTTAGCTGGAATGAGCTGCAATGGAGCAATGAATATGGCACAAAGGGGGGAAGGGGAAGAAGGTGTCTTACCAGGGTGAAGACGGAGGCACTCTTCTTGGTCTCCAGCAGCATGGACTCATAGCTGGTCATCGTGAGGTTGATCTGCTCCACCACCAGCTTTTTGTGCTCCATCAGGGGGGACGACTGCACACGCACACATCAGTATATGTAAACACACACACACACACACACACACACACACTGGAGCAATCGGTTGCCCCTTAATATCATGAGAACAAAGTAAAAAATCAGTTAGTCTAGACACACATATTTCTAAAGACAAAGAACAGAACTGTGGCTCTTTGAGAATACATTTTAAACAACAGAATTGGTCAAATAAAACATGAATTAGAACCATAATGACAATTTAAGTCCAAGTTTTAATATCACACACACATACACACACACAATGGAGCAATAAGCTGCCTCTTACTCTCTTCAGAACAAAATGAAAAACTGGTTACAGTGTGAATACATAGATTTCTAAAGACAAACAAAAGAACAGAGGCACTTTAACATTATATTCTTTTTTAACAAAATTGCTAAGAACTGCATATGACATCATAAATGAACATAACTTTAAACTCAACAGATTTCATATTAAGTGTATACATATTATGATGCTGTAAGTGCAAGTGAATATAACACACATGCACATGTGTGAATACACATGCACGCACGCGCACACACATGCACACACACACATACACACACATAAACGCACACACACACATGCACATACGCACACACACACACACACGCACACACACACACACACACACACACACACACACACACACACACACACACACACATTTCTTCTGTTAATTAATAACAGAACATTTTTGACAAACCCGAGATGGCACAGGACTTTTGAGGGTCAAATCCTGGACAGACGTAGAGGTCTGGAGGGGCATAGGGCCCAAGCGGTTACTCATAGTTCGGCCTAGCTTCAGGTTCCGAAACCTGTTGGACATCCGGTTCCACCATGCCTGGAAACAAGGGGCAAAGCCATGACCAACCCACTGATCTTTAAAACCCTTGTCATGCACATGTCATTGCAATACATGTCCTCCATACCAACAACAAATCTACGTTAACAACAAATGTCATTAGAAAATGACAAAAAATCTATGCGGGAATACAATCATGAAGTATTGAGCAGACTGAGATAAGGCATATGAATATGAACAATTATGGAGAGAAACAGAAACAGACAGAGAAACAGTGAGAGAGACAGCAAGGGGGGGAGGAGTGGGGGTGTGGGGTGTGGAACAGATAGACAGAGATAGAAATGCGGGTGAAGATGGGGACTGGTCTCGAATGAAGTGGATTTTCAGACAATTATACCTTGAAGACATGTTTGCGAACTATGCAATGATGCATTTCTCACTTTTAATCAAAACATGAAATTATGCAGAGTTAAGGTCTAATGTTTTGGTCAGTTTGTAGTCTGTGGTGCACTGAACACTATGTCAGTTGGGCAGGTGAAATTTGTAAAAAGCTAAAGTTTTTCCGTCTTGTAAACTTGGGTAATTGGAACATCAGAAAAAGGTCAAACTGTAAAAGCCAGCATCTTTACCTCCTATACACACACAATCTGCAGAGTTATGTGCCCATAGATACAACCACAAGAAAATGAAATAACTATCCTGCCCATAGATACAACCACAAGTATGAAATAACAAATTTCTTGAAACCTGCTGAATTCACTAGTCCAATGATTCATCAAGAGTGAGTTTTGATGAGGAAAAGCCCTCCAGAATCAGTGATCAATTTGATTATAAAGAGGCCTCCAGAATCAGTGATCAATTTGATTATAAAGAGGCCTCCAGAATCAGTGATCAATTGGATTATAAACAGGCCTCCAGAATCAGTGATCAATTGGATTATAAACAGGCCTCCAGAATCAGTGATCAATTGGATTATAAACAGGCCTCCAGAATCAGTGATCAATTGGATTATCAACAGGCCTCCAGAATCAGTGATCAATTGGATTATAAAGAGGCCTCCAGAATCAGTGATCAATTGGATTATAAAGAGGCCTCCAGAATCAGTGATCAGTTTGATTATAAAGAGGCCTCCAGAATCTGTGATCAGTTTGATTATAAAGAGGCCTCCAGACTCAGTAATCAGTTTGATTATAAAGAGGCCTCCAGAATCAGTGATCAGTTTGATTATAAACAGGCCTCCAGAATCAGTGATCAGTTTGATTATAAAGAGGCCTCCAGAATCAGTGATCAGTTTGATTATAAAAAGGCCTCCAGAATCAGTGATCAGTTTGATTATAAAGAGGCCTCCAGAATCAGTGATCAGTTTGATTATAAAAAGGCCTCCAGAATCAGTGATCAATTGAATTATAAAAAAAAAGCCTCCAGAATCAGTGATCAATTGGATTATAAAGAGGTCTTCAGAATCAGTGATCAATTGAATTATAAAAAGGCCTCCAGAATCAGTGATCAATTGAATTATAAAGAGGCCTCCAGAATCAATGATCAGTTTGATTATAAAAAGGCCTCCAGAATCAGTGATCAATTGAATTATAAAAAGGCCTCCAGAATCAGTGATCAATTGGATTATAAAAAGGCCTCCAGAATCAGTGATCAATTTGATTATAAAAAGGCCTCCAGAATCAGTGATCAGTTTGATTATAAAAAGGCCTCCAGAATCAGTGATCAATTGGATTATAAAAAAGCCTCCAGAATCAGTAATCAATTGAATTATAAAAAAGGCCTCCAGAATCAGTGATCAATTTGATTATAAAAAGGCCTCCAGAATCAATGATCAATTTGATTATAAAAAGGCCTCCAGAATCAGTGATCAATTGGATTATAAACAGGCCTCCAGAATCAGTGATCAACTTGATTATAAACAGGCCTCCAGACTCAGTGATCAGTTTGATTATAAAAAGGCCTCCAGAATCAGTGATCAATTGGATTATAAAAAAGCCTTCAGAATCAGTGATCAATTGGATTATAAAAAAAGCCTCCAGAATCAGTGATCAGTTTGATTATAAAAAGGCCTCCAGAATCAGTGATCAATTCGATTATAAAAAGGCCTCCAGATTCAGTGATCAGTTTGATTATAAAAAGGCCTCCAGATTCAGTGATCAGTTTGATTATAAAAAGGCCTCCAGAATCAGTGATCAGTTTGATTATAAAAAGGCCTCCAGAATCAGTGATCAGTTTGATTATAAAAGGCCTCCAGAATCAGTGATCAGTTTGATTATAAAAAGGCCTCCAGAATCAGTGATCAGTTTGATTATAAAAAGGCCTCCAGAATCAGTGATCAATTGGATTATAAACAGGCCTCCAGAATCAGTGATCAATTGAATTATAAAAAAAAGCCTCCAGAATCAGTGATCAATTGGATTATAAAAAGATCTCCAGAATCAGTGATCAGTTTGATTATAAAGAGGCCTCCAGAATCAGTGATCAATTGAATTATAAACAGGCCTCCAGAATCAGAGATCAGTTTGATTATAAAGAGGCCTCCAGAATCAGAGATCAGTTTGATTATAAAAAGGCCTCCAGAATCAGTGATCAATTGGATTATAAAGAGGCCTCCAGACTCAGTGATAAGTTTGATTATAAAGATGCCTCCAGAATCAGTGATCAACTGAATTATAAAAAGGCCTCCAGAATCAGTGATCAGTTTGATTATAAACAGGCCTCCAGAATCAGTGATCAGTTTGATTATAAAGAGGCCTCCAGAATCAGTGATCAATTGGATTATAAAAAGGCCTCCAGAATTAGTGATCAGTTTGATTATAAAGAGGCCTCCAGAATCAGTGATCAGTTTGATTATAAAAAGACCTCCAGAATCAGTGATCAATTGGATTATAAAGAGGTCTCCAGAATCAGTGATCAGTTGGATTATAAACAGGCCTCCAGAATCAGTGATCAGTTGGATTCCCAGAGCACAGTCTTCTTGGCTGAGCGTGTCTTCAGCTACTTTCTGCCGGCTGCCAGGTTGTTTCGTAGTAATTCCAACATGTGGTGCCCATTAAACAAGTCTTGGCACCCTTTGGGCAGCCCTTTGTTTCCAGTTCATGAAGTGTGTATCAAAAGAACTGTCTTCATAAATACTGTACTCAACATTGTACAAGAACAAGTCAAAAAATAACCACTGCCTGTGTTTACATGTAGGCTAGCTCTGAGCACAAATGACTGTATGTCTTCCCTTTCGTATAGTTCAATTTTTGTATGTATATCTTGGCATAATGCGGGTCACAAAAGCGTACAAAATTTATCAAATCTTTACTGATGACATGACTGCTTTGAATATTAATTGGTAAACTTTTCTTGAAATAGGAAACAACAAAAACTCACCTTCAAACCACTTTTTGGATTTTCTTCACCACTAAGGACAAAGAACAGAAGAAAAAAAAATGATAAGTGTTCCTTGACGATGAATAACAAGCATTACAACTGCTATGCATTAACTCAAGACCATAATCATTCACTCCAAACAGCTCAATGAATGACACGATTAATTGAAAATGGCACAGTGGTTGATATCACAAGTTTACAGGCTGGGGCATGATGGGTTCCATGTATCTTTGACACTATCAGTCAACGTTTTTTCTTTCTGCTAAAATGGCAGGCAAGGGTGCAGGGGCCACACACGCTCCTGGAGGAGGGTGAGGGGGGTCATAGGGCTAGTGCCCCTACTGAAGGGGGTGAGAGTGGGGATGTCAGAAGGGCACTGCCCCTCTAATGGTGGAGAAAATCTGATGATAACTGAAAGAGAAATTGAAGGCATTTCTATAAAAGCAAATATGAACCCATTTCTGGATGAACTGTTCGCCTCTATGATGCTGGGTAAAACTGCAAAATGTTAACAGACGTCCATGAAACAAAAATGAATTTTAAGGGATACACCACATGTATATCAAACATAAGCAAGTGTGTAATACACCACATACATGTAATACACCACATGCAAACGTTATACAATGAACCTATAAACAAAAAACAGACAAAACGAAGTGAGGACAATGCTAAAAAATCATATCACACACACACACACACACACACACACACACACACACACACACACACACGTAGAAGCATGTAAAATGAAAACGTTTAGCACAAACACACACATAAAACAGAGACAGAAACAGAGAGAGCTTGAGACAGAGCAGGCAGACTGACAGACAAAGTGACAGCAGGTTTTGGAACACATGAACAGGAGAATACAAAAATAGGCACAGGAATTTGAACATATTCAGCAATACAAAATGCAGCTGTGAAACAATGTATAATTATTCAAGATGCAAGGAATTAAAAGGAGGGGGTGGGGGGTGGGGATGGTGGAACTTGGAAGTAACACTGTCCGTCCACAGTCCACCTGACCAAGCAGGTCCTCAGTTCATCAGGTAATGCACCATGATCCATTAACCCATTCCCAACGCCATCAGTTCATATATCTGGTAATGCACCATAATCAGTTAAGCCATCCTTCATGATCCATTTACCCATTCCCAACCTGCATTCTGGGCAACAGAGTTAAGAAGTCAGATAATCCACAGAAGTCAGATAATCCACCATGATCAATTAACCTACCCCTAACTTACCTTCTGGGTAAACCGAGTCCGTCAGTCAGATATCAATCATGGTCAATTTTTAACTCATTTCTAACCAGCTCATACATCAGGTAATGCACCACGATCAATTAAGCCATCCATTGTGATCAATTAACCTACCCCTAACTTGTCTTCAGGGTGAATGAGTTAGTCAAGTCAGATAATCCATCATGATCAATTAACCTACCCCTAACTTGTCTTCTGGGTGAATAAGTTAGTCAAGTCAGATAATCCATCATGATCAATTAACCTACCCCTAACTTGTCTTCTGGGTGAATGAGTTAGTCAAGTCAGATAATCCACCATGATCAACTGATCTATCCCCAACCTGTCTTCCGTGTCAACGAATCACTCACTCAGATATCAACCACGGTCCATTTTTAACCCATTTCCAACCTGTATTCTGGATGCATAAGAGGCGGGGAGACAGCGCCGTTGTTGTGCTTGCTCCAGCCTTTCTTGCCCTTGTCCGCTTTGTTCACCTGCAGGGCTTTGGAGGCCAGCATCCGCAACAGCTCCGTGTCCACGTCATCTGAAATCGACCGGCACCCAGGGTTTTCTTCACTTTCTCTATTCACTGCAATGTGCCGGAGTATTATGCTGTGCCAGGCTTTGGGGGTACTGTGTTTGTAACCACTGTGTGTCCATGCACACATGCAGTTGTTTTGATAGTTTGGCCAAAGTGTGCAGGCTTGGTGATGCTCTGTGTATTATGAGTGAGTGGAGGGGGGGGGATAAGGGCAGGGGGTGAGGGATACGGAGTGGAGGAATGGGGGGGGGGGGGGGGGGGCTGTAGAGAGCTCAGTCAACTACATTGCAGGCTCAATCCTTTATCATCTGTGAAACTCAACATGAACAAATGAAAATATCGAACATGGCTATGTTCAACCTTTGTGTATGCTGAAAGTGGTACAAAGTACCCAGCTGTTTCCTTGCAAAACATTTGTTTAGTTTTTGCAAAGTTGAAGAACTTCTGGCAAAATACTATTTCAGAGCCCCCTCTCCTTCCCATGCCATCTTTCTTGGTTTCAATGGTTTGGCCAAAATCTGCAGGCTTGGTGATGCTCTGTGTATTATGAGTGAGTGGAGGGGGAGGGGGGGGGGGGGGGTAAGGGCAGGGGATGAGGGGTAAGGAGTGGATGAATTGGGGGGGGGGAGGGGGAGGGGGGGTTAAGGGCAGGGGATGAGGGGTAAGGAGTGGATGAATTGGGGGGGGGGGGGGAGGGGGGGGAGTGGGGGGGGGGAGACAGCAGGTTTCATCGTTAGTGTCATTATATTCCAGCTAACCACACAGGATCCTTTCAAGGCTGGCACTGGTGTGTGTATGTGTGGGGGTGGGGGGAGGGGAGGGATGTGTACTCAAACATAAAAAAGGAAGAAGAAAGAAAGTAAGTGAAGGTGCTTTCATTTCCTCCCATATCACGCATGTCATGTTATGACTGCTGTTTTTCTGCATATGCTAGGAGCGAAGCAAAGACAGGCCATCTTTGTGGGTGTTGCACAGAGCTGTGGCAAGCACAGAAGTCTGATCTTCTGCAAGGCTTCATTCTTCAGTACACACTGCATGATGCATGTGAACAGGTGGAATCCAAACCTATACCTCAGGGATCCCTGAGCTTTCAGAATCACAGTCCACAATGACCCACCTTCTCCAAATCATGGTCAAGTTTGTGAGAAGTTCTATCACGATCAGACTTGTGGACAGCTCTGTCACTATCAAGCTTGTGAGAAGTTCTATCACGATCAGACTTGTGGACAGCTCTGTCACTGCCAAGCGTGTGAGAAGTTGTATCACAATCAAACTTGTGGACAGCTCTGTCACTGTCAAGCTTGTGAGAAGTTCTATCATGATCAGACTTGTGGACAGCTCTGTCACTGTCAAGCTTGTGAGAACTTCTATCACGATCAGGCTTGTGGACAGCTCTGTCACTGCCAAGCTTGTCGAGAGCTCAGTCAACTAATTTGTAGACTCAATCCTTTATCATCAACTGTGAAACTCAACATGAACAAATAAAAATATCTCACATGGCTATGTTCAACCTTTGTGTATGCTGAAAGCGGTACTAAGTACCCAGCTGTTTCCTTGCAAAACACTTGTTTAGTTTTTGCAAAGTTGAAGAACTTCTGGCAAAATACTATTTCAGAGCCCCCTCTCCTACCTCCCCTCCCTCCCATGCCATCTTTCTTGGTTTTCCATACAAATGATTTTCTCTTTGATTACCTCCCCTCCCTCCCATGCCATCTTTCTTGGTTTTCCATACAAATGATTTTCTGTTTGATTAAGAGGTAATCTTTTGTATGTTCAGAAGGAAAATAGGATTTTGCAGGACCTACTGACTGAACATTTGCAAACTGATGTCACAGACAAAACTTGTAACTATCGAAACATTTATCTGGCATGAGGATATAAAACTGAAAAGCATGAATTTAAATATACACTAGAGTGTACTACAGGTTCAAAATATAAATTTAGTTTGAAACAGGCTTGCTTGTTCTTTTTCACTAGTTCTTCTTCAGACCCTGTTCATTAACAGACAAAAGTCAATGCTAATTGGTTATCAGAACTTGCAATAGTCAATCAAGATCAATAATGAACTGCTTTTCCACTTGAAAATGTTTCGCGTTTTCTTACTGTAAAATGTAAAAATGACTCATCATAATAATTCAACATTAGCTGATTAATTGGAGCCCAGTGGCAGGATACAGTCAAAATGCCATGTAAAATTCCATTTCTTTGGTGGCAGTAGCTCTGCTGACCCTCTGAACACCCCTTTCCAAGGATTTCTTGATTTCCACACTTTAATGCATGACAAGGGTAGCATGAACAGGAAGCAGAATCAACAACAACTTTCCCTTACATTTTCTGCACTGTTTGTCTCTTACCAATGAGGGAGGCCATGTCAAATGCCGTGCATCCATTTTTGGCTTGCACGGAAACATCAGCACCAACATTCAACAGAAACATGGCCACCTGCTTTTTCCTGTCGACAGAAGATGAAAACTTAGAATGGTGTCTCAACACATCACCTTCTTTTTATTTAATTTTCATTACTTATATGTACATTTCGAGGTTTTTCACCCCTGTACAGATCATATATTTCAGTTGAGTATTTATACAATTTACACACACACACACACACACACACACACACTCGTGCACACACACTCTCACCCACAAAGTATGCAGATTTATGTGTCTATCAAGCGTATACATGACTGTGTATGTCTCATTGTCTGCGAGCATATTTTTCATAGTTTTCTTTTTCTGTAAGGTTCACACATTTTTACAGTTTCACACACACACACACACTCTCTCTCTCTCACATACACACACAGCACAACTGTTCACACACACACACACACGCTCTCTCTCTCTCTTTCTCTCTCTCACATACACACACGCACAACTGTTCACACACACACACACACACACACACACACACACACACGCAAACATCATTTGGGCTTTATTCTGCAGTACTTTGTCAAAAATGACCCCCCAGAACCCTACCTTTTAAACACAACATTTTGAAAGTCCACATTTTTTCACTAATGTTTGTGTCTATACTAGAATGACCTCCCCTACACAGACTGCCTTCCTTTTTCTTTCTTTTTTTTTCTTCCACGTACGCAGGCTGATACTCCTGCGGACACTCCCTATACAACAGGCAAGGATTAATCCCATCTACCCAAACAAAAGGAGTGGAGTTTTGTGAGTAAAACCGTTTTTCATCCCGCCATTAAGGCAGCCATACTCCAACTACTGGGAAGGTGCATGCTATGTGTAACGTGTCATCCTTACCAACGGCCAAACTGGCCTTCTCTTCCGAAAGTTTGTGATGGGATTTTACGTGTGTGCAAGATATTATGTATGTGTTCACACACAGAACCTCCGGTTTATAGTCTCATTTGAAGGACTGTACAGGAAATGGAGTCAGAACCAGAGTTAACTCTGAGGGAAAAATCCCGCTGTACCGAAACAGCCCGGCAGAGGTTCAAACCCACAACCCCAGGATCACCAAGATTACAAGTCCGGTGCTCTACCACTGAGCCATTCCGGCTCCCGCTGCCTTCCTTTGAACACTGGTTTTCCTGGAACATCACTGTCTACATGTATACCAGATTGACTTCCAGATACAGATTATCTCCCTTTACAGACTTTTCTCTGGAATACCGTAAAGTTCGGACTATAAGCCGCGACTTTTTCCCCAGCTTTAAACCCTGCGGCTTAAACAACGATGCGGCTAATTTGCGGATTTTTCCGATTTCAGAAGCATCACACCCTCGTCTATTCTTAGCTTCTCTGTAACTCACCATATCGTGTTTACTGTTCATGAATTTTTATGATGCTTTTAACTACGATTTTCTCTGTAATCGTGTAATGGAATCAGTAACCCGTTCAGAAATACAGGAATCGACATAAGTAAAGCCCATTACTGATATCTTTTTTCATCAGTTTGTCTTCTACAAAAATACGATCGCTTCGAACGGCGCAATGTGTGGGCCGTTTCCGACCTGTTTAATCTTGACTAACACTAGCTGAATTACGAACAAAATAACTAAGCATTGGCACGGTATTAAGCGAAATAGAACAATCGAATCGTTTCATTAATGTCCTGGTTTGTTATTATATGCGTTATCTTACCAAGTGCGTCTTGCAATTCAAAAACGATTAGCGCATTCGACTCGGTCATTGTCAGACCTTGGCTTCAATCCGCCATTGTTGAAATCGTGGACAGGCAGTGAAGGTTTGCATTTGATACCTTCGCTTTGACTGGCTTGCGGTTTCGAGTACTCAACCAATCGCTTAGCTTGATACACCAATGAATGCAGGAGAGAACTGCCTTTCTAGCGCATCGTTAATGTGTTGTTTTTTTTTCGGTATTTTTTTTAAAGCAATGATGCTGGAAAGACAACACTTGTAAGAAGCCTCATAAAAACTTCAATTCTAATTGATTTAAAACACATCGTACTAAAAAAAAAAAAAAAAGACTGAAGTAAAGCTGGAAACATGCTCTTGTATTCTGACCTATTTAAACGCCAATGAATGCAATAAACACATTGTATGTGTTGATTTTCGACACTGTGTTAACTCAACGCTCGGCCAGCTGCCGCCTGCGGCACATCAGACTGTGCGGCTTATAAACCAGTGCGGCTTATTTGTGAAAAAAGTTCAGATTTTTAAAAAATTTAGTGGGTGCGGCTTATATACAGGTGCGCTCAATAGACCAAACTTTACGGTACTGTTGTCTATGTCTACACTGCAATGACCTTCCAACACAGATTGTTCCCCTTTAAATACTGCTTTCTCTGCAACATTGTTGTCTATAGCTGCACTACAATAATCTCCAAATATATACTGCCTCCCTTTAAATACTGCTTCCTCTGAAACATTGTTGTCTATGTCATTTTAGCATCTAAAATGACCTCCCAACACTGATTGCCTCCCTTTAAATACTGCTCTCTCTGAAACAGTGTTGCCTACATCTACACTAAAATGACCTTCCAATACAGATTGCTCCCATTTCAATATTGCTTTCTCTGAAACACTGTTGTCTCATGTCTAAACTACAATGACTTTCCAATATAGATTGCCTCCCTTTAAAGACAGCTTTTTTTTTTTTTCCTCAGGACCATTATTGTCTGTGTCTACACTACAACGACTGACTCCCTCCACAAACCAAACTTTTCCAGCTCTTCTGAAGCTGGTCTCAGAGAGTTTCCCCACAGCATTTTGAGGCTGGTCTACAGACTGCTGGTGCTGTAGTTACCCATGGTAGGTGGCCTGCATGAGGGCCGTCCAGCCGCTGATCAGATCCTGCTTGTTGATGTCGCAGCCTCTCTGCACCAGCAGCTCTGCCACGTCCATGCGACCCGTCATGGCCGCAAACATCAGAGGGGTGGCGCCATCTTGCGGCGAGCTGGCGTCCTTCTGGCTCGGGTCTTGGTCCAAGATTTCTCGGATACGTTCTTTGTCTCCTGTTCAGGGCAATAACAGCTTCAGTGCTGGAAGTTGTCTGTCTCTCTTTCTGTGTGTGTGTTTTGTGTGTGTGTGTGTGTGTGTGTGTGTGTGTGTGTGTGCGTGTGATGTGTGTGTGAGTGTGAGTGTGTGTGTATGTGTGTGTGTGTGTCTGAGAGAGAGAGAGAGAGAGAGAGAGAGAGAGAGAGAGAGAGAGAGAGAAAGAGGGGGGGCGGTTAAAACCCATCATACACAGATACCTTCAAAATAATCTAGCAGCTTCGCTTTTGAGCAATAACTACTACAAAGTAAATAATACACTGATAACACAAAACACGGCTTATATCTGAATACTTACCAACATCAAGACCTTTCACCTCACAATACCTTGTTCATATTAGACAAACGGCTGACAGGCATGGTTAAAAAATCAGGTCAATTGCAGAAAGGTAGAATATCACCAGACTAGTACTCAATGTTCAGCATGTTTGACCTCCACTTTGTGATGATCGTCAACAAACGTGTGGCAGATGAAAGCCTGTCAGATAACAGACCAGCGCCGCTTCCTTGGCAAATACAAAGACCGGAGCCTACACTTCAGGCCGATCCTTCGAGTTCCCCTGGCTTCCACTCATTCACTATACATGAGCACCAGCACAGTGGAATCAATGGAGGTCGAAGCAAGCAATGCACAAGGCAATGGCTTGTTGTACCACCTGGTCTCACTGATGCTGCACTTTGCTGTCACCAAGCAAAGCTGAAACTACCCCCGACACGTCTCCTCAACGATTACAAAGTGGGTAAAGCAAGGTTGTTGACTGTTCTTGCACAGGTGCACGTGTGCGCGTGCGCGTGCGCACACACGCAC
>CM065725.1:1467851-1470351 GCA_033310375.1 Conus canariensis | reverse complement strand
AATAGAGATAATTCTGAAAATAATGCAAAGAACTGATTCCAGTTACCTCTGTCAGTCTCTGAGATGTGTGTATTCACTCTATAAGGTGAAACTATGATGGCACTGTGGCGCCTGCTTGGCTCTGTTACTTGCAGCACCCAGATCACAGTACAATGTGGTGAGTTAAAACCATGCTGGCATCCACCCTAAAAGTGGCCATTTTCACTACCATTGTTACTGTGTTGTCATTGTGGGGAGGCAGTGTAACACCGTCTAGGACAGGTTTTCCCTGTCTTATTGTCCTGGGGAAAAGTAGAGAAAACAATCTACTTGTTTTCTGCCTCTCTTTTTCCTTTTCCCCATTACACACACACACACACACACACACACACACACACACACACACACACACACACACACACATGTGCACGCCCACTTGCACGCTTACACATATACACATACATGCCTGCGTGCGTGCGCACACACACACAAACACACGCAGGCACGCACGCACGCTGGCACGCACACGCAATCGTCCATTTACGTTATGTTTTCATACATCATTGCCTATACGTATTTACTTGCTTTTCTTTTCATGTCACAAATCCTGAAGATGGTCTATGACTGAAACGTTGTAGATTTTTGTTCTGTAATAAAATTAAAAAAAGTTAAAAAACCAAAAAAAAAACACCACAGGTAGTGCAATGACAAGTCATCAGATAAAAGTCCACGTGGTGTTGTTTGCACACATGTGGTGAAGGCTCCCGAGAAAGAGAAATCATGCAAAAAAACATGTAAGGAACATTCATTCTTCCACCATTTATACAAAACATGAATGAGAAAAAATGTCTTCCTGTGTGTATGAGTGTGTAAGGAAGAACATCTAATTCTGAGACTAAAATTGTCACGCTTCTCACATTACTGGACTTATCTAAATTGGTCAAATCTCCATGATGTTCAAAGTCTCTTACAGTGATCTCTCTCTCTCTCTCTCTCTCTCTCTCTCTCCTCTCTCTCTCTCTCTCTCTCCCTCCTCACCACACACACACATTCCTGGACTTATCTAAATTGGTCAAATCTCCATGATGTTCAAAGTCTCTTGCAGTGATCTCTCTCTCTCTCTCTCTCTCTCTCTCTCTCTCTCTCCTCACTACACACACACATTCCAAAATAAATCCAGTTCATATACACATGTTTGAAAAGAAAGGAACCAAGCCAATGCCTGCACACTTCTGAAACATTTTTTGACGCCCTGTCTCAGTGAGACATCATCCTGAAGTAGTTCGTTCTGACAAAAGCTGGTGTATGAGGATGGGAATCGAGTTGGAGGTGTGGAATAAGTGAAAATGGGAGACGGACGTGTGATCTGTCTGCTTGAAGCTGACTGCTAAGTCACCCTATTATGACAGTCAAAAATTGGTAGCCAATGGACAAGTACGGACGTGTGATCTGTCTGCCTTGAAGCTGACTGCTAAGTCACCCTATTATGACAGTCAAAAATTGGTAGCCCAATGGACAAGTAAAGAGAGCATTTCCGTTCAACCACCGAAAGGTTCAGTTGCCCCAGACAATTGGACATTCAACCACCATAAGGTTCAGTTGCCCAGACAACTGGACATTCAACCACCATAAGGTTCAGTTGCCCCAGACAATTGGACATTCAACCACCATAAGGTTCAGTTGCCCCAGATTCATTGCCCAGACAACTGGACAGTCAACCACCATAAGGTTCAGTTGCCCCAGACAACTGGACATTCAACCACCATAAGGTTCAGTTGCCCCAGACAACTGGACATTCAACCACCATAAGGTTCAGTTGCCCCAGACAACTGGACATTCAACCACCATAAGGTTCAGTTGCCCCAGACAATTGGACATTCAACCACCATAAGGTTCAGTTGCCCCAGACGATTGGACAGTCAACCACCATAAGGTTCAGTTGCCCCAGACAACTGGACATTCAACCACCATAAGGTTCAGTTGCCCCAGACAACTGGACATTCAACCACCATAAGGTTCAGTTGCCCCAGACAACTGGACATTCAACCACCATAAGGTTCAGTTGCCCAGACAACTGGACATTCAACCACCATAAGGTTCAGTTGCCCCAGACAACTGGACATTCAACCACCATAAGGTTCAGTTGTCCCAGACAACTGGACATTCAACCACCATAAGGTTCAGTTGCCCCAGACAACTGGACATTCAACCACCATAAGGTTCAGTTGCCCCAGACAACTGGACATTCAACCTCCATAAGGTTCAGTTGTCCCAGACAATTGGACATTCAACCACCATAAGGTTCAGTTGCCCCAGACAATTGGATAGGTGGGTATTTTGAGCCCTGCTACTTGAACAGACATCCCTCATCTGCCATGTCACCGTAGGTGGGTGTGGACGTTAAATTTGACTATAAGAACTAAAACTATGACAGTTAAATGCTATTTACTACCTAAAATTGAGTTTTTAACCCATTGACGACGCCACTGCCTCAGGCTAGCAGCACTCCTAGCTCTGAGAC
>CM065725.1:1410351-1462851 GCA_033310375.1 Conus canariensis | reverse complement strand
CAGCAGCTTTTCTAATCTTTATCTTTCTAATTGCTAAAATAACTTCTTCCTTTGATATTGGTCGGTTGAAATAAACATCATTACCATCAACATTCAATTCGTCCTCGTCTGGTTCACTTTCTTTTTCGAGCAAAGTTTTGAAGTGTTCAAACCAGTTGTCCAAAGTGATATCGTTGCTAACGTGTTTCCGTTTACATGAAAGTTTATTTACATTTTCCCAAAATTGCTTTTGATTATTCACCGAAGATAACAATTCATCTAAAAACGATTCGTGGAAATCCTTCTCTTTGCGCTTTAACAAATGTTTGTACTCTCTACGTGCAATACAAAAAGCATTTCCGTCTTCAGAATATCCTGTTCGACGGGATATTCTGTAAAGCTTTCTTAAATTTTTCTTTGCTGCCTTACATTCATGATCATACCAGTCATCTAATTTATCATTATCACCAATTCTGATCTGCCTATTCACGCATTCAGCACTTCGTTTAATGCAATCGTTAAATATAGACAAAGCTTCGTCAATATCATAATCAATTAAACTTACAGCTAACTCTAGCATTCTACGAGATTCCTCAGACTGCATTGAGTCAATAAACACCGGTGATGCATTATTGTTCCAAACTATCCTATTTAAAGTTTGTTTCTCTTCTTGAGATTTCATACTGTCATGCTCTCCCGAAAAAGTTAAATGTAATTCAAGTGGCATATGATCTGAATGAAACATATCACGAATATTAAGTTCACAGAAAGATTCAAACATAGCAAACATGTCACTCAACATTAAAAAGTAATCGTTAACACTACTACCTGAATCTGAGATGTATGTGTAGCAACCATAGCGGTCGCCATTACATGCACCATTCAGAATACGTAAATCAAATGTAGTACATAAATTCAACATAAGTTTACCATAACTATTCAACACTTTGTCTTGAGATTTCCTGTTTGCGTTGATCGAACTACTTGTTTTTAATGACTCAACAAAATTTTCACTGCATAAATCATTTATATTTATATCGGCAGTTCGACTGTTGAAATCCCCTGACAACACTAAGTAAACATCATGAAATGCAACAGAACAATCTGCCAGGCATTCTTCCAAAAGACTAATGCCATTGTGTACATCCAAAAAAGAATAAAATGGTGACCCTTCAGGCGGAACATATACACACATATACAACATATCCTTCATGGTGCCTAATACAGCTCTGTCTATGTGAAAAACAATAATATTATTGTAATCTACGTCAACAGAACGAACAAACGGGGCATACACTCTCTTTATTAGGCACACAACTCCACCCGAAAAACGACCATGTTTGGAAAACTTAATAGCAGGTTTACAGAAAATTATGTAATCAACAAATAAATCTGATTGAAATGTTTCTATAAAGGTTTCAGCAAGACAAATTATGTCAAAGGAACGAACATAAGAAAGGAAATCTTTATGTCTTAGTTTAGGAAGCAGGCCGTTGACATTCCATTGCAAGACTTTAAAATGCTTAACTGAAAATGCACGTGCGTTACAATCGGAATCAAGTTGACCTGACACAGAATGCGTTCCTGAACTTTTTTGCACAGCTGCACGGCCTGTACCCTGTTTGTTCACACTTTCCTCTCTGTCACTGACAACTTCACGAGCATTCAACATACAGGCACGTGCAGTGTCAGCCACATAACAGCTCACAAATGGTTCCGCAACCGGTGTCCGTTTTTTGGTTGCTCCCTCTAAATTAAATGCAGAAGAGAAACTATTCACAGAACAAAAATTTGAAAAAACACCTCCACAAGAAGAGCGGCCGATATCCTATTTGATATCTTTCAGGTTGCCCTCTGAGTCCACAGAAAATTTAGTTCCATCTATTACAAGATGGTCGAAAACCATAGACGCCTTTTTGTTTTCTGCTCTAGCTTTCTTCAAATGGGGCAGCAGTTTGCGTCTTACTTCCCTCACCCTGAAAGAAAAATCTTCTCCAATAAAAATACTAGTACCTTTTAGTTTCCCTCTTGCCCTGAGTATGTCCACCTTGTCCTTGAAGAAGGTACAGCACCCGATTATTGGAGAGTTGGGCCTCTGGTTCAGGCGATGCAGGCGGTCAAAACGAACGTCTTTGGCCAGCTCCAGCCTGTCAGTGAAGAGTTCCCTGACTGCAGCCTCCAGGTCATCTGCCGTCTCCTTCTCTGCTTTCTGAAGTCCGTGGATGATGACGTTATTTCGTTTCGACCTGCATTCCAAATCGTCGGTCTTCCTCTCCATCTCTTCGATCCTCTTCTCCAGGCGGACGTTACTCTCCCTCAGTGCGGCATTTTCCTCTCGTAGACGGGTACATTCTTCCTTCATGCTCTTCATTTCCGCATGCAGCACATCAAAACCGTCTTTGAGGCCTCTGATGTCATCCCTCACCGCGTCAAACTTCATGTTTAGCTGATGGAGCATGGACATGACATCGTTGGAACTCTGATCTCGGTTCTGGGATGGAGCATCCGGTGCTGGTGTGTCTCCAACACTAGCACGAGGCGAACGTGATGACTGGGATCCAAGTTGTGTTTGTTTCGTAGAAGTACGGGGTCCTGGATTTAATTCGACGTCGCCGCATTGAAACAACAACAAACTCCCCCAGAAGAAATACGAGAGGAGGAAACCACACACGACACCGGTAGTCTTGGTTTTCAATGTCAGTCCCAGTCTTGGTAATCTTGAATTTGCGCGTTCCTTCATAAATGCCATAAAAACAAAAAGAAAGAGTCCACATCGCTGCCTGAAAACCAATGTTTCTGAAGGCATGGCACCTAATTACAATGTCTGCCACAGATGAAGCAACAACAACGCGTATAACGCTTACAGTTGGCTAATTTCCGTCAGACGCGATCGCAAAGCCTGCTCACCGGCTGACTTCCACTCCAGCTCCCCCGGGGGGGGGAAGAGAGAGAGAGAGAGAGAAAGCGAGAGAAAAAGAGAGACAGATGTTTGAGAGGGTACCAGTTTGACAATGTAAAATTCTGAATTATCACCATTTCTGTCAGCATCCCCATCACAACAACAACAAAAATCACTTCACCATACTCTCCATCAACGCCAAGCCAATGCTGGTGTAGATGAAGTGTAATAATGTCTCAGACCTTAGAACTTGGAGAAGATGTGCATGAACTGAAAGGTGCTGCTCAAGCTGAGCGTTGTGCAGGAAGTTTGGAACTCTTGTTTGGGCAACAGCATGTTTCCTGCCAGCCCTTGGCTTGAGACCTTCTGCAGCAGCCCTCACAGACTGTTTGGGGGTGGGGGGTGGGGGGGTTGGGGGGGGGGGACAATTAGTCACAATAACACCACTCACTACCTGATTATTTTAAGATCCGTCTCGGGTATACACACACTCTCAAACACACACACACACACACACACACACACACACACACACATTTTTATGATCTTCCAAGGTCATTCTTGCAAAAGGAACACGACGACTGCTTAATTGACAGAATATGAGTTACCTCTCCTTTGAAAGCTCTTCGCCATGAGAAACAATGTTGCCTTGATAGGCAGCGTGTTCTGCCAAACTTCGGCACAGCATTTTGTCTCTCCAGCAACCTGCAGCTTGTTTCGTTTTGAAGAGCGGCACAGTCAGACAAACTTATGGGTCAACCAGTGAGGACCAGCCAAGGTAGCTAAATGCCATCCGTTGCCAAGAAACACAAACCTCCTCCAACGAAACACACAGGCTAGGGTGCAGAAACACAAAGATCAAGGTGTCGAGACACAAAGATCTAGGTGTGCAAATCAAGCAAACCTTCTGGATGACACCCAATGACGAATAGGGCAGCATGATTTCACAAGTTCCGACATTTTCTCCTTCAATCAACAAACGGCTCAAGCTCTCTTACCGTTTCATTTTGACACATAAGGGATTCTTCAAAATTGAAGCGTTTCATTCGTTTTCTTTTTCAGAGTTAGGGAGGGTAGGGGTGGGATAGGGTGGAGGTTACGAGGAGGGACTGTGTGTGTGTGTGTGTGTGTGCGTGTGCGTGCACGCGTGTGTGCATGCGCGCGCGTGCATGCTTGTGAGTTATCTTATTTTGTGTTGTGTTATGTGTTGTGATGTGCTGTATTGTGGTGTGCACGCGCACGTGAGTGTGTGCGTGCGCTCATGCGCATTAGCGTATATGTGTGCATGCTACTTGTGTACACATGTGTGTGCAAACACAGACAACTTATACTCCCTAACAATACTTTATTTCCCTTCTGCTACTTTGTATGACATACACTAGTTGTGTGTAGTCTCTCAGCCAAACTAATACATATTCAGGGGCTATAAATCTATACAGTAGGTGGAAAACCACTTGGCTGTTCGTCCTGCACTGTCCCAGACAGTAAGTGGAAAGGGGACGTTTCCCACAGAATGCCCCGTCCCATCCACACTGTCCACACAGTTCGTGACCCCAGCCTGTCTGTGCTCACACTGCGGGGCAATCCACAGCCAACCCACAGGACTTATCGCTAATCAAACAGCCTGCTGGTCGGGGACAGTTCGTGACCCCAGCCTGTCTGTGCTCACACAGCGGGGCAATCCACAGCCAACCCACAGGACTTAGCGCTAATCAAACAGCCTGTTGGTCGGTCACTCCAGCACCGCCGAGGCACACCTCCACGCCCGCCAGGCACCACACCACCACCAACCCACCCCCAACCTCCCCCAGACCCGCTCGACCCAATCCAGGCACCGACGGTGCACTGGGGTGGAACGGGGCCCAGCGGGAAGCGCTGGAGAGGAACTAATGCTAATCAAAAGCCTGGGTTTGCCTGTTGACTCCTGTAATCCGCCACACTGCAGTGCCGTCCATTACCGGCCTCTGCCCAGGCTCCAGCGAAGTGCACAGCAAAGGTAAACACGCTGGCTCTCCCTGAGGGACAGACCCCAGGTGCTGAAAGCCCTCCAGGACTGATTAATGACCAGCTGTTGTGAAAGGACAGACCCAACGCCTTGAAAGGGGGCACTTATGCAGGGGACTTACACTACGATGTGCACTGTCTTACGTGAGAAAGAGGGGGGGGGGGGAGGAAAGGAGAGAGAGAGGGTGGGAAGGAGGGAGAGGGGGTGGATAATGGTTGTGTTTTGTTCAGAAGAAAATCTGATCCCCATCCGGTGAAAGCTGACATGGGTCTGGTTAGCCTAGCAGGCCTAGCGGGTAAGACGTCGGTGTGACTTTTGCCCCGAGGTCCAGGGTTCTACTCCCAAGCAAGACAGCCAGGTTGAAAAGAGATTTTCTCTACAGAGTTAAGGTCTGTGCAGATTTCTTCCCACTCCTAGTCCTCTGAATGAGACTTTAATTAAACTGAGGTCCTGTGTGTAAAAACATTATGTGAACATGCAACAATGTTTGGCATGCACATTCCATTCCATTCCAGCTTTTGAAGGAAGGGTCTACGGGCCTTCATGTGTCAATGGAAAGGACGGCACTAAAATCAAACACTTAATGCTCATGCCACATTCAGACGTAATCCCCGAGGATGGAATGTGGCTACTTTCATGGTGTGATCAAAAACAGTCGTATGTACACAAAAAAAACAAAAACAACAACAAAACTTCACTTGTGGTGAACCTTGAGTTTGTCCCGCCAGAAGACCACCTGGTCCAAATCATGCGCTGCGTTTGTTTGGCTGTGAGCTTGTTCCATTCATACAGCAGTCTGGTGACTGGTCTACTGACTGTCTTTCTGCCTAGAGTTCAAGCTGAGGAAACAAGAGAGGTCTGGGAAAAGACAGCAAGTTGCGGAGGGCCTTGTGGAACAGCGGACAGGATGAGGGGGTGGTCGTCCATCAATACAGAATCACAGTTGACCCCCTTGATTGGTGAATTCTGGACTGAACCCCCCCCCCCCCCCCCCCCCCCAAAAAAAAAGAAAAAATTCTCTTCTCTGTCCCCTGTGCTTCCTTCTCCAATCTCCCTAAACACATCCACATGCGTATACGTCCACATACAAAGGCACGCACACATATACACATATAATACACACATGTGCTGATAAGTGCGTGCAGGAGCATGCTCACACAAACCCACAAATTACACTCACACACACACAAACACACACGCACCCATGCACACGCTCACATGCACACACGCACCACACACAAGCGGATACACACACGCAAGTGCGCACACGCATGTGCGCACACGCACACACACACATGCATACGCATACATACTCATCATACATACACACATGCACTTATGCACACACACGGGCCTGTGCCCACACATACATCTGTTCACTCACCACACACATACATATTTGTTAATAATGGCACATCCAATGTTAGGTAGGAACTCTAGGTCTGACCAGTGTGTTGGGATACTGCATAGGTCAGACATCTGCTGAACTGTAGCCATGAGACCCTCTTCTTGAATTCTCTCATCTTAGTCATCAATTCATTTAACCATCAGCTTAAAATCATCCGTAGTGTGGTCTCAAAACTTAGCGCATGTGGTGCAGCGTATATGGACTAGTACGCACGAAGTGACACCTCCTTGATGAAACTGAAACTGAAACACTGAAAACGTAAATCAGAATCTTTTCTCTACAAAGGTATAGATCTATTTTAGAAATTGATAAGCTGGACATTAATTTTTTTTTTTCCAAGAGTCTAAAAGACCTCTCCCCCACCACAAGCGCACCCCAATCTCTCACTCCACCTGTCTTCCCTATCACATCGCCCTTTTCATTCTATCATCTATGAAAACAGGGATCATAGGACGAGTCTGGAGTCACTTTCAGAATAAAGTTTTTTTGTTTGCTTGTTTGTTTGTTTTTTGCTGCCCCATCTTCTGTGCCACCTCAGTGGCAGTGCACCCACGCCGCTCATTCCGACACTCCGTCCACAGCCTCAGCCCGGTCAGTCCTGCCGCAGTCCTGGCAATCCATAGGGAGCAGTCAATATCAAGTCGTCAGGAGGCAACCCACAGGAGAAGACACTGCACTGCTGCCGAGTCATGTTGATGGTGTTCAGTGGCGCCTGTTATGATCCAATATACCACCTACTAAGCCCCCTACTGACGACAATAATTGCTTAGTCGCGGAGCCGGCATGAGTGAGCTCTCCCTCCAGAGGGCGCAACCACCTCCGTCCAACAACAGTCCCCATGAACTCGCCAATACCGGCAACCTCAACGGAACCATACCAAGGCCACAGACATGGAGAGGACATCGAAACTGAGGTCACCATGACAGCAGGGCATGAAGGGCCACAGAATCTGAGACATTTTTTTTAATGCTGATCGATGAGAATGAGGATGATGAAGATGATGCTATGGATTTCCATCTGGTCTGAGACTGCATGACAGGGCTGTACTCTACGCTTCCTTTCGTAATATATACTTCCCAGCATCAACCAGGCCAGAGAGATACAGACACCTGCAGTGTTGGTCAGGAAATTTGAGCAACACTCTCAGAGATGCATCCATTTAGTGGATGAAACTCGACTGTGTGGTCCCAGTCTTCCCAACTGAGCCTGCAGCAAACTCAACTCTGGGTAGGAGCCAGTTGGGGCAGAACAATCCTACATGACTCTGATGGGAATCGAACCCACAACCTCCCAGCTGGGAGTCCGTGACGCTAACCACTTTGCCACAGTGGCTGGTACTTTCAGAATGTTTGTAATGTTCACTAAACGAGAAGACAACACAAAACCTCTCTCGCTCTCTCAAAAACAACTAACATGAACATGGGTAAATGGCCCGTTGGAATAGATCTGTGAGAGTTTATGCAGATGTTGAAATGTTCAAAGTGTCTGCCATTGGATGCTTTCTCTTATGGAAGAAACAAACTTCTTTTTGCTTTATATTTTTTGTACGAAAGTCACAATGTTGTCACATTTTTTTAATAGACCTTCACTCCCTGTATGAAGCTATAAATGTTTATCTGAGCGGTACGTCCAAGCTTCTGTACTTCTGAATGCAGTCTTTTAATTTGGTTTAACTGTCTCATATCATAAAATGTCAAAATCCTCTGAAATGGTAGCGCGGGATGGTGTGTTTTTTTGAGTTGTTGAAATGTTCCTTAAAAAAATGTTTTTTTACAAGGCTTGGGCTGCTATTATGGTTAAAATCATACCATTTTCTGACAACAATTATATAAGACTGCCTCAAGAGGGTTTCTGAACCGATCTCATTGTGGAGTTCAAAGCTTCAGTTTTCAGCATGTTATTTATTTCAAACTTCATGTCTTCTGTTAATAAATCATTAACTCTGGTCAAATTCAAAAGCCTTACAACAACTCAAGTTGGAGATTAAATTTTTACTTTTCTTTTTGTGTCATTTTGGCCTCTGTGCAGTTTCCTTCAATTTCATTCTGTCGGCAAAGACAGCCAATGTGACTATCAAATCATGCCTATATTTAACATGCACGACCTCTGGATGACTGTTGAGCTGTGTTGATTTTAGAGACTGTACAGTACAGGATGGACAATGACTAACATATATCCAACAGCCTCATTTCACTGCCACACTGAAGCGTGAAGGCAGATCTGTGTGAACGCAGTCTTCGTTGATTAGACTCAGAAGTGTTTTTTGCTGGCCCAGTGTGCAGAACTTGTTAGGCAGTGGTTTTACCGGTGTAAAGTGTACTGCTGTGCAAAACTTGTTACTCAAGTGTTTTAATTATGTGTTAAACTTAAAGGTGTAAAGTGTATTGCTAAATCAACAAATGCAGGTAACAGAAGCATCTTGGCATTTAGATCTTGATTAAATTGCATGGGATCAGTGAAGAGATAAAAAAAAAAAAAAAATCTTTTGTGCCATAACATTTTCTACCTTGTTTGATGTTCAATGACATTTCTCTGAGAGTTCTACCTTGTTTGTTGGTCAATGACATTTCTCTGAGAGTTCTACCGTGTTTGTTGGTCAATGACATTTCTCTGAGAGTTCTACCGTGTTTGCTGGTCAATGACATTTCTCTGAGAGTTCTACCGTGTTTGTTGGTCAATGACATTTCTCTGAGAGTTCTACCGTGTTTGTTGGTCAATGACATTTCTCTGAGAGTTCTACCGTGTTTGCTGGTCAATGACATTTCTCTGAGAGTTCTACAGTGTTTGCTGGTCAATGACATTTCTCTGAGAGTTCTACCGTGTTTGCTGGTCAATGACATTTCTCTGAGAGTTCTACCGTGTTTGTTGGTCAATGACATTTCTCTGAGAGTTCTACCGTGTTTGCTGGTCAATGACATTTTCTCTGAGAGTTCTACCGTGTTTGCTGGTCAATGACATTTCTCTGAGAGTTCTACCGTGTTTGTTGGTCAATGACATTTCTCTGAGGTTCTACTAGTTTGTCTGAGTCAATGACATTGCTCTTGAAGTTTCTTAGTCCGTGTTTGTGGTCAATGACATTTCCTGAGAGTTCTACCGTGTTTGCTGGTCAATGACATTTTCTAGAGTTCTACCGTTGTTTGTGGTCAATGACATTTCTCTGGAGTTTCTTACCATGATTTCTGGAATGCACCTTTTTGGAGTCTTCCTGGTTCTATGTTTTGAGATTCTCGGTTTGTTGCTGGTCAATGACATTTCTCTGAGAGTTCTACCGTGTTTGTGGTCAATGACATTTCTCTGAGAGTTCTACCGTGTTTGTGGTCAATGACATTTCTCTGAGAGTTCTACCGTGTTTGTGGTCAATGACATTTCTCTGAGAGTTCTACCGTGTTTGTGGTCAATGACATTTCTCTGAGAGTTCTACCTGTTTGTGTCAATGACATTTCTCTGAGAGTTCTACCGTGTTTGTGGTCAATGACATTTCTCTGAGAGTTCTACCGTGTTTGTGTCAATGACATTTCTCTGAGAGTTCTCCTTGTTATGCTCATGAATTTCTCCGGGTTTCTGTTTTCTGAATTCTCTAGATGTTTGTTGGTCAATGACATTTCTCTGAGAGTTCTACCGTGTTTGTGGTCAATGACATTTCTCTGAGAGTTCTACCGTGTTTGTTGGTCAATGACATTTCTCTGAGAGTTCTACCGTGTTTGTGGTCAATGACATTTCTCTGAGAGTTCTACCGTGTTTGTGGTCAATGACATTTCTCTGAGTTCTACCGGTTTGTTGGTCAATGACATTTCTCTGAGAGTTCTACGTGTTTGCTGGTCAATGACATTTCTCTGAGAGTTCTACCGTGTTTGTGGTCAATGACATTTCTCTGAGAGTTCTACCGTGTTTGTTGGCAATGACATTTCTCTGAGAGTTTCTACGTGTTTGTGGTCAATGACATTTCTCTGGATTCTACCTGTTGTGTTAAGATTTTCTGAGAGTTCACCGTGTTTTGTGGTCAATGACATTTTCTGAGAGTTCTACCTGTTTGTGCATGATTTCTCTGAGAGTTCTACCGTGTTGTGCTAGACTTTCCTGGTGTTTCTCTGTTTCTTGGTCAATGACATTTCCTGAGTTTCGTTTGTTGTCAATGACATTTCTCTGAGAGTTCTACCGTGTTTGCTGGTCAATGACATTTCTGAGAGTTCTACCGTGTTTGTGGTCAATGACATTTCCTGAGAGTTCTACCGTGTTTGCTGGTCAATGACATTTCTCTGAGAGTTCTACCGTGTTTGCTGGTCAATGACATTTCTCTGAGAGTTTACCGTGTTTGCTGGTCAATGACATTTCTCTGAGAGTTTACCATCTTGTTGGTCAATGACATTTCTCTGAGAGTTCTACCGTGTTTGTGGTCAATGACATTTCTCTGAGAGTTCTACCGTGTTTGTGGTCAATGACATTCTCTGAGAGTTCTACCGTGTTTGTTGGTCAATGACATTCTCTGAGAGTTCTACCGTGTTTGTTGGTCAATGACATTTCTCTGAGAGTTCTACCGTGTTTGTGGTCAATGACATTTCTCTGAGAGTTCTACCGTGTTTGCTGGTCATGACATTTCTCTGAGAGTTCTACCGTGTTTGTGTCAATGACATTTCTCTGAGAGTTCTACCGTGTTTGCTGGTCAATGACATTTCTCTGAGAGTTCTACCGTGTTTGCTGTCAATGACATTTCTCTGAGAGTTCTACCGTGTTTGTGGTCAATGACATTTCTCTGAGAGTTCTACGTGTTTGTGGTCAATGACATTTCTCTGAGAGTTCTACCGTGTTTGTGGTCAATGACATTTCTCTGAGAGTTCTACCTGTTTGTGGTCAATGACATTTCTCTGAGAGTTCTACCGTGTTTGTGGTCAATGACATTTCTCTGAGAGTTCTACCGTGTTTGTGGTCAATGACATTCTCTGAGAGTTCTACCGTGTTGGTCAATGACATTTCTCTGAGAGTTCTACCGTGTTTGTGGTCAATGACATTTCTCTGAGAGTTCTACCGTGTTTGCTGGTCAATGACATTTCTCTGAGAGTTCTACCGTGTTTGTGGTCAATGACATTTCTCTGAGAGTTCTACGTGTTTGTGGTCAATGACATTTCTCTGAGAGTTCTACCGTTGTTTGTGTCAATGACATTTCTCTGAGAGTTCTACCGTGTTGTTGGTCAATGACATTTCTCTGAGAGTTCTACCGTTTTGTTGGTCAATGACATTTCTCTGAGAGTTCTACCGTGTTTGTTGGTCATGACATTCTCTGAGAGTTCTACCGTGTTTGTTGGTCAATGACATTTCTCTGAGAGTTCTACCGTGTTGTGGTCAATGACATTCTCTGAGAGTTCTACCGTGTTTGTGGTCAATGACATTTCTCTGAGAGTTCTACCGTGTTTGTGGTCAATGACATTTCTCTGAGAGTTCTACCGTGTTTGTGGTCAATGACATTTCTCTGAGAGTTCTACCTGTTTGTTGGTCAATGACATTTCTCTGAGAGTTCTACCGTGTTTGTTGGTCAATGACATTTCTCTGAGAGTTCTACCGTGTTTGTGGTCAATGACATTTCTCTGAGAGTTCTACCGTGTTGTTGGTCAATGACATTCTCTGAGAGTTCTACCGTGTTTGTTGGTCAATGACATTTCTCTGAGAGTTCTACCGTGTTTGCTGGTCATGACATTTCTCTGAGAGTTCTACCGTGTTGTGGTCAATGACATTTCTTGAGAGTTCTACCGTGTTTGTTGGTCAATGACATTTCTCTGAGAGTTCTACCGTGTTTGTGGTCAATGACATTTCTCTGAGAGTTCTACCGTGTTTGCTGGTCAATGACATTCTCTGAGAGTTCTACCGTGTTTGCTGGTCAATGACATTTCTCTGAGAGTTCTACCGTGTTTGTTGGTCAATGACATTTCTCTGAGAGTTCTACCGTGTTTGCTGGTCAATGACATTTCTCTGAGAGTTTACCGTGTTTGTGGTCAATGACATTTCTCTGAGAGTTCTACCGTGTTTGTTGGTCAATGACATTTCTCTGAGAGTTCTACCGTGTTTGTGGTCAATGACATTTCTCTGAGAGTTCTACCGTGTTTGTGGTCAATGACATTTCTCTGAGAGTTCTACCGTGTTTGTGGTCAATGACATTTCTCTGAGAGTTCTACCGTGTTTGCTGGTCAATGACATTTCTCTGAGAGTTCTACCGTGTTTGTGGTCAATGACATTTCTCTGAGAGTTCTACCGTGTTTGCTGGTCAATGACATTTCTCTGAGAGTTCTACCGTGTTTGTTGGTCAATGACATTTCTCTGAGAGTTCTACCGTGTTTGTGGTCAATGACATTTCTCTGAGAGTTCTACCGTGTTTGCTGGTCAATGACATTTCTCTGAGAGTTCTACCGTTTTGTTGGTCAATGACATTTCTCTGAGAGTTCTACCGTGTTTGTTGGTCAATGACATTTCTCTGAGAGTTCTACCGTGTTTGTGGTCAATGACATTTCTCTGAGAGTTCTACCGTGTTTGTTGGTCAATGACATTTCTCTGAGAGTTCTAACGTGTTTGCTGGTCAATGACATTCTCTGAGGTTCTACGTTGTGGTCAATGACATTTCTCTGAGAGTTCTACCGTGTTTGTGGTCATGACATTTCTCTGAGAGTTCTACCGTGTTGTGGTCAATGACATTTCTCTGAGAGTTCTACCGTGTTGTGGTCAATGACATTTCTTGAGAGTTCTACCGTTTTGTTGGTCAATGACATTTCTCTGAGAGTTCTACCGTGTTTGTGGTCAATGACATTTCTCTGAGAGTTCTACGGTTTGCTGGTCAATGACATTTCTCTGAGAGTTCTACCGTGTTTGTTGGTCAATGACATTTCTCTGAGAGTTCTACCGTGTTTGTTGGTCAATGACATTTCTCTGAGAGTTCTACCGTGTTTGTTGGTCAATGACATTTCTCTGAGAGTTCTACCGTGTTTGCTGGTCAATGACATTTCTCTGAGAGTTCTACCGTGTTTTGTGGTCAATGACATTTCTCTGAGAGTTCTACCGTGTTGTGGTCAATGACATTTCTCTGAGAGTTCTACCGTGTTTGCTGGTCAATGACATTTCTCTGAGAGTTCTACCGTGTTTGTTGGTCAATGACATTTCTCTGAGAGTTCTACCGTGTTTGTTGGTCAATGACATTTCTCTGAGAGTTTACCGTGTTTGCTGGTCAATGACATTTCTCTGAGAGTTCTACCGTGTTTGTGGTCAATGACATTTCTCTGAGAGTTCTACCGTGTTTGTGGTCAATGACATTTCTCTGAGAGTTCTACCGTGTTTGTTGGTCAATGACATTTCTCTGAGAGTTCTACCGTGTTTGTGGTCAATGACATTTCTCTGAGAGTTCTACCGTGTTTGTGGTCAATGACATTTCTCTGAGAGTTCTACCGGTTTGTTGGTCAATGACATTTCTCTGAGAGTTCTACCGTGTTTGTTGGTCAATGACATTTCTCTGAGAGTTCTACCGTGTTTGCTGTCAATGACATTTCTCTGAGAGTTCTACCGTGTTTGCTGGTCAATGACATTTCTCTGAGAGTTCTACCGTGTTTGTTGGTCAATGACATTTCTCTGAGAGTTCTACCGTGTTTGTGGTCAATGACATTTCTCTGAGAGTTCTACCGTGTTTGCTGGTCAATGACATTTCTCTGAGAGTTCTACCGTGTTTGTTGGTCAATGACATTTCTCTGAGAGTTTACCGTGTTTTTGGTCAATGACATTTCTCTGGGGATTCTACCGTGTTTGTTGGTCAATGACATTTCTCTGAGAGTTCTACCGTGTTTGTTGGTCAATGACATTTCTCTGAAGTTCTACCGTGTTTGCTGGTCAATGACATTTCTCTGAGAGTTCTACCGTGTTTGTTGGTCAATGACATTTCTCTGAGAGTTCTACCGTGTTTGTGGTCAATGACATTTCTCTGAGAGTTCTACCGTGTTTGTGGTCAATGACATTTCTCTGAGAGTTCTACCTGTTTGTTGGTCAATGACATTTCTCTGAGAGTTCTACCGTGTTTGTTGGTCAATGACATTTCTCTGAGAGTTCTACCGTTTTGTTGGTCAATGACATTTCTCTGAGAGTTCTACCGTGTTTGCTGGTCAATGACATTTCTCTGAGAGTTCTACCGTGTTTGCTGGTCAATGACATTTCTCTGAGAGTTCTACCGTGTTTGTGGTCAATGACATTTCTCTGAGAGTTCTACCGTTTTTGGTCAATGACATTTCTCTGGAGTTCTACCGTGTTTGTGTCAATGACATTTCTCTGAGAGTTCTACCGTGTTTGTGGTCATGACATTTCTCTGAGAGTTCTACCGTGTTTGTTGGTCAATGACATTTCTCTGAGAGTTCTACCGTGTTTGCTGGTCAATGACATTTCTCTGAGAGTTCTACCGTGTTTGTTGGTCAATGACATTTCTCTGAGAGTTCTACCGTGTTTGCTGGTCAATGACATTTCTCTGAGAGTTCTACCGTGTTTGCTGGTCAATGACATTTCTCTGAGAGTTCTACCGTGTTTGTTGGTCAATGACATTTCTCTGAGAGTTCTACCGTGTTTGCTGGTCAATGACATTTCTCTGAGAGTTCTACCGTGTTTGCTGGTCAATGACATTTCTCTGAGAGTTCTACCGTGTTTGCTGGTCAATGACATTTCTCTGAGACTCCCACTGCCCTTTTTTCTCCCTTCCACCTCTTACTCCTCCTACCCTCCTTTCCCCATCCCTCCACCCACCTACCCCCCCTCCCCCCCTTCCCTTCAACCTACAGCCTCCTCTGCCATCTTCCTTCCTTCACCTACACTGCCCCCCCCCCTCCCCCTCCCCCCCCCCCTCCCCACACACACACTGTCCATCTCCATTCCCCTCCCATGTTCCAAGCATGCAGAGACCAGACTTGTCAGGATCGATCAGCAGTGCATAGGATGTAGACCTCCCTGGACATTCCGGGCCCTCAGAGTGTTCCTACTTCCTTGTGGCACAGCCCTGGTCCTATCAACCCCACACTCTGACAATCAATGGGATTCCTTCTCCTGACCAGTGGTGTGACTGACCCCCACTATGATCGATTGGCCATGGAGATGAGATGGATGACGGAGATGAGAGGGACTATGGACATGACATGGACTAGGGGATACAGATGGATCTGTAATCCTGTCTCTTGCACATGAGGATTACGCATGGCTGCATGGTATACAACCTGGATGTTCCCTCACCCACTCACTCTCTTCTCCTTACTGTGGCCACCTTTCATTATCATCAAGTCAAACAGTTAATTTCAGGGTCAGCTTGGGCAAGTATGGTTAATGTAAACAAAGTACTGAAGAAAGGAGGGTATACTGTAGAAAAAGTGGTGTGGGGGGGGGGGGGGGGGTAAGGGGGTGACTAATGAATACGTGAAGACAAGCAGCATGACTTAGGGGAGGAGAGACAGCCACCGAAGTGTTCTGACCAAGAAATTTACACAGTGACAGCGCTACCACACAAATGCTTCCCTTTGTTTGCACACACACACAAACACACACACACACACACACACACACACCACACACACCACACAAGAAATCACAGGGCAGTTTCGAGTAGTTTGTCTTAAACTTAGAGCCATGACCTTTCAGTCTGAGGGTTCGAATCCTGGCACCGCTTGCTGGATTAAAGATGGAGGTCTCTCTTATCCAGTAGATACACAGGCATCTTTATGGTCATCTCTTTCTTTTCTTTTTTTAAGATATATTAGCTCTGTGCTTAGGTCTAATATAATTGTGACACATCTACATCAATGAACAGTGCAAAACCAGTTACCAATTACTTACAAACTTTGGGTTTGTTGGTGGTTTTCCGGTCGAGGTAACCCCTCACTTCTCGCTTTCCACGAACCGTCGCAATCCCCAGCGCCGTCTTATCCCCCACGTTCACCACATTCGGATCCCCGCCTTTCTCAATCAGTATCTGGGCGGTGGTCATGTGACCATTCAAAGCCGCCAGCATGAGAGGCGTCAAGCCGCTGGTAGGTGTCCGGAAGTTCATGTCACAGCCCCGGTCCAGCAGAAAACGTAACACAGCATCATGGCCGTGCAGAGCCGCCGCCAACAGGGGAGTGAACTCACATCCTTCACTGGCACTGTTCAGGTCCACCCCGGACTCCACCAGGAGTTTCACTGTCTGAATGTGGCCCCCTCGGGCAGCCAGGGTGAGGGCCGACGCCCCATACCGATTCTTGGCGTGGATGTCGGCTTGGTGCTGGATCAGCAGCGCCACCACGTTGCTGTGACCGTATCTTGAGGCCTGAACAGAAAGTCAACAATCACCCTTTTTTCCCCCCCTTTGACAATGTATCAATTTGCTAAACACTAAAAGCATTAACAAGTAGTTTGGGTTTTTTTTGTTTTTTTTGTTTTTTTTATTCAAGGATAGATCTTTTTAAATGAGTTGATATGCTTTATTCTGGGTTCCAGTGTTCTTGGTGTATTTCTGTTCTTTTTAAGGAGTGTGTGTGTGTGTGTGTGTGTGTGTGTGTGTGTGTGTGTGTGTGTGTGTGTGTGTGCGTGCGTGCGTGCGTGCGTGGCGTGTGCTGTGCGGCGCGCATGCTTGTGCACACACATGTAAGCCTATGTGCATGCATGCTTGCAAGTTGCATACACATGCATGTTAGTCATTGTATGTATGAAGATTCTGCCATAAATGTCACGAATATTTAAGTTTTAACAATTTTTTTGTAAGAATGCGTGCATGCGTGCAAGCATGTGTGTCTGCGTGCACGCACATGTTCATGCAAGCTAGTGTTGTACTAAATACCACTTGTATACCCTGAACTGTTCTGCATCCATTTACGAAGTTTCTTCATGAATTTCAGTTTTAATTCATGTACTTTAATTCTAATTTTCACCTATATTAAAAATAAATACTCATGAATGCATTTTCAGATGAGCTTTCACTGACATGTATGAGAAGCTGACTTTTCAGTGTGGGACAACTGGTATTTCCATGTTTGTACATTTTTTCCCCCTCTGCAGACCTTGGCAAAGAAGTCAGCAAACCAGCATAGTTTCCCCCGGACCAAAGAGCCTCCACCTCTCCTTGCTTCCCTGACTGCCTTCATCAGTGACACAAAGCATGATCTCCATTGCAAAGGACCTTTTCCAACAAACCTCATTTGGAGAATTTGAATTCAAAAACACCTGATTCCCCCTCCTCTTTTTTCTTGTTGTTGCTTTGTTTTGTTTTCCTGCTGGCAGCTGAAGGAAGGAAAAGAACACGAGTGGAGTGTAACCTTTGAACCCAAAGAAAAACAAGAAACCCAGAACAGAAAATTACATGTTCAGTTTCTGTCCTTTACGTGAGTGACCTGTAATCAATGGGCTGGAGCATTAGCTAGTAGAGCTGAGGATGGTTGTTAGCTCTTACAATTGGATTTTCACACTTGAAAACCCTCTCTCTGTCTACAGGTCTGGTAGTTGATGGGTACCTGATTCCGATCAGGACAGGTCACGGAGGCTGAAGGAGGACGAAGACAGGCTTTACTTACATTCCCTTATGCTGCGCCCTTGACACATGGCACCCTCAGTAATGGTTCACAGCCACTGTGATCATTCGCTTATAATATCAGGTGATTTTTAACTTTCAACACTAATTAACTTTAAACCTTAACCTTCACGTGAATAGTTTAGATAATTCTGATTATATCACTCACCACTGATGAACCTTGTTGGTGATTTTTTTTTTTTTTTTTTTTTTTTTTTTTGTGACTGCTTAACGACAACCGGGTCAGAAACTGAGGAAACAACATCCTAGTTCGGAAAAGTAAACAGGGTAAAGCTGTATCCAAGACTCTTCCATTGTTACAAACTGATTAACGGCACCATTCTGACAAGTGTGTGTACCTGCAGTGGGACACTCTCCAACATCCTGTGATTCTATATATATATGCACTTTGTGAATCACCAGATCTTCTTCTTCTTCTTCTGCGTATGCAGGCTGATACTCCTGCGGACACTCCCTGTATAGACAGGCAAGTATTAAACCCATCTGCCCAACAAAGGGAGCGGAGTTTTGTGTGTATGACCGTTTTTTATCCCGCCATTAAGGCAGCCATACTCCAACATCGGGGAAGGTGCTTACTATGTGTAACATGTCATACATACCAATGGCCAAACTGGCCTTCTCTTCCGAAAGTTGGTGATGGGATTTGACATTTGTGCAAGATGTTATGCATGCGTTCACACACAGAACCTCGGTTTATAGTTTCATTCGAAGGACTTTATGGGAAATGGAGTCAGAACCAATGTTAACTCCGATGGAAAAATTCCCCTGTACCGAAACGGCTTGGCGGAGATTCAAACCCACAACCCCAGGATTACACTCAGTTCCTTCACTCAGACTCATCTCAGCCAGTCCACATTCACTAGGAAGCAACAAGAAATAAGAACTGATTTGCTTGTTTTGTTGATGTTGTGAACATCCAAGCAAAACTAGGAATCCAAAAGGGTCCTGGTTTACACAGGGAGTGGGATAGTAAACAAAACACTGGACATTTTCTACAGCCCTGCCTTCAAAGTGTGCTTCAAAGCAGGAACCCCCAAACCACCATAACTAGTGTCAACATTTTCAATGAACTAGCCATCATGACCACTGAAATGACTTGATGCATGGTCTCAGGTGGTGCAGCCCTTCATGCCCTGCTTTCATGATGACCTCAGTCTGCATTCCCCCTCGGCTTCAACATCTGGCTCCTCAACACCTTGTGCTGACTGATGTCCATGGTGGACTCAAGGAGTCCGTAGCTATCCCAAGTCCTGACAGACTTTTTTACATCTACATCCACTCGTGCAAGCTGCATCCAGACTGAATTCATGTCATCTGCATGTGGTATATAGCTAAACCAAACACGTCTTCAGTGGGGGGCCAGTAGTGCCCGATTTAACAAGTCTTATTTATATCACTGATGGATGGTACCTGACTAAACAAGTATTATCAGGTGGTGTCCTGTCTACTTTTGAACGTATGCACTACTGAAGTACACACTTCACTGAGAGTGAAACGACTTACCTGTCCTATATATACAGCCATTTACTTCTCATCAAGTGCTACTACTAGTCAAGCTTTCCCGTTGCTTCCTATCTGATCTTTAACTGATCTTCTATAAGTTCCAAGCAAACTCACTTGCATCATTCCTACCTATGCCTCACTACTCCACAATGAAAACGATACCTCAGGGAACTGTCAACTTGAAGTTGCCAGCAGGTTACCGAATCAAAAAGACTGCCTTGCTGTTCACTTCATTCTTCTGGTTAGTTCTAACTCAAGGTTCACCATCTGTGATATTTTTGGAGTATGCAACCATTCCTGATGCTCCAAATGCTTAAGTTGCCATAGTCATTCTTTGGAGATGGTTATCCTTGTGCATGCATTTTATTTTCTTGTCATCCATGACACCTTGGCATGATGGCCTACTTTTCTCTGAAAGGTCAAATTGCATTAAATGTGTCCTTTTTTCCCTTCCAATGCAAGACAGGTTTCACACTGTTCCTTTTTTCCCATCATATCTTCTGTGCTGCATCAATGGCACTGCAGCCGTGCTGCTCTTTCTGATGGCCTGTGCACAGCCTGGCCCCAGTTCCACCACAGCCTGGCATCGGCAATCTACAGGCAGCGGTCAACATCAAGTCATCATCACTCTACCCACCAAAGGAGACACTGCACTGCTTCTGAGTCAGTTCAGTGGTGTTCAGTGATGCCTGGTCTGATCCAACATACGCAGGGCACCACCTTCTAAAAACCTCTTACTGACGACAGTTAACTGCTTAGTAATGGAGCCAACATGAGTGAGATCTCCCTCTGGAGAGAGACAGTCCCAATAACTTTGCTGATACCAGCGACTAAGCCAAGGGCATAGACATGGAGAGAGAGCTGAAACTGAGATTGACCATGTCAGCAGGGAATGAAGGGCCACAGAATTTGCGAGAACTTTCTCATTTGCAGGACAATGACTACTGTGCCCCCCTATGACAATGATAATTACTTAGAAGCAGAACTACTGGTACAATGAGCATTCCACTCTGGAGGTGGCCACTATGTCTGTACAACTGTGCCCCCCTATGACCATGATAATTACTTAGCTACCAGTACAAATGAGCATTCCACTCTGGAGGTCGCCACCACGTCTGTGCAATTTGTGCCCCCCTATGACCATGATAATTACTTAGAAGCAGAGCTACAAGTACAAATGAGCATTCCACTCTGGAGGTGGCCACTATGTCTGTACAACTGTGCCCCCCTATGACCATGATAATTACTTAGCTACTACAGTACTAGTACAAATGAGCATTCCACTCTGGAGGTCGCCACCACGTCTGTGCAACTGTGCCCCCCTATGACCATGATAATTACTTAGAAGCAGAGCTACAAGTACAAATGAGCATTCCACTCTGGAGGTGGCCACTACGTCTGTGCAATGACAGTCCACGTGAACTTTTCCTCTCTACTGCCAGCCTTGACACTGGATCACCATGGCCTTAAACAAGGAGAAGAAATCAAAACTGACGTCTTGAGAGCAGGCCACATTGGGCCACAGGCTCTGCAACTTTTTTTTTATGCAGATCAATGAGGATGAGGATGATGCAGATTAATGAGGACGAGGATGATGCAGATCAATGAGGATGAGGATGATGCAGATCAATGAGGATGAGGATGATGCAGATCAATATGAGGATGAGGATGATGCAGATCAATGAGGAATGAGGATGGGGTGCAGATCAATGAGGATGGGGGATGATTGCAGATCAATGAGGATGGGATGATGCAGATCAATGAGGATGAGGATGATGCAGATCAATGAGGATGAGGATGATGAAGACTATGCTATGGAGCTCCATTCTGGTCTGAGACTGCATGACAGGGCTGTAAAGGTTACAATTGCTTTCGTGTACCTAAGCATCAACCAGACCTGAGGGACACAGACACCTGCAGGAAATCTGAGCAACACTTTCAAAGGCATATATACATCCATGAAGTGGCTGAAACTCAACTGTGTGGTTCCAGTCTTTCCAACTGAGCCCACAGCAAACTCAGGTCTGTATAGAAGCCATTCACTCATAGCCAAAACAAATTTCACAACTACAAACTGTGTGGTTCCAGTCTTTCCAACTGAGCCCACAGCAAACTCAGGTCTGTATAGAAGCCATTCACTCATAGCCAAAACAAATTTCACAACTACAACTACGAGGCTCTGATGGGCGTCAAACCCATGACTTCCCACCGCGGAGTCAGCAACACCATCATACCATGGCAGCTTATTCCATCCCATTGACCTGCGACTATGTGGGAGTAAACACTTCCAACAATTTAACTTAAGGCCACGGTCAATACAGAGGGCATCAGCATCAGTAGAGAACACACACAAGCACTACACATCAAAACACCTGCAGTTCCAAAGCTTTCTGCATGTGATTTCGCACCTAGTTTTCATTCATCTTGGTGATGCATATTCCAGTCTGGAAAGTCTCGACCAAAAAGAACACATATCTTGAAATTCTGAAACTGTCATGATAACAGCTGGGTAAGGAACACAAACTGTTCATGCTTCTATACAGTTCTACAAAGCGACTGGGTTCTTCTTTGTTCAAGTCCACCATCTTCTTTTACTCTGCTGTTTCTGTGAGCAAAGTACCCATTGTCAGTTCTCCCCTGATCGTCAGGACCAGGCCACAGCCCCACAGCAACCTTCCAGTTGCACCATAACACTCCAGACATGGGCAGTTCAAATTCCAACATGAAAAAGAAAAAAAGGTGCAAGGCATCATTAACCTCAAAGCTCTGTGACATCGTGATCTTGCTCATTTATACAGAACAATAAACAAGTAGGGTAACTCTTGCTCCCACAAGAAAACATAACTCCATAGGAATGCTGCTTACAACACCGAATCGCCTAGCAGATCTATATATATGACAACACAAAGCACACAGAACAAACAAGGAAACATCCCCCCAAAAAAACAAGGAAACATCCCCCCCAAAAAAAACACACAAGAATGCTCCAAGCTTGCTCATATACCCCATACCGAACACATATGCCTACACAGCAACATGAACTGGAGAAAAGAATATATAAAGTAACTTTTATTCAAGACTGGCATAGCCTTTCAAACTTGAATAAAGTCAGACAAATACAAAGATGGACAGAAACAAATACAAATAACCTCAATTTAATTGAAACGAAATTAAATATGAAATTAGGCTGGGAACAGTAAATAATAAACAATAACAAGTAGGGTAACTCTTGCTTCCACAAGAAAACAAAGTCCAAAGGAATGCTGCTTATGAGTAATATGACACTGAATCGCCTAGCAGACATGACAGCACAGAGATGAAATTTTGTTTAATATTTATTGTTCCCTGCCTAATTTCATATTTCATTTCATTTATACAGGTCTACAACTAAGCTACTATTCAGTGAGACAAATCGTAAATCTTGCTCTGAGTCTGATTCTGCATCTGATGCCAAAATCATAACTTTCTGCATGGTTGCTTATCCTTCTCATTGCTCAATGACCCAAAACTTCTTTATGTTGATGTTTTTGTAAACAAAGCTTAGGAACATTACTGAAGATTTGTGCATTACTCTGCATACAGATATTAACTATGATGTTGGTGCTATGCACTGAGAAACCTGTTTAAAAAAATAATAAAAACATCCACTTTACTGGGTTACATGCTTATTGTGTATAAAATTGGTACTGCAATCAACACAAGTACAAAATTCTTATAGTGTGTAATGAGAATAAATTGATCAATGACATTCAATTCTCTGTCTGTCTGGAGACATCTGTCTCTCTTCTCTCTCTCTCTCCTCTCTCTCTCTCTCCACACACACACAAGTCCCTTTGTATGTGTGTGTGTGTGTGTGTGTGTGTGTGTGTGTGTGTGTGGTGTGCGTTGTGTAATATGTACTTGTGTATGAAATGTGTTTATGTGTGTATGCACGTTTGCTGATTTATTTGTTGAATGATAAACTAGTACTGAGCTGTGTTTAATTACATGTATATTGTGTGTCAGTGAGTGAGTGAGTAAGTGGGGTGAGTGAGTGGGAGTGAGTGAGTGAGTGAGTGAGTGCGTGCGTGGTGCGTGCGTGCGTGCGTGCGTGAGTGAGTGAGTGAGTGAGTGAGTAAGAGAAGTAGAGTGGAGTGGAGTGAATAAGTGTGTATGTGTGTGTGTGTGTGTGTGTGTGTGTGTGTGTGTGTGTGTGTGTGTGTGTGTGAAGTCAAGTCAAGTCAAAATTTTATTTCCAGATGGAACACTAAATAAGCAGAGAAACTGCTTTTTTACATCAAGCCATCATAACAAAACAAAGAAACTTGAATAATAAAATAATGAAAACTGAAGAAATACAAAGAATGAAAATCAGCGGAAAAGGACGAGGGAGGTGGTGGGGGGGGTGAAATCTGAGGGGGATGAGGAGGGGAGAGGAAATAGGAGGAGGGAGTGGGTAGGATGGAGGCGTGGGGGTGGAGGGAGAGGGAGTACAAAAAAGAATTCAAGCCTATTATAGTTATCATATCAAGGAATGTAAAAGAGAGAGAGAGAGAGAGAGAGAGAGAGAGAGAGAGAGAGAGGAGAGAGAGAGAGAGAGAGAGTTAAGTTATGTACAATATCAATACATTGTCTACAAAGCATACACACGCATAAACAGACATGTACATAGGCATAAACATATATATATACACAAGGATACATTTGTAAAATCACTGAAGAGTTATTTCAAGGGAATTTGAGAAAATATTGATTGCTAACCATCCATGAGATGCTTTTTCAGATTTTTCTTAAACTGATTTTTGTTCTTTATGTTTTTCAAAGTGATTGGTAGCTTGTTCCATACATTTCCACCGGAGTACAATAGCTAGATTTATAAAGATTAATTCTTGGTCTAGGAAAGGATAATAAATGACTATGTCTAAATAAGTGTTAGTTGTAAATGTGTGTGTGTGTGTGTGTGTGTGTGTGTGTGTGTGTGTGTGTGTGTGTGTGTGTGCGTGTTTATGAGTGTGTGTGTGTGTGTGTGTGTGTGTGTGTGTGTGTGTGTATACACGTGAGTGTGTGTGTGTGTGTGTGTGTGTGTGTGTGTGTGTGTGTGTGTGTAAGTGTGTGTGTGGTGTGTGTGTGTGTGTAAGTGTGTGTGTGTGTGTGTGTGTGTGTGTGTGTGTGTGTGTGGTGTGTGTGTGTGGTGTGTGGTGTGTGTGTGTGTGTGCGCGCGCCAGCACACATGGAACTGTGCATTGTTTGTCAACCTGGATTAGTGTCTGAATGTAAACTGTTTTACCTTCCAAAAGAAAAGGCACTACGATGCTAAAAGTTTACAATTTCACACACTGTTCAATTTAGTACAGTTCTTTCAAATGTTTCCAAGTGTAAATTAAGCAAGCATTAGAACTATATAGCAAAACCATACACAACAACTTGTCAATTGATTGCTTAATTTGTCAATTAAAATCTAATTCATTCTATAAGCGCAAGTCTCCATATTATGCATGACAACAGGTTTTCAGGTAAAGTGGCACCTAGTTTGCGGGATATTTTCCCCACGTTTTGTTTGCTGATCTACTACAATTTCTAGACTAAAATTTCAAATGTGCATATTGTTTTTAGGTTGAAAAGTTTGTTTTTAGCTACTTTTTCCCTACTGAGTTTAAGTCCAGTCAAGCCATCACTTATACTTTTTTCCACTCTAAAGCTTCTAGTCTTAAACACTCTGTTGTTGCTTTACTTTGTTAAGTGTGAAATAATATTTTGTGAATGTTCTAATACAGTCAACATTTGCCCCTTGCCAATGGCGTAATACCATTCTCTACGCTTGTACTGTTATCAAATCGAGCATTGTCTTTATGGAAATAAGGCAAGAAAGATCGAGCTATCTGTAAAAGAAAGTCAGTGGAATGGAACTGTTTCCCTTAGAACTACTCTTTTGTTGCTTGGCATTCTTCCGTTCTAACTGCACCCACCTGTAACAAAGGTGTCCATCCGAACACGTTGCGTTTGTCGAGGCCAGCTCCCCTCATAATCAACAAACGGATCACATTCTCATGTCCGTTTGCTGACGCAACTTGAAGTAAGGTGTTTTCATCTTCATCTAAAGAATCCACATCACATCCTTGATCCAGTAAAGTCTGCACAGAATCTACATCGCCCTGCTCGCAAGCACAAAAGATCTGCCGAACTCTCTCCATAGTCCATGCCAGTGAGTGTCAACTGATGGTAGACCAATGCCAGACAAATGGCAGTTATCCAGCATTCGGAACACAGTAGACACAACAAAATTCACCTCGTCAAAAACTGTTGTTATACACATCAAATGCCATTTTATTAACCTTTCAGTGACTAATCTCAGTTTCTGACAACAATGTCTCCAAACGGAACATATCTTTTCCAAACTTTCACCGCCATGTTGAAATAGGGTGACGTCACACAGTGAACTGCGGCCAGGAAATTCGTCTGCTACAGCAAGTGCTCTCTCTCTCTCTTCTCTCTCTCTCTCTCTCTCTCTCTCTCTCTCTCTCTCTCTCAGGTCAACAAAAGCGCGGCTGAGTGATCAAACAAGTCGCACAAGCGATATTTTTGAGGTGGTAATGGAAGACGGCTGGCTTCCGTTGTTTGCAGGCGGTTCCGATCAATCAATCAATTCCTGCTATCTCCTTCCTGCAGCTAAGCATGTCTTTTGGACTCGGCGCAGGAAAGGGAGTGGGGGCCGGGAGTGAGTTTAACAGGTGCGGGAGGGTGGGGGGGGGGGGGGGGGGGGGGGGATGGAGGGGAGAGGCATGTCAATGAGGATGAGAAGTGATTGGGGATACCATCGGGCCGGAGTTTTGAACATAGTCCATTAGTGTGTGTGTGTTGTGTGTGTGTGTGTGTGTGTGTGTGTGTGTGTGTGTGTGCGTGCGTGCGTGCGTGCGTGTGTGTGTGTGTGTGTGTGGTGTGTGTGTGTGTGTGTGTGTGTGTGTGTGTAAAAACATACTGACTGTACTGACTATATAGGTTTTGGTCATTGCCTCGTGATAGTGGTGCTATTACGAACGCTTGGTCAGTCCGTCAAGGAGCCGCAGCCGCCTGACCACAGTCATGGAGGACAGGCTAGACTATGGATTATAACAAAGGACAGGCTAGACTATGAATTATAACAAATGAAGGACAGGCTAGACTATGAATTATAACAAATGAAGGACAGGCTAGACTATGAATTATAACAGATGTAGGACAGGATAGACTATGAATTATAACAGATGAAGGACAGGATAGACTATGAATTGTAACAAATGAAGGACATCACTGACTATGAATTGTAACAAATGAAGGACATCATTGACTATGAATTGCAACAAAGTCCAGTACCTTTAACGCATCTGCCAGCCCTAATATGCCCCCACCCACCCCTCCTCGCCCACCACGCCCAGCGGTCGGTAGGGCTATCAACAACTCGAACTGAAATGAATTAATACCAGGCTTCTGCACTCTGCATACTGGATGGCCTCTCTCCACTGTACCCTGTAGAATAGTATTGGACGGGAAGTCATGGTGGGGTGCATGTCCACCCTCCACTGTACCCTGTAGAATAGTATTGGACGGGAAGTCCTGGTGGGGTGCATGTCCACCCTCCACTGTACCCTGTAGAATAGTATTGGACGGGAAGTCCTGGTGGGGTGCATGTCCACCCTCCACTGTACCCTGTAGAATAGTATTGGACGCGAAGTCCTGGTGGATGCATGTCCACCCTCCACTGTGCCCTGTAGAATGGTCTTGGACGGGGAGTCCTGGTGGGATGCATGTCCACACCTCCACTGTACCCTGTAGAATGGTCTTGGACGGGGAGTCCTGGTGGGATGCATGTCCACCCTCCATGTACCTGTAGAATGGTCTTGACGGGGGTCCTGGTGGGATGCATGTCCCCCTCCACTGTACCCTGTAGAATGGTCTTGGACGGGGAGTCCTGGTGGGATGCATGTCACCCCCACTGTCCTGTAATGTCTGGCGGGGATCCTGTGAGCTGTCACCCTTACGTAGAATGGTCTTGGACGGGGAGTCCTGGTGGGATGCATGTCCACCTCCACTGTACCCTGTAGAATGGCTTGGACGGGAGTCTGGTGAGATGCATGCCACCTCACTGTACTGGGGAGCCGGAATAGCTCAGTTGGTAGAGCGCCGGACTTCGTAATCTTGGTGATCCTGGGGTTGCGTGGTTCGAACTCCGCCGGGCTTTCCGTACAGGGGATTTCCCTCGGAGTTAACATTGGTTCTGACTCCATTTCCATACAGTCTTCGAATGAGACTATAAACCGAGGTTCCGTGTGAACGCACGCATAACTCTTGCACACACGTAAAATCCCATCACCAACTTTCGGAAGAGTAGGCCAGTTTGGCCGTTGGTATGGATGACACGTTACACATAGCATGCACCCTGCGTGAGAAATGGAAAGAATGAAGGAAGTAAGGAAAATGAGTGATCGATATTGAACGATACTGACTGGATGACACGGGAAACGACTGAATGAAGCGCCAGCTGGCAGCTCTTCAGTCGGCACTACCCAGGTAGGCAGCCCGTTGTGTAAACGAGTGTTGATTGTAAAGCGCTTAGAGCTTGGTCTCTAGCCGAGAATAGGCGCTATATAAGTATTCATTATTATTATTATTATTATTAACCCTGTAGAATGGTCTTGGACGGGGAGTCCTGGTGAGATGCATGTCCACCCTCCACTGTACCCTGTAGAATGGTCTTGGACAGGGAGTCATAGGGAGATGCATGTCCACCTTCCACTGTACCCTGTAGAATGGTCTTGGACAGGGAGTCATGGTGAGATACATGTCCACCCTTTATTGTACCCTGTAGAATGGTCTTGGACAGGGAATAATGGTGAGATACATGTCCCCTCTCCACTGTATCTTACAGAATGGTCTTGGACAGGGAGTCATAAGATCCATACCCCCCCCCCCCCCCCCACACACACACACACACACTGTACCCTGTAGAATGATCTTGGACAGGGAGTCATGGAGCGATACCTGCCCACCCTTTACCGTACACTGTAGAATGATGGGACGGGGGGTTCTGGTGGGATACATACATGTACCGGGCAAACTCACAGTGTGTAACTGGCGGGAGAGGCTGTTGTCTACTATCGTATGTATTGACTTGTCTGCCTCACAGTCATTTGTAGTGTATTCTACAGAAACTGTAGAAGAAGCGAAAGATCCTTCTTAAGTTTTTTGTTATTGTGTTAGTTCCAGAGGAAGTCATCGATTCTGCTATGATGTGAAAGAAATTGTTGTCAGAGCTGCATTTTTCTTATGATCCGCCATAAACTTTCATTTAGATGACCAAATGTGTTCTGAAAGTCAGAAACTGTAGGCTGTATTCGTCATCTATTTCTTTACCTACTTCCATTGTAACAGCATGAAAAAAATATCACAATCATTCCCATGAATTCTAACTGTCAGCTCTGCCTCTAAGAGGAGAATTTGAAAGTTGAAAAACAGCTACAAAGACAACAGTTTTTCTTTTACCTCACCGTTAAGTTACAGGCTGAAAATGGTAAGACTCTCTGGGGAACAATGGTTTATGTGCCTGTATTTGCATATGTCTGTCGTACGGATTTAAGTCCCTCTGTAAAATGGAAGCGCATGTTCGCGACCGTGAGTATACAGTTCCCAAGATCTGTTTCTTTCCTCAGATGTCTATTCTCCCCTGATCTATGTTCTCCCATACATATTCCCCACCCCCTCCAGGTCCATGTTTCCTCACCCCATCCCCCACTCCCACCCTTCACGTCCACGTCCCGTCCATAGCGGTCTTTACCCCCCCCCCCCCCCCCCACTCTTCTCCCGCAATGTTCCCCCATTTCAATGTTTAGCCAGATCTGTGTTCCCTGGGTCCATGTTCCAGGTCTATGATCTTTTATCTTTCATCGTAGTAAAAGATCATGTGACCCCCAAAGGAGTCAGCTGACCAAAAGGTGAAAGGTCAGTGAACCAGATGAGCCGTAGTGACCCAAAATGATGGTAAAGGTTAAATGAATTAGAATGCAGTGACCAAGGTCTATGTTAAAATTCAACCGACCCAAAGCCAGATGATGTGACTCAGACAGAGATTAACAGTCGGATGACTCAGAATGGGTCGGGTGACCCAAAGCCGGATAATATGACTCAGACAGAGATTAACAGTCAGTGACTCAGAATGGGTTGGGTGACCCAAAGCCGGATGATGTGACTCAGACAGAGATTAACAGTCAGTGACTCAGAATGGGTCGGGTGACCCCAAGCCGGATGATGTGACTCAGAGATTAACAGTCAGTGACTCAGAATGGGTCGGGTGACTTAGGTGAATGCCAAGACCCACAGTGGGTCATCCAGAATGAGGCTGAAGGTTTAGTGAGCCAGGATGGATCGTGGTGACCCCAACCAAAGTTCAAGGTCAATTAATCTAAAGATGAATATTGCGACTCAGATGAAGATAATGATCAAGCGACCCATAATGGGTCATGGTGACCCCTGTGGAAGTTGAAGATCAGAATGGACGACAATGACCAGAAAGTTTAAGTGACCCAGAATGGTTATGATGACCAGATCTGGGTCAAAGGTCAAGTAAATGGTCAATTGACATAAAATAGGGTCGTGACTCGAATTGTCAATAAAAGTCACGTGACCTTGAATGGGTCATGGTGACCGAGGCCAAAGTTACAGTGTCCCATAATGGGTCATAGTGTTATAGAGTGATGTTAAAGGTTGATTGACCCAGAATTAATCAGAGTAATCACCACCTAGACTGAAATCAAATAACCCAGAACAGGATAGTGCGACACAGATCGGGAGGCTAAATATCAATTTACCCATAATGGGTGAGGGTGTACCAAATGTAGGTTTTAAAGGTCACGAGAGCTAGAACGGGTTATAATGATACAGACATAGATTAAAGGTCAGTTATAATGAAAGATGACCCAGATCTTCAAAATGGGTCCTAGTGACCACCATCAACGATGAAGGTGAGTATATTCCACATTTTTCATGTTGGCCAAGAACAAGGGGACAGTCATTGTGACTCGATTTTGGTTTGATGTGATCCACTTCACCTCTGAATTCAATCTAAATCACCAGCAAAAATTGGTAATGACTCATCACCACTCTGGACCACAGTGGCACTTTCTAGGTCACCTGAGCTCTAACCAGAATCAGGGGTACAGCGACCTACCATGGATCTCTCAACCATAACCTCGATCTGGGTCTCAATAATCCATTTTGTCTCCGTTGACCTTGAATCATGGTGTGGGTCCTTGCGATCCATCCTGGGTCACTTCGTTATGAACGCTCTGGGTGACCTTTGACCCATTCTGTATCACTTGACCTTTACTTGGTCTGGGTCATCACGACTCGTGGTGGGTAACGATCTTGACCATCACTCAGGGTCCTCAGGACTCCACCCATACTCCTCCTCCTTCTCCTCCTCCTCTCTCTCTCTCTCTCTCTCTCTCTCTCTCTCTCTCTCTCTCTCAAACCGTTGAAAATAAATTCCTATCTAACCTATAGTCCCTCTTTCCCTTGACAGCCCCTTCCCGTCATCTGTCATTACTTCACTTCCCATCTCCTTCTCCCAGTGTGTGTGTTGTGTGTGTGTGTGTGTGTTGTGTGTGTGTGTGGTGTGTGTGTGTGTGTGTGTGGGTGTGTGTGAGTGTGTGTGTGGTGTGTGTGTGTGTGTGTGTGTGTGTGTGTGTGTGGTGTGTGTGTGTGTGGTGTGTGTGTGTGTGTGTGTGTGTGTGTGTGTGTGAGTGTGTGTGTGGTGTGTGTGTTGTGTGTGTGTGTGTGTGTGTGTGTGTGTGTGTGTGGTGTGTGTGTGTGTGTGTGTGTGTGTGTGGTTGTGTGTGTGTGTGTGTGTGTGTGTGTGTGTGTGTGTGTTGTGTGTGTGTGTGTGTGTGTGTGTGTGTGTGTGTGTGTGTGTGTGTGAGTGTGTGTGTACGTGTGTGTGTATATGTGTGTGTGTGTGTGTTATGTGTGTGTGTGAGTGTGTGTTGTGTGTGTGTGTGTGTGTGTGTGTGTACGTGTGTGTGAGTGTGTGCGTGCGTGTGTGTTGTGTGCATGCATGCGTGCGTGCGTGCGTGCGTGCGTGCGTGTGTGTGTGTGTGTGTGTGTGTGTGTGTGTGTGTGTGTGTGTGTGTGTGTGTGTGTGTGTCTGTGAATGTGCATGCGCGCACACTCCAAAGTTGTTTATGTAAGAATACCCTCGCCCGTTATTATTATTATTTTTTTCTCTTTCGTGGGCCTTCTTGTTCACCGATATCACGATCATGTTGTACAAGTCCTCTGCGTCCAGGCGTATACGCGCAGCTACACACACACACACACACACACACACACGCACGCACACACACACACACACACACACACATACAGAGAGAGAGAGAGAGAGAGAGAGAGAGAGAGAGAAGACAGACAGACAGACAGAGAGGACAGAGACAGAGACAGAGAAGAGTAGGTGGGGTAGGGGAGGTCCGAGGAGGAGGAGAAGTAGAAGAACAGGGAGAGCATCGATTAGGATTTGAAGAAATTCAGACTGCCCAGTTACTTCCCTTGTCCGTCAACCTCGAACACTCGCATCTTATGCCCACTGTTATGTACATGTACTTGCATCAGTGACAGTGAGCGTGAGAGAATCAGTTTCAGAGGGTCAGTGTGTTTAGATAGAATCAACAAAAACTGAGATTTGTGCGAGATTAAAGATTTCTGATCTTACTGAATGTAGGACTTACAAATCTGAATGTTGTGAGGAATTGAACGCTGAAATTAAAAGAGCTGACACCAAGATTTATACGAAGAATTCTTCTGTTCCATTCTTGCTTCAAATTCAGCCAAACATTCCCTACTTCTGCAAGAACATCACAAATCAGTTGCATCTATACCACATTCAAAAGTTGTTTTATGCAATGCGTCAGTACGCTGAGTTTGTGTGTGCACATAAGCTGTTGTTTTTAAGATAGAAGGAAGAGGGATGAGAGAGGTAGTGGAACAAGTATAAGGAGTCTTTAGTCCTTTGGGGGTATGGAGAATAAATTAAAAAAAACCCAACCTTCAAGCAACAATTAATCATTGTAATCTGCTTTGAACAGCTTGCCAAAATTTACAACAGACTTTGGTTCCAGCTGCTTCCTAGGTATACTCTTTTGGAAGATAATTTAAAAGAAAAAAAAAACTCTACTTCAGTTACAGCCATTTCACAATAATGACAAATGTCTTGTGTATGTAGAACGACATATCTTCCCACTTAAAATGTATATTCTGGGACTGGTGATTTGAACTTAGATAAAGATATGACCTTAATGTCATGAAGAGACACTGGGGTGCTGTCAGGCTCCTCCAGTTGTGTCAGTTGTGTGCCATGGCCTGGGGTACATGAAGAGACACTGGGTTGCTGTGTCAGGCTCCTCAGTTGTCAGTTGTGTTCATGGCCTGGGGTACATGAAGAGACTGGGGTGCTGTGTCAGGCTCCTCCAGTTCTGTCAGTTGTGTGCCATGGCCTGGGGTACATGAAGGGACACTGGGGTGCTGTGTCAGGCTCCTCCAGTTGTGTCAGTTGTGTGCCATGGCCTGGGGTACATGAAGAGACACTGGGGTGCTGTGTCAGGCTCCTCCAGTTGTCAGTTGGGTGCCATGGCCTGGGGTACATGAAGAGACACTGGGTGCTGTGTCAGGCCCTCCAGTTTGTCAGTTGGGTGCCATGGCCTGGGGTGCATGAAGAGACACTGGGGTGCTGTGTCAGGCTCCTCCAGTTGTGTCAGTTGTGTGCCATGGCCTGGGGTACATGAAGGGACACTGGGGTGCTGTGTCAGGCTCCTCCAGTTGTGTTCATGGCCTGGGGTACATGAAGAGACACTGGGGTGCTGTGTCAGGCTCCTCCAGTTTGTCAGTTGTGTGCCATGGTCTGGGGTGCATGAAGAGACACGGGGTGCTGTGTCAGGCTCCTCCAGTTGTGTCAGTTGTGTGCCATGGCCTGGGGTACATGAAGAGACACTAGGGTGCTGTGTCAGGCTCCTCCAGTTGTCAGTTGTGTTCATGGCCTGGGGTACATGAAAGAGACTGGGGTGCTGTGTCAGGCTCCTCCAGTTCTGTCAGTTGTGTGCCATGGCCTGGGGTACATGAAGAGACACTGGGTGCTGTGTCAGGCTCCTCCAGTTGTCAGTTGTGTGCCATGGCCTGGAGTACATGAAGAGACACTGGGGTGCTGTGTCAGGCTCCTCCAGTTCTGTCAGTTGTGTGCCATGGCCTGGGGTACCTTCAGATGAATTCTCCTTCCATTCTGCAATGTTGTCAGTCCCTTGGTTTGAGTTTTTTTTTCCCCTGTCTTCCCTGCTAAGTATCCAGCAAGTTATAAAATGTTGTTTCCTTGTCTAAAAAGTGTTTTGATAAAATAACACACACACACACACACACAAAGAAAGGGAAAGGCATACACACAAGGGCATATGTGTACACAGAGAGAGACACATCTCTCACATGCACACATACACACACAAACACATATATATCATTTTCAGTTATCTTTTTATTGAACAAAGAAAAGACAAACTCAAAACAAACAAAAAAACTTTCCATGAAACAGAGGCACTGTAATATTGTTCAGCAGGCCGGCCATTCTTTCTTTGTAGCAATGATTGAGACCATGTTTTATGTAATACCATTAAAATTCTCTCCACAACGCCGAACAGTTGTAGTTTGTCAGTCTGTTTATCAGGGGGAATGCAATGCATATATAATCATGTTCACCATTTGCTGCCCTTTCCTTATCACAATGGGCTTTGGGGTATAAAGCAGAACCCAAAATGTACATGCATAGAAGATTGTTGACCATTGGTCAATCGGTCCTGGCAAAGGCTATGAATAGATGAATATGAAAAAGCGTGCAATACTTGATAATACAATCTGGTGAGAATGTCTACTCGACCTGTAAATTTCTACGCTCAAATAAAATGAAAAGCTTAACATTGGCTGAGCTGATCATGAACAATACTCTGACACAACGCAAATTAACAAAACAAACAAAAAGCCCAAAGTAACACCATCTATTTTTCTCTTGGTTAAGCAGGAAGATTAAAAAGCAAATAATTTTGTACTTAACGTGTGAATCAGACATGTTGTCTACTGGATGCAATCATTTTTAAAAAGTCATGTTAGTCTTGAAATTCAACTAATTTGTAGCTCCATACAGTTCACAAAGCCAGTTGCACAGCTGAAAGAGGACAGTGCCGTTTGCATAAAGCATACATAAAAAAAAGAGACATATCACTCAGTCTTTTCTAACTTTTCTGTAGTTAAACATCGTCCACAGATAGTTTTATCATTCTGTCTGTCAGTCTCTTACTTGCTCACTCTCATGTACACACGGACTCACTCACACACACAGACACACACACACATGCGCACACACACACACGCACACACACACACTCACACTCCTGCCCACTGTAGGCAGCGCAGATTAGATGTGAATATTCCAAATTCATTTGTACGAAAACATGTTTTTTTCTTCTGTTCTTCTCAGAATCTGAACATCAGAAAGAAAGAGCCAGGCTTACACTGTGTTTCCTTCTGTTCTCTCCTTCTTTTCTTCAGATTTTGTTTCCGGAACACACTGGACAGCTCTCATACATGCACATGTCTCTTCACATTAAAATCAACACTGTTCTAGTTAAAAAAGGTTGCCATAAAGGTACAGTTAGTGTTTCAAAAATCAAAAGCAAAACAAAACCTGGGAAAATGATACTGAGCATAAAAAGAAACATTTTGACAATCATACTACTACTACCAATGAAACAATTCTTATTTTTAAGTTTCAATTTTTAAGTACTTTTAAAGAGAAAGAAATGACCACTTTTCTTTCACGCATATATTATTTTCACTCTTTCGATTTTTTTATCATCATTTCTTTTATTTGCCGTTTTTCGTCAGCAGTAAAATGATTGAATCTTCTTTCATACAGTGTGTTCTTTTCCCATTTTACTATTTGTTTTCCATTTTTGAATACAGAAGAAAATGAAGTTTCAGATTAAAATAATTCCAATTTTGAGAAACAACACTTGCGTATAAGTGAGGTCTGATATAATTTCTTGGAGACTAACTACTCTCAATCCTTGTGAGCAAACACCTTTCTTTACCTTCCAACCTCTCCATTTTTTTCTTCACACTTCACAGTATTCTTACTTGCCAGCTTTGACTCTTGCACTTTGGTCAACTTGAGAAGAGTGCAGAAAATTTACCACATATCATATTAATCAAATGAAAGCCACTGATATAATTATGAAGTTTTACATTTATAAGAACTGAATCAATGCTAGCTTCTTTCTCATACCCCACTCTGAATAAACGACCATCTCGAAGAGGAATCTAGACACTTTATTCTACTGAAATATCTACAACATTATTTTCTTCTCTTGTACTTGAATGAAGTGAATGCATCAAACATGAACCAGGTGTGCTGAATACAAAATCACAAGCGGAACACAAATACGAGATCAGACACTCGAGCAATAAATATTATGCCATGTTTCAATAATGAAGAGTAGCAAGCGGCCTGGCATACACCATCTCATCACACCAGTCATTCAGACTCCGTGTCCCAGGAAATCCTGTACACAGTGCCGATGCAAAGGAAACAAACATACCAGCTCCTGGTGTCACCTCTTCCCTGGTTAATGACACTGGGAGCAGAGAAAAATTTGTTTAAAAAGCTAGAAAAATCAGCTTTACTCTGGACATTTGTCAATTTCATTTCATGTTAACGGTGCTTCTTTGCAGTGTCTACTCTGATGAAGTGTGTGTGTGTGTGTGTGTGTGTGTGTGTGTGTGTGTGTGTGTGTGTGTGTGTGTGTGTGTGTGTGGCGCATGCTATGAAATAAGGAAATCAAAACATTCAAACCCAGACTACAGTTCACTGTGTCAACTACTATAAATGTTGTACTATTTTCTCAGAAACGGGAAAAGAAATATGATAAAAAGTATGATAGTGTAAGTTGTATGAACCGTTATGTTGCTACCTATATAAAACTAAAGGCATCATAGTATGTTTAGGCAAATAACTGCCTGGATATTAAAGTAATCCTGCTGTACAATCTGTGAAATGAGCTACCATGGGATAACCACACACACAACGCACAGGACTTTGCATGACAAGTCTTCCACAAATCATATCCAGACAAGTGACCATTGTTGCACTGCCAAGTTATATGAACTATTCTCTTCACAGACAACTCCTTCGTTTAGTTCCTCTTTGACAAACTTGAATCCATTTTGGATTTTGTCAGTTCATAATTCAAACACTTCTTGTTAAAACTCATTGGGGAGAGAAGGAGAGGTGGGGATGGACACATGAGGGAGTTAGGAGAGCAGGGAAAGAAAAGGCTCTTCAAATAATAAAGCAGTCGACAATTAAATGAATAGGCTCAGGCTCAAAATGCACTTTGAGTGGGTTCCAATAATTTGTTTTCTTTGATCTTTCATACTGAAGCTGTAATCATTCACAGGAGGTAAGAAAAAAAAAAGAAGTGAGAGAGAAATATTTAAAAAGAAATATTTAAGACAGAGAAGGATCAAGACAAAATTTGAAATAATACATAACTTTTCTTGGATTTGGTCACATTTCTTCTTAAACAATTCTTCATGATTAAACCCACAACAATAAGCTCTTTTCCAGTTTTTGATCATGATTTGACTGGAATATGTTCTGAATAAAAATTATAATCAATTCTACTTCTAGCTCAGACTCTAAGCAATATTTGGAAGAATCACACTTGACAGGGATTGAATTTTATTCATTGTAGAACAGATTGATTCCAAAATGACTGAGACTGACTTGTATTCATTTTATAACTGATTCACCTGACACTGACTGGAATCAAATTGTATTCCTTTCACTGTTTTTAGAACTGATTCATTCCAAACTGACTGGGACTAAATTATATTCATTTTATAACTTATTCATAAACTGACTCAATATTGTTTGAAGGCCCCCAGCCTTCATCTTTCCCACACTACGCTCGGCACCGCACAATATAATATTTCATGTGAAAATTATTACAAATCCACATCATTGTAGCAGGGCCAGATTATTCTGAAATTTCCACATTTCTTCTGACAGACACATCACTTCTGATATGTTCTCAGTAGTTGATATGCACATATATATTCTCTGACATGGCAACATTCACTGGAAGTCTGCATAGTATTCGGACAAGGTCATCAACAAAATCAAACCTTCTGATATGACAAAACATTCCGACAAGACCAGACACCTTCTGCTGCTGAACATCCATATTCTTCTGATATGACAGTGGTTTGTTATTCTGATATGCCAATGTTATATAAATTACTGTGTGATATGAAAAACTTGAGGGCAACACTCTAGTAGGAATGTTATGAATATAAAAAGCCAATCCACATGAACTAGTTTTTCTTCAGCCAGCTCTTCTGTACACAGCAGCCAGTCTCAAGGAGAGCATACACATTCACATGGACATTTTCACACACGCCACCAAGCTGCTTAAGATCCATGAACAAATCGCCATAAAAACATGTTTTTCGAAGTCATGTATGTAGCAAAACACACACACACACACACACACACATGCATGCACACACACACACCACATGCAAGCTCTCTCACACACACACGTATGTACTTTCATACACATATAACAATCGTGTAAACACAGACACACAATCACATAAGTAGAGGCATGTTTAAACTCTATCAAGCTCTCTTTCATTATAATGGAATGATTTAGAAAAAAAATGATTAAAAGAAAACCTACCGTCAAACTTTTTACAAAAAAAATATATAGCCCCTCCTTATAAGCCATATTATCTCCCATTGGAATGTACTATCACAGTAGGACTGGGGAAACACCACACTGATAGAGTGCCCCCAGTGCAGTATCCCTCAACAGCTGGAATGGTAGAAGCACTGGTTTGGGAACGAGGTTGGAATAGAACTAAGACATCATGAAGAGGTGGAGGGTACCACCAGGCCAACTGGAACAGTGACACTGGGAGACAAGGCACTGGACATGGTCACATCAGATGTGGGCTGCATCACTCACTCACCCGGCCACTCACAGAAATGCGCAACACACACACACACACACACACACACACACACACACACACACACACAGAGGCATTCAAGTTTTCATTTTCAAATATTTCCCTTTGAAATCAATGTACACAGTGTGACATGGACAGATACGTTCTTTCTCTTACTATCCCTCTGTTTCCTTTTAGATGGGCACAATCATCAAATATTAAAAGAGACGTATCAGTCTACACTGTAATATGTAAAGTTTGACAGAAAGAGTGTATTGCAAATTAAAGGTATGGGGAGGGGGAGGGGGAGGGGGGGGGGGTTAAGGGGGATGGAAGGGGTTGAAGGGGGAGGGGGAAAAGGAAGGAAGGTGGGGTAACAATTCACATGCATTTTTGACTATTTTGATACAATTCAGCTTAATGGAGTGACAAGAAACTCCTCATGCAGAAAGAAATCAGGTTTTCTTTTTCACTTCCTGTGGTAGTCTGATACCCAAAGCAAGTACTCCTCTTCTCTCCTATGGGCTGTGAAATCGAAGACTGACCCACAGCCAAGTGGAACATGGATTCTACACGACACAGCCCACTGTTCTGTTGCTCAATAATATGGGGAACACACCATGGGGACAGATTCTGAACGTCACTATTCGCAAACCTTTCTTACGAATGGACCCAAAATGTTAGTGACATAAGCAACACACTCTAAAAGTTTGCAAACACACACACACACAACTTGGTGTGAAAATGGTCAACAGTCAGAACCATTCCACCCAGTGTCTGTACACACAGCAGATTTGGACCACTTTGATTCCCAGTTCCAGGATTCAGATACAGGCAACACACATCAAAATTTTGTCCAGCTAAATAGTATACATTGTCCTGGAATGCATCTTTCAGAACCAAGCACTCAGCAAAAAGCTATCCATCTGCCTCACACAAGAAGGGGGTATTGCTGATTTCACACGCAAAGAGAACACCGTTATGTTTCATGTAGTAAACACCACACACACTGGAGTGAACCCTGGAAAAAAAAAATCTTTCTTTTCTAAACATCGATACCCCCGTTTCTCAAAACAACAGAGACAGAAATCGCCATCAGTGACAGAAAACCATATTATGATGCCAGCAGGCAAAAAGCCCCCCTCGCAAATCATCCTCCACCCACAAACCCCGCACACATATCTGTCAGCAGTAGTGCACAGTCTTTTTCATGCCAGTTGTTGGGCCAAATCACACAACCACACCATGCATTGTCTGTTCTGGTACACAGACTCTTCCTGTCTTTCTCAGCAAAAACTTGCTTCACAAATCTGTTTTGCTACACAAGAAGAAAGCACAGGGAACAAAACCTTCTTGCGGCAAATATAACATCGTCTTTTGTGGTAAAAAAGCGTATAAAAATTATCTCCTTTGGGTGAATAGTAGGTGCGATGATGTCTTTACAACAGGAGCAAGAAACATCTGTCAGATACCTGCGATCTACATCTTACAATAGGCACCATGCAGTCTTCTTTGCACAACAAGGCAGACATGTAGAAAGGTCCGATTTTTTGCCCTCCTCTCAGGCACATTGTCTTTGCACGTGGATCCATTTCAATAAATAGGGATTATTTTACAAGGCGCATGGACACTGGGCATGTCGACTTCTCCTCCTCAGAGAACGAAACACACTCATTCACATGATGAACAGAAGACACACCAGGAAATGGGAAGTCAGATCTAGAGTTGTGCATAGCGACAAGCGAGGCCCCCTGGTGGGGACATAAAATGTTTGTCCAGCAGAAAGGGGAACAATGTCTTTGGCTGCTTTGGAAGAATCCAGTATACAGATTCTTGGACGAATTCATGGTCATGAAGAACAGGTAAAGCTCTTTGAAAACAGAGAGAGAGAGAGAGAGAGAGAGAGAGAGAGAGAGAGAGAGAGAGAGAGAGAGAGATACAAGGAGAGAGAGTGTGAGAGAGAGAGAGATAGAGAGAGAGAGAGAGAGAAAGAGAGAGAGAGACAGTGAGAGAGAGACAGGCAGGCAGAGACAGAGACAGAATCTCATCCGAATCAATGTTGGCATACAATTAATGTTAAGACTACTGCATGTCAGTACATATAGATTATCTTGAAGGTATTGAGACTTGATGACGAAAGAGATGAACACTGCAATGGTGTCATGCAATTCAGCAGGAGACAGATATTTTATGACACAACTGATATGTTTCAATTCAGCTTTTTTTTTTTCCTTTCATTATAATTTAACATACATCTTTTAATATATATATCAGTCACTATCCACAAACTTACAAAGATTAATTGTAAAAAGACCTCAAAAACTTAGATTTAGTGTTTGTTCCTTAATTTTAATGAAAGATTAAACACGACAAAAATTAAAACAGAAAAAAAACTTTTGTATAAATCCTTTCATGAGCAGCAAAATGTATAACAGAATGATCCTAAGGAGACAAGTGATGAAAAATTCTCTCCAGTGATGTTTCTACACTCCCAGCAGTGATGCTGCGGAGCCTTTGGCGTCGATGATCTGGTCGATGGTTTCACTTTCCACCCCTAGCAGATCGTGTAGGATGTCCTCTCCGTCATTTTCTTCATTATCAGTGTTCTTGCCATCAGCACTGGGTAAAGCCAGCAGGCTGTTGTTGTTCTCCATCACAGTTGTCTGGAAACACAGCACAGAGCAAAGAATGTAGAGACAGAGCCCTGGAAGCAGGGGGTTGTGTGTGTGTGTGTGTGTGTGTGTGTGTGTGTGTGTGTGTGTGTGTGTGTGTGTGTGTGTGGGGAGAGAGAGAGAGTTCTGCTGTCCCTGTGTTCACCAGTAACCACCAGCCTGAACATTGTGGATTTTCACAGTAACCTACTTGGATCTACCCCCTTTCGCAGGCAGAGTATGAGACATGGTGAAGATTTAAGACATGCATGATTCATGATGAGACCCTCATCAGTGGCAGCGTGCTGTTGAAAGTGGTGTCTTGTACAGATTGTAATGTATAGTCGTGTAGGGCCCTTTGTTGGAAGTGTACATTTTAAATCAAGTAATTCATTACGCTCTTGCGCTTTCACTCAGTGAAAAAACATAACAAAACAAAACAAAAACCAACCCTGGACATACACAGATAATAACGTCTTTGACAAGGACAGTAAATTCCATGGAAACATTTTGAACAGTTCAAGAGAAGTAAGGCAAATGTTACATTTATAGACCTACTTTGTTTACGGAAAATGGTCATTGTGACCTAGTTTTCAAAATATGAAAATTTGTGCCATCTGTCATGACGTCAACAGAATCAGAAAGGCAAGAAACGGCAAGAAGACATGTCAGTGTGGCACTGTTTCACGGGACGACCCCCTCCACTGACCGGTATATTGGCAGCAACGCTAGACTTCAGACCGGCAGTGGCGGCCAGGTGTTGTCGCAGTGCTTTGTGCCCCGAGCCCATATTGGCGGCTGGTGTTTTGCCTGGTAACACACCAACAAAGAAAGGCCTGACATGAACACTGCCCACACAAGTGACCACGGAGCTCCACTCTTCACTGGCACACACTGTCACATTTGCGCTTTGTACAAAGGCACAGGCATGGTATGACCATTGCTCTCTCTTTAAAATTGCTTGAGGCCTCAATCTACTCTTTGTCCAATCTGTTTTCAGGAAGATTTCTGACTGAGGAGGTCAGCAGATGGCCAGTCTGTTACCGTCAAATCCTTCAAACACCTATCTGCAAATGTGTGTTTGTGTGTGTGTGTGTGTGTGTGTGTGAGACTCTGTGTGTGTGTGTGTACATGCGTGAGTGCAGGTTGTGTGACTCTGTGTTCATATGTGTGCGTGTTTGTGCGTATGCATGTGTGCATGTGCACATGTGTGCGTGAGTGCTTGTGTGTGTGCATGCGAGCGTGTGTTTCACAGAGAAATGTCCTTACTGGATGACTCCGACAGCTGGGCATCCTCCTCATCATCAGAAAAGGCCTCAGGCGCTCCACCGCCGGTGGTGCTGGTGTGTTTGCGTCGGTGTCGCATCATGCTGTGTTTCAGTGTGAACCGTTTCTGGCACATGTCACACTCAAAGGGGCGTTCTCCTGCACCAAGGTCAAGGTCAGCGTTACAGACATGTCACACTCAAAGGGGCGTTCTCCTGCACCAAGGTCAAGGTCAGCATTACAGACAACATGTCACACTCAAAGGGGCGTTCTCCTGCACCAAGGTCAAGGTCAGCATTACAAACAGTCATGTGACCAGTGCTGACATCATTACAGCTGATGAGAGAGAGAGAAGGAGAGGGAGGGAGAGAGAAAGAGAGAGAGAAGATAGAGTGAGAGAATGAGAACAAGAATGAGTGAGCGACAGAGAACGAGAACAAGAATGAGTGAGCAAGAGAGACAGAGAGACACAGAGAGAGAGAGACAGAGAGAAAGATAGAGAGAAAGAGAGACAGACAGGGAGAAAGACAGACAGAGAGAGAGAGAGTGAGAATGAGTGAGTGAGAGAGAATCAGACTGAGCATGGGTGAGCAAAAGAGAGAGAGAGAGAGAGAGAGAGAGAGAGAGAGAGAGAGAGAGACAGATAGAGAGTAGAGAGAGAGTGAGAAAGAGAGAGAGAAAATGAATGAGAGAAAGAGAGAGAGAGAGAGAGACAGAGAGACAGAGAGAGAGAGAGAGAGAGAAAGAGAGAGAAAAAAAGACAGAGAGAGGAAGAGAGCTGTCCTCACCTGTGTGTGACCTCATGTGGCGGCGAAGGTCTTGAAGTGACCAGAAACGCTTGGCGCAGAGTGAGCAGTACACTTTGCGCTGAAGATAGTCTGAGGTGATGGGCTCTGCCTGCCCGTCCTCTCCTGCCGTTGTTGCCGACGCTGTCGTCTGAAGACCCCCATCTCCGTCATCCCCTTCCTCCACAAACTGCCCCAGTTTGCAGTTCCTCTCCACCACGCGGTCAAAATGCTCAGCATATTTTTCTATGGACTCCACCCCATTTTTGTCCTGGGTTAAAAAAAAAAAAAAAAAAATGGAGGTATGAGAAACATGGCGCAGTGATTGTGTGAACGGGAATGTGTGCTGATGTATATGTCAGGGTGTGTATGTGTGTGTGTGTGTGTGTGTGTGTATGTGTGTACATGTGTGTGTGTGTGTGTGTGTGTGTGTGTGTGTGTGTGTGTGTGTGTGTGTGTGTGTACGTGTGTGTGTGTGTGTGTGTGTGTGTGTGTGTGTGTGTGTGTGTGTGAAAATGTCTGATACAAAGCATGTTAATAAAATAAAGTGTATCAAAAGCAATCCCAGACCTTCCAAACATCTTTACACTTTTGCAATCAACCAGATATTATCTGTCTTTTTTCCACAAAATACACACACACACACATCCATAATAATAACGAATAATATTAGGGACAACACACACACACACACACACTCATACACACTCACACACACACACACACGCACACACAGAGCATATTTCCTCACCTTCAGCGTTGCCCAGTCGGAGGGATGACTGCTTTCTTGGTGAGTCAGACACTCCAAACGGCTGTCATAAGAGGCATCGCACAAGTAGCACTTGAAGGGCAGATCAATGTTGTGCTCCTTCAGATGGCGCACTAACAACTTCCGGGAGGTGAACTGCTCTTTGCACTTCCAGCAGGATGTGATCTTGTCCACGTTGTAGTTATCACGCTCGGGGTTGATGTGCTGCTCTGTTGAAGTGTTCAATGCCGGGGCAGGCAAGGCTGCGTCGTTGTTGGAAGATGGCTCATTGTCATAGCCGTCCTCTTCGTTCTCCTCAATGATGTTGTTTTGGTTGGTGTCTGTGGGAGTGGGTGGTTTAGAGGAGCTTGGTGAAGGCTTGCTTTCATTCTTGATGAGGTTGGTGACCAGGTTTTCTACCAGCGACTTGACGCCGGCTTTGGTCGGGGTGGGAATCTGCTCAATATAACAGCATGGGCAGGGGTGAGAACTGGCCCCTGATCATGGATACATGCCTCATTTTCCTGGCCAATTACTGCATCACACAACACCATGGACATGGCTGATGATCTGGATACATACTTCATTTTCCTGGCCAATTACTGCATCACACAACACAATGGACATGGCTGATGATCTGGATACATACTTCATTTTCCTGGCCAATTACTCATCACACAACACAATGGACATGGCTGATGATCTGGATACATGCCTCATTTTCCTGGCCAATTACTGCATCACACAAAACAATGGACATGGCCGATGATCTGGATACATACTTCATTTTCCTGGCCAGTAAAATCATCAACCGTCTGTCAGTGACACATTATTTGAACTCAAAGTTCTTTAAACTTTTGTGTATGTATCACTGTAACAATGCTGTGTTACGTTTTAGAATCCCATGTTCCACACATTCTGTACACTTTGGTTGTTTTAATGTTGTCTATGATTCTGTCGTCCAATGTTCTACACAATCTGCTCACTATGGCTGTTAAATGTTCTGTTGTTGTCATGTGTAAATATACAAATGCATGCATTAGTGTATGTCAGTCTGGCCTTCACTGATCCCGCTTCTCTTCCTCAAATCAGTCCAAGTCAGAGCAAAGCTTGAAGTCACTGTAAAGCATGAAGTCACTGTAAAGCATGAAGACCGACATCTTCCAATGACAGATGATTTTAACATCCAGAATGCATACTGACAGATGACATCAAAATTCAGACTGAAGACGGACAGCTCCAACTTACAGATGACTCAGGATCGTCGGTGTCCATGGAACCATTTTCAGACCAGCCATCCATGTTGGACAGAGCCAGGTCATCCATATCGTAGCACTCATCGTCCCCCTGCCCCCGCATCAGGTAGCGTTCCGGAATGGTGGTGCCAGGATGCCGCTCCTTGTAGTGCTTTAGCAAGTTCCCTGGAATCCCACACAGCCCACAAAACCGTTAGTGGCACAATCGATCTGCTTTAAGTCAGAGCAACATTCTGATTTTGCTGTGATGCAGATCCAACAGTTCCTGGCGGAACTGTTCATCATCAGCTTCCCCTTCCTTTCCTTCATTGGCATATCTGGGAACCCTGCATTTTCAGCTGGAGTATTAGTTCTGAGAATTTGGAGTATTTGGGGAAAAATAAAAACTGTGAATAACTCAAAGCATATGTGTGGATTATTAGCAAGTTAAGGTATAAGATCAGTCACTGTGTCATTCTGAATTCATGTGGTGTCGGATTTTAAAATCACCTATGCCAAGTCTGGAGTGGCAATCTGAAATTTAGCGAGCAGTATCTGCATCAAATGTTTCAAATAGCTGACTTTACAATAGGCAAGCACTTCTCCATGTCTTTGATAACTTCTTCTTTTTTCTTTCTTTCATTGACTTTAGCACTCACCATGATGACTGCTTCCATTGCAGCAAATAGAAATTGTTGATTGGTAGTCCAGTATCATTAGCTATACACACAACAGCTATACAGATTTGCAAATCAATCTGATTGAACTTCAGACTTTTTTTTTTAGGTGTGTGTTTTAATCATCAAATGTATCGATTGTGTTACTGGTAAACTGGCAAATGAAATACATCAATATTGTTTGAATTCACAGGTGTAGTTTCCCCTCAATATTAATGTTCAACATGTTTCTTGTCCAACTCAGGAACTGCCCAAATCAGTTCTCTCTGCAAAATGATGATAATAACCCAAGTCAGTCAGACAATAAGTGTGCCAAGTGAAGTCAAGCCAACGACTGATAGTCAAAATATGAAAGTACAATAATACAATCTCACATGCGTGCACACACACACACACACACACACACACACAGAAGTACAAACACACACACACACACAATTTATTACAGAAATTTGTGCGTTGCTCTATAGGCACAGCTGGCAACAGTCAGCCGGCCAGACACTCACCCTCCGTGGAGAATGAACTGAAGACACACAGGTGACACTTGTAGGGACGGTCCATGGTCTGACGGGAAGCTGGATCTAACATGTTGACGCCATGCTTTCGGATCAAGTGGCGCTCCCGATTGGACTTGGTGGAGAAGGTGACGTTGCAGCGGGTGCACTTGAATGGTTTTTGGCCTGAAAAGAATGTTAGGTCCTGGTCATCTCTCTGCTTGTTCAAAACAACAACGCAAAATGAAACAACACAAAAATTGTGTAGCTGATGTGCTGTGGAGAATTTAGGAGAAATTCATTTTTATGTGGGGAAGAAGTAATCGTTTCTGTCATCTGTGTGACATTAACTGCAACGGGGGCATCATTCAAAACCAACATTAAACACTGCCTTACATAAACAGACATATAAACTGGATCATATTTGAGATGAAGTGTCATCTTCCATAAAGATGTTACTTATCCATATATTGTCCAAGCAGCCAAGCAGATTTTTCAGACAGCAGATAACGCAATTTGGCAGGGCTTGGATAGGGAACTGCTCTACACCAAACACAAAGAGTCAAACGCTTCTATTGCTTTAACAAACTCAAGGAGTGGGGATGGGAAGGAGGTGATTTAAGTCCCACTGAAGGAATCCTCAGTCTTTATTCCAACCACAGAGGTAGCCATGTTCACAATACACCATCTGGGAGGAACAAGCAGCAGCAAGACCATGGTCCTGGGGCAGGGTGGACACACAATGGGCAGAAACAGCTCCTGTACTAGACCACATGGCCAACAGGCAAGTCTCCACATGTGCATGACTGTGTCCATATGATGACAGAGGAGGAGGATGACCTGTCCCCCCTGACGATGGGAGATTCCACCATGTGGCCTACCACAATCTGTACCTATCATGTCTAGGGGATGACAGGGCAGGAGAAGACCTGTCCCTCCCCTCCCCCTGATGATGGGAGATTCCACCATGTGGCCTACCACAATCTGTACCTATCATGTCTAGGGGATGACAGGGCAGGAGAAGACCTGTCCCTCCCCTCCCCCTGATGATGGGAGATTCCACCATGTGGCCCACTACAATCTATGCCTATCATAAGGAGTTCTGTACCCCTGATGTTGGCAAAGTTGACACTGTTGCCCGTTACAATTTACTATCTGTCGGTTAAGAGAACCAACATCAGAGCACAACATCCTGGGTTGATGGGGCTGGCTGATCTTACCTGTGTGGGTCAGCATGTGTCGGTTAAGAGAACCAACATCAGAGCACAACATCCTGGGTGGATGGGGCTGGCTGGTCTTACCTGTGTGGGTCAGCATGTGTCGGTTAAGAGAACCAACATCAGAGCACAACATCCTGGGTGGATGGGGCTGGCTGGTCTTACCTGTGTGGGTCAGCATGTGTCGGTTAAGAGAACCAACATCAGAGCACAACATCCTGGGTGGATGGGGCTGGCTGGTCTTACCTGTGTGGGTCAGCATGTGTCGGTTAAGAGAACCAACATCAGAGCACAACATCCTGGGTGGATGGGGCTGGCTGGTCTTACCTGTGTGGGTCAGCATGTGTCGGATAAGAGAACCAACATCAGAGCACAACATCCTGGGTGGATGGGGCTGGCTGGTCTTACCTGTGTGGGTCAGCATGTGTCGGTTAAGAGAACCAACATCAGAGCACAATGTCCTGGGTGGATGGGGCTGGCTGGTCTTACCTGTGTGGGTCAGCATGTGTCGGTTGAGGGAGCTGATCCAGGGAAAGGAGCGGGGGCAGTTGGGGCACTTCATCTTGTGTGGGGAGTCGGCATAGGAATTGCGTTTCTTCTTCACCAGGACAGAACCTGGCTCCGTCTTCTTCGCTGCCTTAGGGCTGGGTGAGGATTTGGTCTTGGGGCTTGGTGACGGCTGCTGTCTCCTCTGTCTTCCTCCTCGGTCTGAAACATGATGGCATGGGTCTGATTGTTTTAAGAATGCCCCTAGCAAAAATCAAGATTTCATGTGGAAATGAGCTTGAACAGCATTGTGTTTCAAAGCACTAACACTTCAACACATACACACACAACACACACACACACACACATGCACACACACACACACACACACACACACACACACACACCGCAACCCACCTCTGCTAGTAAAACAGCAAAATCCTTGACATCTTTTGCATCCATTTCCTCCTCATTACTACTGATGTCTTTCACAGCTGGCATTGTTATCTCCCCTTCCTTCTTGATGACAATGGGCCCGTTCAGCGACTCTTTGTACAGCTTGTCCAGGCTCTGGTCCGAGTCCTCATCAGCGCTTTCCCAGGGCGTGGTCTGAGGCTCACTATCATCACTGCCGGACGTGATGGTCTGGGGTTTGAGGAAGACTTTAAGGTTCTGGCTGGTGGTGGATTCAATGATCTTGTTGACAGAGGCCAGGTCACAGCCTGACTCGCTTCCTGAACAGAAGTAGAACATGGGAACATTGTCACAGAATCCCCAAATAATAGTTTACGGTGAACAATGGGTGTGATAACAAAGTCACTGAATCACATCACTCGGTCTTCTGTGTTTGTGGATTGTAACTCTATCTATGTTCATGCTCATGTATAGCTCATGTTTTGCCCATACCTCTGCGCGTTGGGCATCCCTATTCCATTTTTCTGGTGGGAGTTGGCGGGAGGAGTGACGAAGACCATGAAGTACACTATATTCCAAGATGCATTAACTCAAACTTTGATGAACACAGACCGTTTAGTTCTAGCAGTGTATGTGCATGTGTGTGTGCATGTGTGTGTGTGTGTGTGTGTGTGTGTGTGTGTGTGTGTGTGTGTGTGTGTGTGTGTGTGTGTTTGTGAGTGTTTGTGTGTGCATGCGAGTGTGGGGGCCAGTGTGTGTGTGTGTGTGTGTGTGTGTGTGTGTGTGTGTGTGTGTGTGTGTGTGTGTGTGTGTCTGTGCAATGCTCTTTCCAAGTCATAGGCTGAAATTTGTGTCATATGAAAAAAAAACACTAAAAGAAAATCTGTTTGTCACAATCTGGGTTATGGAGATGTGAACCTATCCAGTATGTACCAAACATGACAGTTACCAGCACTGTATTCAACATTTACAAGAAGACACAAAAAACAAAAAGCCTCTTCCGACCTACGGTTATTCCCTTGCAACCTTTAGATCTGCTGCATTCCCACAGCCTATACGACTCTCCTGCTTCTTCTCATGACACAGCCAATCAAAACACACCCCTACTCACCAGAACTGATGGTGGCAGCGGTGGTGGTGGTGGTGGTTGTACTAGGCGTGGAAGTCACCGACTCCTTGGGTGTGGTGGCGGCGGTAGCGGTCGAGATGTTGGATGCCAGGAGAGGCGTGAGGGACCTCTGCACCAGGTAGTTGGCCAGCTTCTGCTGGAAGTTGGCCGGGAAGGCGGGGTGGGTGGGCATGATGGGAAGGGTGGTGGCGCTGCGGGCCTGGAGGAGGTTGGTCAGCGAGGGGTTCAACGATAACATGGGCAGGAGCGCGGCCATCTGCGTGCTGCCGCTGTTGCTGGTGTTATTGTTGTTGTCGCTGGGGGTGAGGACGGTGACGACAGTGGAGGGCGACACCTGGTGGACGGTCACTAGGTGCTGCTGTGCCGCCTCCTGACTGCTGAAGGTTTTGTTGCACAGGTGGCAGGGCATGACAAGTTCCTGGCTGCTGCCTTTCAGTGACAGTTTGCCCTGTAACGACACACATGCTTTCAGCGACAGTTGCCCTGTAACGGAACACACAGTCCTCAAACTTCCTCATGGCTGCACTGTGTCAACCCGTCATGATGCACTGTTCCACCCCATCATGTAGTATTGCAAACCCGCATGTATGCACTGTGTCAAACCCCATCATGTATGTATTGCATCAAACCCGTCATGTATGCACTGTGTCAAACCCCATCATGTATGTATTGCATCAAACCCCATCATGTATGCACCGTGTCAAACCCCGTCATGTATGCACTGTGTCAAACCCCATCATGTATGCACATGTCAAACCCCATCATGTATGCACCGTGTCAAACCCCATCATGTATGCACGTGTCAAACCCCTCATGTATGCACTGTGTCAAACCCCTCATGTATGCACTGTGTCAAACCCCATCATGTATGCACCATGTCAAACCCCATCATGTATGCACCGTGTCAAACCCCATCATGTATGCACCGTGTCAAACCCCATCATGTATGCACTGTGTCAAACCCCATCATGTATGCACTGTGTCAAACCCCATCATGTATGCACCGTGTCAAACCCCATCATGTATGCACCGTGTCAAACCCCATCATGTTTGCACCGTGTCAAACCCCATCATGTATGCACCGTGTCAAACCCTCATGTATGTACTGTGTCAAACCCATCATGTATGCACCGTGTCAAACCCCATCATGTATGCACTGTGTCAAACCCCATCATGTATGATTGCATCAAACCCCATCATGTATGCACGTGTCAAACCCATCATGTATGCACTGTGTCAAACCCCATCATGTATGCACTGTGTCAAACCCATCATGTATGCATTGTGTCAAACCCCATCATGTATGCACCGTGTCAAACCCCATCATGTATGCACGTGTCAAACCCCATCATGTATGCACTGTGTCAAACCCATCATGTATGCACTGTGTCAAACCCCATCATGTATGCACTGTGTCAAACCCCATCATGTATGCACTGTGTCAAACCCCATCATGTATGCACTTGTGTCAAACCCCATCATGTATGCACGTGTCAAACCCCATCATGTATGCACGTGTCAAACCCCATCATGTATGCATGTGTCAAACCCCATCATGTATGCACTGTGTCAAACCCCATCATGTATGCACTGTGTCAAACCCCATCATGTATGCACCGTGTCAAACCCTTCATGTATGCACTGTGTCAAACCCCATCATGTATGCACCGTGTCAAACCCCTCATGTATGCACTGTGTCAAACCCCATCATGTATGCACTGTGTCAAACCCCATCATGTATGCACTGTGTCAAACCCCATCATGTATGCACCGTGTCAAACCCCATCATGTATGCACCGTGTCAAACCCTCATGTATGCACTGTGTCAAACCCCGTCATGTATGCACCGTGTCAAACCCCAGTCATGTATGTACTGTGTCAAACCCCGTCATGTATGCACCGTGTCAAACCCCGTCATGTATGCACCGTGTCAAACCCCGTCATGTATGCACGTGTCAAACCCCGTCATGTATGCACCGTGTCAAACCCCGTCATGTATGACGTGTCAAACCCCGTCATGTATGCACTGTGTCAAACCCCATCATGTATGTACTGTGTCAAACCCCATCATGTATGCACCGTGTCAAACCCCATCATGTATGCACCGTGTCAAACCCCATCATGTATGCACTGTGTCAAACCCCATCATGTATGCACTGTGTCAAACCCCATCATGTATGCACTGTGTCAAACCCCATCATGTATGTATTGCTCAAACCCATTCATGTAGCATTGTGTCAAAATCTGTCATGTACCTGTCAAGACCCATAGTGTCAATTCTGTCATAACGCTGTCAAGTACGCATTGTGTCAAATTCTGTCATATACGCTGTCAAGTACGCATTGTGTCAAATTCTGTCATTATATGCAGTGTGTCAAACCCCATCATGTATGTATTGCATCAAACCTGTCATGTATTGCATGTGTCAAACCCTGTCATGTACGCAATGTGTCAAACCCTGTCATGTATGCAGTGTGTCAAACCCTGTCATGTACGCAATGTGTCAAACCCTGTCATGTATATAAAACCCTTGTGTTTAAACCCTGTCATGTATGCATGTGTCAAAGCCCTGTCATGTACGCAATGTGTTAAACCCTGTCATGTATGCAGTGTGTCAAGCCCTGTCATGTACGCAATGTGTCAAACCCTGTCATGTACGCAATGTGTCAAATCCTGTCATGTACGCAGTGTGTCAAATCCTGTCATATACACAGTGTGTCAAACCCTGTCATATACACAGTGTGTCAAATCCTGTCATATACGCAGTGTGTCAAACCCTGTCATATACGCAGTGTGTCAAACCCTGTCATATACACAGTGTGTCAAACCCTGTCATATACACACTGCTGTACCAGGTGAAAGATATTGTTTCTTTTCTTCATTAATCTTACAAATCCAACCTTTTGGCAACCCATTTTTCCAATGGATTTATTTTTGGCCTGGTGGCCAATGTAACGTTTTTAGTGGTTATTTTATTTTATTTAATTCACTACT
>CM065725.1:1387851-1405351 GCA_033310375.1 Conus canariensis | reverse complement strand
ATGAATCCATTCAAACAGCTGTGCAACAGAATACCTCTCTTTGTATTTACTAATACTTTGAGAGGAACTAAACCCATGCATCAGAAACATGAAACCAATTCCATACAGGAGATGTATTCTTACCAAATCATCGGTTTTCTGCATTCAAAAGGCAATTTTAGAACAAATTGTATCCTTCCCAAATTATCCGTTTTCTGCATTGAAAAGGCAATCAACATACAAGATGAACTCTTATCAAATTATCTGTTTTCTGCATTGAAAAAGCAATTTCAGAACATTACAAGGAGTTCAATGACACTGAAAATTTTCTTCAGCATTTCATTACGCTTCAAAGGTATAATGATGACTTTAAGTGCCATTTATAATACACTGATTTTGATTTCATATAACACATCTATCTGCTTCCTAAATCTAGCACATCAGTTAAAAAACAAGAAGAAACATCTTCAAGTTTAAGTCTACGGCACATATTAATGTGATTATGTTCACAGGGCACAAATTAACCCTCAACTGATTTGTGACAACTTCAGTTAACCTAAGTGAAAGGCAACAGACACATTCAGGGTGAAAGGCACACTGACCTTTGAGCGCCCGTTTTGTCGGAAACGTCTGCCCACAATAGGAGCACTGGAAGACATCTTTGGCCTGCTCCTTGTCTGTGCTGCCATTGGCCGCGTTCAGGACAGAGGACCCCGAGTCCACACGGGTGGCCACAAAGTTCATTGGCTGCAATGCTGATGGCAAGGAAAGAGCCAGACCCGAGTGGAGCGATTTGTTGGGGCTGAGTGACCCCTCCTTTGACCCTGGGGACGAGATCACACTCGAGGCTTGCTGCTGGTCCTCGGGTTGGGTGGGAGAGGCAAGCTGAGGGGGTGCCGACGCTGACGCTCTTGCACTGTCTGTGGACGGACTGAGAGAAGAACTTGGGATCCTTTTGGATGGAACGGACGACGAAGACTCCATCAGAAGATCAGCATCACTGTCTGTGCGCAAGATTCTCTCTTCTTTGGCTTTCATGCTACCCAGCACTTGGTACAGTTTGGAGTAGTACTTGTTGTTCTGTTCCTTACTGATGGATTCAATCACTGCCTCGTTTTTATCACAACTGCTCAACTCCTCTTTTGAAACCAGACCACACAGTGCCATGAAATCCTCCTTCTCCATGGATTCAGGCATCTCGGCCACCTCTGTCGGTTCCTCCTCCCGAGACTGTTCGAAAGCAACTTTGGCAGCGTGGGTGTACATATGAGCTCTGAGCTGCTGGCGGTTGATGAAGTGACACTGACACACACAGCACTGGGTGACATTGCCAGGCTTGTGACTGGCCATGTGCAGCGACAGGGCGCTCTGGGTGGGGAAACTACAGCAGCACTCCTCACACTTAAAGTTGTGGAACCTGGAGCTGGACTTGCGAGGCACTTTCTCACACAGAGCCTTGGCTGCCAGAGGAAACTTCCTGGCGGTAAAATCCATAAAGTCCAGATCCTGGAAGCCTGGTTCGTTTTCTTCCAGTGTGTTGACGCCGTCGTGCAGGTTTCTGTTGGCAGCCAGGGCTTGTTCCACAAACTGCTCAGCCTGCTGGTTGGTAAAGTGAGTTAGCAGTCGGTGGAACTCCAGTCCTTGCTGAGAGTCAAACGTCTTCTCACAGTCTGAACAGGAAAAGGGGGCCGACCAGCCGGGGGATGCCGGGTCCCTGGACGCTTCCTCCTTTGCCTCATCCACAAGCATCATTTCCTCTTGAACAGCATCACTGGTGGTCCTTGCTGAGAGGTCCTGGACCAAGGAAAGGCCATGCTTAATGTCTGTGACTGCAGTCTTGGGGCCTTGGTCTGCTCCTGATCGGGACAGACTGGGTTTCCTGCCCTTGGTCTTTCCTGGTGTCGGCTTTTCCATGAACTGAAAACAACCGGAACAGAAATGATTCAGGGGGCTTCTTTTCTAAGAACTGGGGGGGGGGGGGGGGGGGGGGGGGGGGGGCTTCTTTTCAAAGAACTCTTGAAAACAACTGTACAAAAATACTAAATGGGGTTTCCTTCTCCAAGAAGCCTCCCACCAAAAAACAAACAAAAAACCCAAGAGAAAAAACAACAACAAGCAAACAAATAAAAAAGGACAGAAATATGTGATTAGAGTTTTTTTTGCCATACAGTAAGTCAAATGTTTTAGAATAACTTACCCGAAATAATCTAAAATTTTCAAATAAATATTCAAAACATTTGTAGTATGAGTATATAGCACCAACGAGGAGCTGAAAATAAAATACTTAATGTGAAAAAAAAAATCTATGCAGATGTAATTACAGACATCTGCACAGACCTCTAGACTTGGCAGTATAAAAACCAATCAAGACTTCATTAAAATTCAGAAGAATCTGAACGTACAGGGATTTCCTTTCTTAGAAATTCTGAAAACAGTACAGACGTAATAGAATGAACCTTAAAACCAACTGTTTTGCCTTTTCCTTCTGATGATATGAACATATCATGCCACAACATCTGAATCATAACTGGTTCCTACAGCCGTGACTTGCCACCAAATTTTCCACAGTTCCCATCGTAACTTACCTTAACCTTGGAGAAAGCAGAAACGGAGCCCATCTCCTCACTCCCTCTGTCAGCATTGACAGAACCACTCTCTCTTTTGTCCCTGCTGAGATGACGTACTTCAGACTGAGCTCTAGACTCAGCGCCTTCCTCTCCTTCTCTCCTCGCCCGCTTCTTAGGAGAGACGTCTTCCTCGGCCGGGGCCAGAGGTCGTTTCTGGCCAATGATTTGGGACAGCACGCCCTGCATCAGGAAGTGGTTGGGTATCACAGGGAGCGGGGTGGCTGCTGCAGGATGGAGCTTTCCGAGGCCATCAGTTTCTGCAGGTCGACCCCCGAGACTGGCTTGGTCAGCAACGAGGAAGGCCTGTCAGGGTTATAGACCCCTGGGCGATGCCAAGATGAGGAGGTGATGGTAGAGGGGACGAAAGAGGTGGGGGAGAGAGGGAGGGGGGTTTCGGGGCTAAAGGAACAGAGGAGGAGGACTTGGATTTGGAGGACTTGGTCCCCTCGGAGTTTCTCTGGGCGGCTTTGATGTCTTCCTTGTTGTGAATGCGGGTGTGACGATGCATGTTGCCGTTGGTGGTGAAGGACATGCCACACACTTTGCAACTGAATGGACGCTCTCCTGTGGGAAAGGTCATAGGGCAGGTGAACAACAAGAATGATTCATGCACATCACAAAGCTACTGCAAACATCTATATACAAAGGTATATCCACACATATGATGATCAGTACATGAATACTCCATTTATTTGTATACTACAACTTGTCCACATATGACTGACTGTAAATTCCTGTGTACACAAGAGATGTGTGTAAGTGGTCAGCTTCATGTCAGTATCAATTCTGTCACAGCTCAGGAATGTCAAATGCTCCTGTGATATCCATGTTGATGTAGTGAGGGACTATTGGAAGAATGCGATCTCCTTTACTTGGTACTATTATTTCAGATTATATCATTTAATCAATTTACATTCATGATTCACAACATGTCCACACAGTCACCATACAAACACACATAGCTGTATACAATTATCACTTACCAACTAATCCACTAATAAATGAATAAATATCCAAACATTAGAGTCTTTGTAATTAACGAATAAGTCTGTAACAAATAATCAATCTCTTTCTCCATATTCTTGATTATATGAAGTTAAGTTTGTAATAAATAAACAATCAATCTCTTTCTCCATATCCATGAAATATAAAGTTAAGTTTGTAAGTATTGAATAATCAATCTCTTTCTCCCTATCCATGAAATATAAACTATGGTCTATCATAGGTATCCATTCACCCCTACCCATCCACACCCTAACCTGTATTCTAACAATTATTCTGTCACCTACATACTCAAGTCAAATCCTACCCCAAACCCTAGTTGCTCATAACCCACAATTCAAGTCATCATGAATGATGATCATTCATTCCCACTGACCCCACCATGCCCCCCCCCCCCCCTCCCCCCTCACCTGCCAATCGTTTCAAAATTAACAAATCTCACCCCTTTTCAGGGCAGACATGAGGGTACTCACCGGAGTGAACCAGCATGTGTCTGTCGAGGGAGCTCTGAGAGCTGAGCTCTTTGCCGCAGATGGTGCACGAGTTGGGCTTCTTTCCTTGCACGCTGTTGTGTGACCTGATGTGGGAGGTGAACTCATGATTTGAGCTCAGCCTCTCTTGGCACAGCGGGCATTGGTAATGGGATGCTCCGTCATTTCCCTGCACTGGCATAATCTGCGGGGAAAAAAGGGCGTGGTGTGTTAGCAAGGCAGGGTGCTCCTGAAAAGTATACAGTGCAGAGTGCTCTTTGTTTTCCTGAAGTAAAGACACAAAATGTTCTTTGTGTTCCTGTAGTATACAGAATAAAGTGTTCTTTGTGTTCCTGCGTATACAGAATAAAGTGCTCTTTGTGTTCCTGTAGTATACAGAATAAAGTGCTCTTTGTGTTCCTGTAGTATACAGAATAAAGTGCTCTTTGTGGTCCTGTAGTATACAAAATAAAGTGTTCTTTGTGTTCCTGGAGAACACAGCACAAAATGCTCTTTGTGTCCATGTTGAATACAGCACTTAGTGCTCTTTGTGTCCATGTTGAATACAGCATTTAGTGCTCTTTGTGCCCATGTTGAATACAGCACTTAGTGCTCTTTGTGTCCATGTTGAATACAGCACTTAGTGCTCTTTGTGTCCATGTTGAATACAGCACTTAGTGCTCTTTGTGTCCATGTTGAATACAGCACTTAGTGCTCTTTGTGTTCCTGATGGATAGAGCACAAAGTGCTTTTTGTATTCCTTGAGGATACAGCATTAAGTAATCTTTGTGTTCCTGATGTATACTGCACAAAGTGCTTTTTGTATTCCTTGAGGATACAGCATTAAGTCATCTTTGTGTTCCTGATGTATACAGCACAAAGTGCTTTTTGTATTCCTTGAGGATACAGCATTAAGTCATCTTTGTGTTCCTGATGTATACAGCACAAAGTGCTTTGTATTCCTTGAGGATACAGCATTAAGTCATCTTTGTGTTCCTGATGTAACAGCACAAGTGCTTTTTGTATTCCTTGAGGATACAGCATTAAGTCATCTTTGTGTTCCTGATGTATACAGCACAAAGTGCTTTTTATGTTTCTGGAGCATAAAACACAAAGCGCTCTTTGTGTTCTTGAAAAGTATACAGCATAAAGTGCTGCTAGTTTCACAAAAGCAGAACAAAACTCTGACCAACACTTTTGTTTCCAAAGTAAACATATCAAAAATAAAGAAAGGGGGCAAAAAATATCCAGCCGTTAGATTTTTCAAAATATATAATTAAGATAGAGAACAAACTATTCGCTGGACAAAGCTGTTTTGCACAACAGAGGACATTAACAACAAACATATATATATAAACAATATAGCATTTTTTTAATGTAATCAATAGCGAACCGCCAAGAAAACATTAACAAACAAATCACTAGACAAAACATGACGTGTTTCGACCTCTTAGGTCTTCTTCAGACAAGATGCAAAACACTCAGGACAACAAAAAAGAACGAGCAATGACTTATCTTCATTCAACGCCCATCTTGCACTGAAGTGAATGAAGACAAGGACTGCTCGTTCCTTTTCGCTGTCCTGAGTGTTTTGTACCTTACCTGAAGAAGACCTAAGATGTCGAAACACATTGTGTTTTGTCTTGTGATTTGTTTGTCTATGTTTATTTGGCGGTTCGCTATTAATTACATTTAAAATTTGTTTAGATTTGTGCCTGCAGTTGCCTCATTCTGCAACTAGATCTAATACAGCATTCATTTTCGGTCATCTTAAATTTTACCACGGACCTTTAACATTGATTTCGCTGCTAGAATGAAACAGAGCACAAAAATGTACACAAGAATAATACACAGATGTCGAGGTTGGTGACTAATGTCACAGCTGACTGAATAATGAAGTACTTATGTACTCCAGATGCTTCCAGGGGAAAGCACTCATAAGGATCGAAAGGGCAAAGAAAAGTGTGTGTCACTGTAAGAGTATCTTCTTTTAAAAGAAACAAAAACAATCCAACCCATTGGTACTGACCTTGTTTTCACTGGCATGTTTTACGGGTGAAAACAAACAGCTTGGAAAAAGGGCAGTTTACGATCAATCCAACACACACAATCACAGAAACAAGACAACCAAAGCTATCTTTCACCTTCCATCCAAAATAAAATTAAAAAAAAGGCTCACCAAATTCAAAACATGAAATAAAGTTTAGTGATGGGTTTGAGGAAAGTTTCATTAAAACGTCAAAATAATCCACCAAGCTAGATCATAATCTTTAAGTTTAATGCAAAACAAATTTACTTCAGTTCACCAATTCTTATCTCATTCATTCAAGATTAGTGATGGGTTTGACGGAAGTTTCTGAAAAGGCCAAAATAACCCCACCATGCTGGATCATAATTTGTAATACAAAACAAATTTACTTCAGTTCACCAATCCTTATCTCCTTCGTTCAACAAACTACTTTCTGTCAACCGGCTGACCTTTTTGCCTCGTTTCTGTTTGACGTTGGCCCCTTCCACCTGGCTGGAGCCGCTGTTGAGGCTGGAGGGGGTGGAGGGATGATCGGGTGAAGGGGGCAAAGAAGGCACCAGATTCAAGGGCTGGGCGGTGGTGGTGGTGGCGCCGGAGGGCTCTGGGGGAATGTCAAGGCCAGGCGAGGGGGGAGGGATGGGCCGGTCTTCTGTGGCAGCAGGGTCAGGGCTGGTGTCCTCCGTCAGTGGAGGGGTGACGTCGATGGAGGTTGGAGGAGGGGGGGGAGAAGGGGCATCAGTGTTGATGACCAGCGGCGGAATGTCCAAGCTCTCATCATCCTGAAAATAATGGAGGAATTATTTTCAGTCAACCTTGGTTGAGTAATTATTTTCCATGAATATTTTCCAACTTAAAAAAAAATCAACTTGTTTTGACAAGAAAAAAATTCTCCGCATTTGTGTTTTCAGTACAATTTGGTATCATTATGGGTGAAAAGTCAACAAACACACTTTATGAAATGTAAGGAGAACTGTATTACTGTATTTAGTGTAATTGATAAGCAACCCTAAATACACACATGTCATCAGTGTACCTTTTTACATGATTGCATACATCCTGAGAAACTTGCATCACAATATGAACTGCAGGGATCCAAATAAGGTAAGAGCTACACACACACACACACACACACACACACACACGATACATACACACACACACACTTCACACACAGAGTCACACACACACACAATACACACACCACACGCACACATACACACACTTCACACACAGAGTCACACACACACACACATATGATACACACACACACACACACTGACACACACAAATCTTACTCTATTGTTGGATGTGTAGGCACTGTCTGAGTTGCTCAGTTCAGGGGAAGGTATGGGTGGAGGGGACTGGGAGTCGTTGCCCACCACAGACACAGCCGAAGGTTCTTCCTCTGGCACTGAGGAGGTGGGGTCGTTAGAAGCTGCAACATGCACACAACACAGGACATGTGAAGGAGGCATGATTTAAGGTAATTATCTGTTGTCAGCCCCTGAAGTTTGGCAAGCTTGAATTGTGTGTGTGTGTGTGTGTGTGTGTGTGTGTGTGTGTGTGTGTGTGTGTGTGTGTGGGGGGGGGGGAGAAATTTGAGTGGGATGACCCCCTCCCCCCAAAAAAAAAAAGAAAAAAAAAAGAAAAAAGAAGAGGTGGCTGAGACCTGTGAGAGAGAGAGACAACGAAGACAGTGCGAATGTGGAATATGAGAGACTGGTTGAGGAAGATAGATAGAGAGAGAGAGAGAGATATAGAGACAGAGAGAGAGGGAAAGAGACTCAGAGAGACAGAGACTCAGAGAGACAGAGAGAGAGAGTGAAGAGGGGAAAGTGCAGGGAAGGACAGGAGTGGATGCCAGAGAGAGAGAGAGAGAGAGAGAGAGAGAGAGAGAAGAGAGAGAGAGAGAGCTCAGAGAAGAGAGAGAGAGAGAGAGAGAGAAGAGAGAAGGGGAGAGAGAGAGACCAGAGAGACAGAGGGAGATCCCCAAACATGGCTCTGTCAGTTTTTATCAACATGCACTGACTTCACTTAATGATCCAGTGTTAAATCTGTTTTAAGTAGTCAGTCTGCACTGACCTTCCACTCAGCTCCATCATCCACATCTGTGACCACCATTTCCAGTCCAGAAAACCCACTACTTCCACATCAGTGACAACAATCATATCCCATCACCCTGATCACCATCTCCAGTCAAAAATAATTAAAAAAAAAACAAAAACAACAACAAGAAAAGAAAAACAGCCACTTCCACATCAGTGACAACAATCATCTCCTGTCACTTTGATCACCATCTCCAGTAAAAAACAAAAAAAAACAACAAAAAAAACAAACAAAAAAACCCCCAAACAAACAAACAAACAAAAACCCACACATACACACACACACAAAACATAAAAGAAAAACAAAACGCAAACACTTCCTCATCAGAGAACATTCATCTCCATCACTCTGATCATCATCTCCAGTCAAACAACAACAACAAACAAGAAAACAACCACTTCCACATCAGTGACAATAATCACCCCACCACTCTGATCACCATCTTCAGTCAAAAAACAACAACAACAACGAAACAACTACTTCCACATCAGTGATAATAATCATCCCCCCCCCCCCACCACCACCACTGACCCCCATCTCCAGTCAAAACAACAACAAAACAACCACTTCCACATCAGTGACAATAATCGTCTCCCATCACTCTGATCACCATCTCCAGTCAAAACAACAATAACAACGAAACAACTACTTCCACATCAGTGACAATAATCATCCCCCCCACCCCCCACCACCACTGACCCCCATCTCCAGTCAAAACAACAACAAAACAACCACATCCACATCAGTGATAATAATCGTCTCCCATCACTCTGATCACCATCTCCAGTCAAAACAACAACAAAACAACCACTTCCACATCAGTGATAATAATCGTCTCCCATCACTCTGATCGCCATCTCCAGTCGATATAAACAAGGCAAGAAAACAAAACAAAACAAAACAAACAAAACAAAACACACACACACACACACACCCCTTCCACATCAGTGACAATTATCATCCCCCATCTCTCAAACAAAGTGGAACGACACATGGTAACTGAATCCAATGCAACATCACGGTCACCAACCATCATAACAGCAGCACAGCGGGAACCAAGGCGAAAGAGAGAGAGAGAGAGAGAGAGAGAGAGAGAGAGAGAGAGAGAGAGAGAGAGACGAGAGACAGACAGACAGAGAGACAGACAGACAGACAGACAGACAGAGACAGAGACAGGGAGAGAGCTGACTTAACCATCCCTCGAAACCGAACAGCAGCAGCAACTACACCGTGACGGAGTCGCCGCCGACACACAGACACAAACCGTCCCGTCTCCTTCACCAAAGTCACACAGCCAAGAACAAAACTCGTCCCCTACTCCTCTTGTCTCCTCTCCCACTCCCACCCCCTCCTCCCCCACCCCCCACCCCACCTCCCATCTCCCCCCCTCCCATCCCCCCCCCCCCCCCCCCCCCCCCCGAGTCTCTTCCCTTTCCTCTTCTTCCAAGGGCGACAGCGGTGACCCGGCTGACAGAAAATGATGCAGCATCATCATATCTACACCATACAACTCGGGGCTCTTTCTCTCTGCGGTGCAAAGCCACCTACCTTGTTTCTTCCTCCTCTTCATCGTTAGTCGTCGTTTCTTCCTCATCGTCTTTTCCCTCGTTATGTTTAACTAACAAACTAGACCTGCACTGTTTAGTTTAATACTCAACGCGGAGATCCTAAACACACTGCCTTGTTGTACGTCCGTCTCAGAACTTCTTCTGGGGTTCACTCGTGAACGGAGCAACCCGCTACTCTCTCTCTCTCTCTCTCTCTCTCTCTCAGCCTCCCTCGTCGTGTTGTGATCATCAGTCCCCTTCCTGTCTGTACCTTGGCCCGTGGAATTCCTTTGTCAGCCTTTATCAGTCAACAGCATCCCTGACTGCCGATTGGCTGGACCTCGGCACGGGGACACACCTCAGCCAATAGCAGGACGGTCCACCCGCCTCATTCTGGGTACACGCCAGCCGCCCGCAGGGATGCCCAGGCTTGGCGAGAGCGAGAGAGAGAGAGAGAGAGCGAGAGAGGGATGGGGAGACGAGTGGTCCGCATCACAGAGGAGGTTGGGAAAGAGGAGCCAAGAATTCACCACACCCGCTTCCTTGCTTACCTGAGTGGAGGGGGACGAGGCGGCCAGCCAGTGAAGCGTGAAGCTTACCAAGTCTGCCGCCTGTGCTCCCTCGAGCGCAACTGAGAGCGAGGGTGACGGGGACAGAGATGTGAACAAGAGACAGCGAAGGCGGAAACACACACACACACACACACACACACACACACACACACACACAGGGTGGAAGGGGATGGGTGGCCTACAATGTTCATTTGTTTTATCAGTGTGTGTGTGTGCTTCATGACAAATGTGTCATTCTCTTCTGAGAAATGGACACGGACTCTGAAACAAATCTTGCTCTGACCTGTATCTTTGCGCATCAACCTCCTTTTGTGTGTGTGTGTGTGGTGTGTGTGTGTGTGTGTGCCGGAATGTGTGTGTGTGTGTGTGTGTGTGTGTGTGTGTGTGTGTGTGTGTGTGTGTGTGTGTGTGTGTGTGTGTGTGCGGGCACGCGCTATCATTTAGAGCCTATAAATACTTAACTCGGTAGGATTACATCGAATTAACATGTGCGTGGCGAAACACCAGTCACACACTATAAGACCAACACACACACAACACACACACACACACACACACACTGCCGCGTTATCTAGAGCATCCGTGAACGTAAGCGACACCGAGAGAGAGAGAGATAGGTGGATGGTTTTTCAATGTGGCGTCAGCCTCATCAGCAGGATGATGTAGTCCACAGCATACATGTACCTGACGATGAGCCGCCCGGGGTGACCCGTGACTATCAGAGGCCGCAGGCAACACGATGACACAGTACAGTGTACAGTGCGTGTATGTGCCTGTGTGTCGTGTCATCGTCGGGTGGCTGGCTGCTTAACAAGGGAGGCTGGACTGATGAGGAGACTCTCGTGTGTGTGTGATGTGTGTGTGTGCGTGTGCGTGTGCGTCTGTGTGTGTGTGTGTGTGTGTGTGTGTGTGTGTGTGTGCGTGGTGTGCGTGTGTGTGCGTGTGTGTGTGTGTGTGTGTGGCGTGTGTGTGTGTGTGGTGTGTGTGTGTGGTGTGTGTGCGTGTGTGTGCGTGGCGTGCGTGTGTGTGTGTGCGTGTGTGTGTGTGTGTGTGTGTGTGTGTGTGTGTTCCACTACCGTGTTACCTGTGTCACGCCGCCCGTCACGTCTCTCCGTCCGCCCGTCCGTCTTATTCTTCTGTCACCGGCCCTCATAGTAAACCTCGTCAGAGAAGATGTCTTCTTTCACTTACTCTTCTTTCCTTTCTTCCATCACATCCCTTCTCATCTCACCTGCCCCCCCTCCCCGCCCCCCACCCCGTCCCCACTTCCTTCCCTCCCAGTCTACGAACGCGGGGTATACACACATGTGACAAGAATGCAGTGCATGTCAAGTGCTGGTTTGCATGTACTAATCAGGATAACGATTACAGAAAGCGGCGAGTCGTCTTACTGATCCGACACACAGGTCAGCCCAGGGATGGCAGAGAGCGATGTAATCCACAGACAGCAGGGTAAACAACACGCCTCTCTCCGCTGATAAACACCACTCTTCATCCTCGGATGCAATGGCTGTACACACGGTCTGTAAGGCCTGGGGCTAAGTGATCAGAAAGACAATCTCTTTGTACTGATGCTCATTCCCCCAGCATAGAAACAACACTGCCTTTGATTCAGTCCACAAAACAATCATTTTCTCTCTCTCTCTCTCTCTCTCTCTCTCCTCTCTCTCTCTCTCTCTCTCTCTCTCCTTTATGAGCAAGCGTCGATCGCACATGCTTTAGTGAGTTTTTTGGGGGTGGGGGTGGGGGGTGGGAGTGGGGGAGCATGCAGGATGTCAACACACGTGCGCCCGCCGGACGATGCAGACACTAAGAGACCCACCATGGAAGTGCACTTTCTACACTGTCAATACGCAACAGGGACCGCACTCGTCGGCCGGGGCACAGAGATAACTTATCACACACACACACACACACACACAGAGGATCGAAGGGCCACCCACCCACTTGCAGAGAGAGACAGAAAAAACGTTGTGCCTGAGATTAGTTCGACACACACACACCTGCCCACACCTGTCTAACCACTATCAGGTCCGAGAGGTAAACAAACAAAAATAGGATGTCTTTTTCATCAGTGACTCAACGGCGTGACGCTGTCTGCTGCACCCAGATGATATCCTAGTAGAGCTCTTAGTTACCTGTGTGGCGATTATTCATATCCCGCTCCTTTCTCTCTCTCTCTCTCTCTCTCTCTCTCCCCCCCCCCCCCCCCCCCCCCCCCACAGCCGTGCCTGCATCAGTTGATGCTCATTCTGTTTTAATCAGTGCGGTGTAGGTAGGAACCACGCTCACAAAGATCCTGTTGTAACAAAAGGATTGAGTTCTTTACATTTTTAATACAGCCCTCGTGTGTGTGTGTGTGTGTGTGTGTGTGTGTGTGTGTGTGTGAGAGAGAGAGAGAGAGAGAGAGAGAGAGAGAGAGAGAGAGAGAGAGAGAAAAGAAGACGAAGAGAGACAGAGACAGAGGGAGAGAATGTGGGGGGTGGGTGGGGGGGGGGGTGGGGGGTGGGAGTGGAGGGTGGGGAGGAAGGGGCAGTGGAAAGAATGCGGCGAGGGGCGATGTGAATGAAGATCCATAATGATGTTGAGGGGTGTCGTGGACGAGGATCCATGTGGCGACGGATAATGTGGATAAGGATCCATGCGGCGATGGATAATGTGGATAAGAATCCATGTGGCGACGGATAATGTGGATAAGGATCCATGTGGCGATGGATAATGTGGATGAAGATCCATGTGGCGATGGATAATGTCATCGTTGACGAAACGGAAAGGCAGGTAGAGGTTGCTTTGGGTAGGGAGTGGTGGGTGGGGGAGGGAGGGAGAGGAAGGGGAGGGGGAAGAAGAAAAAGGATACAGGATAGGGCAGCAGGGGGGGGGGGGTGGAGGGGGAGGGAAAGTCCTCTCGGGAGTGACACCACCATCAATCTCCCCGCTTCACCCCACCCCCACCCCTCCCTTCCTCCCCCAACCTTCCCTCCCCTCCCGTATCTTTTTTGTCAGTCTCCTTTTCGGGAGGAGGGGGTGGGGGATGCTTTTTCCTCATTTCTTTCTTTCTTTCTTCTCTTTGTTGTTGGTGTGGTGTTTGCAGCCTGTGTTCACTGACGTGTGATGGAGGCTCAGGTTTCAGGTGAGTCAGGTAAGTAAAAAGCTAAGAGGGGCGTCTGGCGGCTACAGTCAGCACACTCAGAGAGGTGTGTGTGTGTGTGTGTGTGTGTGTGTGTGTGTGTGTGTGTGTGTGTGTGTGTGTGTGTGTGTTGAGGTGTGTACATGAGACAGAGAGAGAGAGAGAGAGGAGAGAAGAGGAGTGAGAGAGAGAGAGAGGGGGAGAGAGAAAGAGAGTTGGTATGTGTGTGTGTGTATGTGTTGTGTGTGTGTGTGTGTGTGTGTGTGGAGAGAGAGAGAGAGAGAAGAGACAGAGAAGAGAGAGAGAGAGAGAGAGGCAGGCAGACAGACAGAAAGACAGACAGACAGCAACAGACTGAGATAGAGACAGACAGAGAGAGACACAGACAGACAGGTAGACCCTTGGGGCCGAGACAGAGACAGAGACAAAGAGAGAAAGAGAGCGTGAGTGCCTGTACCCACGTGTGTGCGTGCACAAGTTACGTGGGCGTATTGTGCATGCGTTTCCGCACCCCGACCTTCACCAGGATATGCCGACATCAAAATAGACAGCGACAACTCGCCCCAAAATGCTGCAATACACGCGCAGATAACCGTTTCTGCTCCTGGTCGTTAAGCCAGCCACCACCAACCACCTGCACAATCCTGTATCACGGCCTTCAACAGTCTCCGCTGTACCCACGTGAAGAGTTCTCCTTGCTACACTCGTGCTCTTGATACTACGGCTCTTACGGGGCTTTGCCGACATGGAGACGGTCGTGTCCGTCAGGTGTAGCTGTGTCACTGACAGGAGCACCGAATTTCTCTACTGCTGTAGACAGTTGGGCCAGCCTCTGTAGTTCATACATCATGAAGCGGGCAACACTGGCTTTGAGGGGTGTCCCAAGTTCTGGTTTTCACCGTTCAGTTGTTTTTAACTTCATTTCTGAGCGCATACTGGCAAATGCTTTGCGTTAATATCAAAGAAGAAGAAGAATGGGAAGAAGAGGCTTTAAACATTGTCTTGATTTGTGCTAAGATTGTCATAACTTGTTTTTGATACTTAGTTTCCTTTTTCTTTTAACATTTTCATCCACCCCCTTACTCAAGAAGAAGAAGAAGCAGCTTTAAACATTGTCTGGACTTCTGTTAAGATCATCATAACTTGTTTTCGACACTGAATTTCCTTTTTCTTTTAATATTTTCATCCAACCCCTTACTCAAGAATAAGAAATGGAAGAAGAAGGAGAAGAAGAAGGTTTCAATATTGCCTCAATTTGTGTTAAGATTGTCATAACCTGTTTTCGGCACCTAAATTCCTTTTTCTTTTAATATTTTCACCCCCCCCCCCCTCCTCTTTCACCAGGTTAGCGAGGCAATTGTGCACGGCACAGTGGTCAATGAACCACCATCGCCTTGCTGTTGACGGTAACTTTCGGGTAACTTCAAAGTGTCTAAACAGGGAAAACTGACGTAAAAACTAAGGCGGGGTGGGGGTGGGGTGGGGGGGGGGGGGATGTTGCAATGCCGACATTGGTATCGTGGACTTAAGCTGCTGGTCGTAATAATACCAGTTTGCCGTAGGTCTCCATGTTGGCGGCCATTTCTATACCGTCACGCTGACTGACAAAATAATCACAACTATTTTTTCCACAAACACCTAGGAGTTATCATTCAAAATAATTGTAAATGGGATCGCCACATCAAATCCATGTTGTCAAAATGTCGGGTTCTTGTTGCCTGCCTCTGCTCATTTAAATACCGTCTTAGTCGGAAATCACTTGAAATAATGTATAAGTCATTTATTTTGCCCCATTTCGATTTTTCGGATGTCGTGTGGAATAATTGTACAAACAAACAAGCTGAAGATTTAGAAAATGTGCATCTGGATGCGATTAGAACTATTGTCGGCTCGGTCCGAGGGACTAGCCACCAAAAATTATACAAGGAATCCGGCTTTGCATCATTAAAAGAGAGACGACGACGTCATAAAATCATTCTGTACTACAAAATTGTCAACGGTATTGTTCCTACTTACCTGTCTAATCGACTTCCCCATCCTGTATCCTCTGTAAACCCTTATCACCTCAGCGCCCCCTGGAGAGGCAGATGCCAAAGTGTAGATTAGATATGTACAAATCTTCCTTCTTTCCTTCATCTACTGCTCTTTGGAATGACCTCCCTGACAATATTAAAGTATCTAATTCTCTTAGTTTTCTCAAGCGTTTCCTCAGCAGTACCGATAGTATCGTGCCTAGATGTTACTACTTATCTGATAGGACGTCAGAAATAATCTTGTGTAAGCTGAGATTGGAAATGAGTGACTTAAACCACGATCTTTTCAGACGACATCTTAGAAACAACCCTTCCTGTGACTGGCACGGCAGTTGAAGATGCAGCCCACTTCTTGATTAATTGTCCACTCCACCAACAGGCCCGTGCTCTGACAATAGAAACTCTTCACGACACAGCAAAACGTGATATCTGAACATTATTGACTGGCAACCTTGATCTGGATGTGGACGCATACACAGAGATACTTGTTATGGTTGGAAATGTTGTTAAGCTTTCTAATAGGTTTGCACTTAACTAAACTTATTCGGCTGACCACAGTTACCTTCCCGGTCTTCTACCTGGTATGGAATACTATTGATTGAAATGGCATGGCGTGGTTCAGGCGTGGTGGGTTATTTCATTATTGTGCTGTAGTTTGAGTGTACTCCTGTGTGTATAAACGTTTTCCCTTTGCTCGCTTGTCTTTGTTGTTGTTTTGTTTTTGTGTGCGTCTGTTGATTTTCCTCCTTTCCAATTCCATTTTGTTTGTGTCTGTTGATTTTCCTCCTTTCCAATTCCATTTTGTTTGTGTCAGTTGATTTTCCTCCTTTCCAATTCCATTTTGTTTGTGTCTGTTGATTTTCCTCCTTTCCAATTCCATTTTGTTTGTGTCAGTTGATTTTCCTCCTTTCCAATTCCATTTTGTTTGTGTCTGTTGATTTTCCTCCTTTCCAATTCCATTTTGTTTGTGTCAGTTGATTTTCCTCCTTTCCAATTCCATTTTGTTTGTGTCTGTTGATTTTCCTCCTTTCCAATTCCATTTTGATAACTTTTTGACGCAGCCACTCCAATGTACATTTTTTTGGTACGAGTACGGTTTATAAGCCTATGCTTGTTGTACTCCATGATTTGATTTGATGAATATTGCTGCACAATTGTTCTCGAACAAGTAAAATTTGTTTAAACCAACCACAACTAGTTAAAAACAAAGAAACAAACAAAACCGAAAACATTACTGATATTATATTTGGGCCTGTGAATGATCTGTTCACTGTGTGCCGTGTGTTCACATCCATAAATGTCAACACAAAGCCTACTGCCGACTGCAGACATCCTTTCACAATCACTATGCACCATCTACAAACCGCAGCTTTGTGCAAGTGTTCGCGCTGCATTCAAACCCGAACACCGTGAAAATGCCTTACGCATTACAGCTTTTCTCTTCTTTCTTTTTTTTTTTTGTTGTCTTGTTTAAAACAACACACATCTTTCCTTTTATTATTCCTTCTTTTACCTAATCACGAGCATTCCATTTGATTCAAAGCTGGCAAGCAGCTTGCGACCTGTGCGGGGAAGAATGTCGCCGTCTACAACTAGAGGGGTGCACGTCACTTTTCGCTGTACATCCCATGACATCATAAATTCCTCTCGGCTCCCTTCATCTCACTGTTGTGTAGGTGACATCCCCCTCCCTCCCCCCGCCCCCCACCGCCCTTCCCCCCATCACTACCACCACCACCACCATCCCTCTCTCCACCCTTGCTGATTCATCCTTTCTTTTCACTCAATCCCCCCCCCCTCCTCCCACCCCATCCCGCCCCCTCCTTTTCTTCTTCCGTCTATCTCACCGCAGCCCCGTATGTCTTTCTCTTGCCTTCTCCCAAGCCACCCAGCCATCCACCCGTATCGTGGCCGGGGCTGCCAACCGAGCATCTTTAGTTTCAGCCGCTACCACCTCCCCCCTCCCTCCCGTCTCTGTTTGCTCCACTCTGTCTCTCTCCAAACACGG
>CM065725.1:1375351-1382851 GCA_033310375.1 Conus canariensis | reverse complement strand
GACACATACTACTGCTGAACTTCAGCAGATGAATCAGCACATACACCTGAATGCACACACAACTGAATATGGACAACTATCTACTGCTGAACTTTCAGCAGATGAATCAGCACATACACCTGAATGCACACACAACTGAATATGGACACATACTACTGCTGAACTTCAGCAGATGAATCAGCACATACACCTGAATGCACACACAACTGAATATGGACACATACTACTGCTGAACTTCAGCAGATGAATCAGCACATACACCTGAATGCACACACAACTGAATATGGACACATACTACTGCTGAACTTCAGCAGAATGAATCAGCACATATACACCTGAATGCACATCACACAACCTGAATATGGCACACCAACGAATAGCACTCTACTGCTGAACTTCAGCAGATGAATCAGCACATACACCTGAATGCACACACAACTGAATATGGACACATTACTACTGCTGAACTTCAGCAGATGAATCAGCACATACACCTGAATGCACACACAACTGAATATGGACACATACTACTGCTGAACTTCAGCAGATGAATCAGCACATACACCTGAATGCACACACACAACTGAATATGGACACATACTACTGCTGAACTTCAGCAGATGAATCAGCACATACACCTGAATGCACACACAACTGAATATGGACACATACTACTGCTGAACTTCAGCAGATGAATCAGCACATACACCTGAATGCACACACAACTGAATATGGACACATACTACTGCTGAACTTCAGCAGATGAATCAGCACATACACCTGAATGCACACACAACTGAATATGGACACATACTACTGCTGAACTTCAGCAGATGAATCAGCACATACACCTGAATGCACACACAACTGAATATGGACACATACTACTGCTGAACTTCAGCAGATGAATCAGCACATACACCTGAATGCACACACAACTGAATATGGACACATACTACTGCTGAACTTCAGCAGATGAATCAGCACATACACCTGAATGCACACACAACTGAATATGGACACATACTACTGCTGAACTTCCAGCAGATGAATCAGCACATACACCTGAATGCACACACAACTGAATATGGACACATACTACTGCTGAACTTCCAGCAGATGAATCAGCACATACACCTGAATGCACACACAACTGAATATGGACACATACTACTGCTGAACTTCAGCAGATGAATCAGCACATACACCTGAATGCACACAAACTGAATATGGACACATACTACTGCTGAACTTCAGCAGATGAATCAGCACATACACCTGAATGCACACAAACTGAATATGGACACATACTACTGCTGAACTTCAGCAGATGAATCAGCACATACACCTGAATGCACACACAACTGAATATGGACACATACTACTGCTGAACTTCAGCAGATGAATCAGCACATACACCTGAATGCACACAAACTGAATATGGACACATACTACTGCTGAACTTCAGCAGATGAATCAGCACATACACCTGAATGCACACAAACTGAATATGGACACATACTACTGCTGAACTTCAGCAGATGAATCAGCACATACACCTGAATGCACACACAACTGAATATGGACACATACTACTGCTGAACTTCAGCAGATGAATCAGCACATACACCTGAATGCACACACAACTGAATATGGACACATACTACTGCTGAACTTCAGCAGATGAATCAGCACATACACCTGAATGCACACACAACTGAATATGGACACATACTACTGCTGAACTTCAGCAGATGAATCAGCACATACACCTGAATGCACACACAACTGAATATGGACACATACTACTGCTGAACTTCAGCAGATGAATCAGCACATACACCTGAATGCACACAAACTGAATATGGACACATACTACTGCTGAACTTCAGCAGATGAATCAGCACATACACCTGAATGCACACACAACTGAATATGGACACATACTACTGCTGAACTTCAGCAGATGAATCAGCACATACACCTGAATGCACACAAACTGAATATGGACACATACTACTGCTGAACTTCAGCAGATGAATCAGCACATACACCTGAATGCACACAAACTGAATATGGACACATACTACTGCTGAACTTCAGCAGATGAATCAGCACATACACCTGAATGCACACAAACTGAATCAGCGCATACAGAATTGAATCAAGACATACATGGTTGAATTATGACATACACCACTGAAACAAGACGTACATCACGTAATGAACATATGCACAACTGAATCCACACACACACACACACACACACACGCACACACACACACACACACACACACACACACACACAGGCTACTCCTGAAAAGGCACTGAACTTCAATGAAAGTAAAAAAAGATTACTCCTCGCCGTCATAACGACCAGAATGAAGGAGAGAGAGAGAGAGAGAGAGAGAGAGAGAGAGAGAGAGAGAGGGGTACCACAACACTCCTTCAAACCTCCCTACCTCTCTCTCACTCCCCCCCCCCCCCTCATCCGGCCCCGCAAAAGAAACACACAAACAAACACAAAACCGACAACAACAACAACAAAGCAATACACCCATAACGTCCTAAATGACTAACGCTGGCCAACCAACAGTACTCACACTGGGTAAAAACAAAACAAAACAAAACGAAAAAAAGAATGGACGATGGCATCTCAACGTACATGCTCTGACCGCGTTCACATACTGTTGCCTCGTGCATATTCATAAGCTGGGAGGCAGGAGGAGGGGGGACAGGGGGGCGGGGGTAGAGGTAGTGGCAGTGGAGGGGTGGGGGTGGAGGTGGGTGAAGAGGACGCTTAGCGTTCTGTTCGGACAAGAAACGGGGGGACCTGGAGGACCGTTGACTGGGAGTTGTAAATTACTTCTGACCCCTCCTTCCACCCCCACCACCCCCTTATCTCCCACCCACCCCCTTATCTCCCACCCACCCCCTTATCTCCCACCCACCCCCTTATCTCCCATCCACCCTCTTTTTTTTTTTTTTCAAATTTCTCCTCAATTCCTGCATCTATTGTGACGTCATCGAGAGAGAGAGAGAGAGAGAGAGAGAGAGAGAGTGAGTGGGGTGGAAGGCAAGCGTGCGTACGTGCGCTCACACACACAACACACACACACACACACACACACACACACACGAACAAGACAAGACTTGACGAGACAGGCAAGTCCGCGATGATCTGATTAGCATGAGCATTGTCATTGTAGTTGCGGTGTGTCCTGTTGTCCACTGGTGTTAATGAGATGAGCCAGCATGCAGCCGGTGATGCTTAGCGCTCTGCACCTCCCACCCCCCCCCCCCCCACCATCCTATCCCATCCTTCCACCCCGATCACGCCAGGCTGAGGGCCACCCCGTCCTCCATACACTCAGAACTGTGCCCCCCTGCCCCCCCCCCCCCCCCACCATCCTATCCCATCCTTCCACCCCGATCACGCCAGGCTGAGGGCCACCCCGTCCTCCACACACTCAGAACTGTGCCCCCCTGCCCCCCCCCCCCCCCCCCCCCACCATCCTATCCCATCCTTCCACCCCGATCACGCCAGGCTGAGGGCCACCCCGTCCTCCATACACTCAGAACTGTGCCCCCCTGCCCCCCCCCCCCCACCATCCTATCCCATCCTTCCACCCCGATCACGCCAGGCTGAGGGCCACCCCGTCCTCCATACACTCAGAACTGTGCCCCCCTGCCCCCCCCCCCCCCCACCATCCTATCCCATCCTTCCACCCCGATCACGCCAGGCTGAGGGCCACCCCGTCCTCCACACACTCAGAACTGTGCCCCCCTGCCCCCCCCCCCCCCCCCCACCATCCTATCCCATCCTTCCACCCCGATCACGCCAGGCTGAGGGCCACCCCGTCCTCCACACACTCAGAACTGTGCCCCCCTGCCCCCCCCCCCCCCCACCATCCTATCCCATCCTTCCACCCCGATCACGCCAGGCTGAGGGCCACCCCGTCCTCCACACACTGAGAACTGTACCCCCCCCTGCCCCCCCCCCCCCTCCCACCATCCCATCCCATCCTTCCACCCCGATCACGCCAGGCTGAGGGCCACCCCGTCCTCCACACACTGAGAACTGTGCCCCCCTGCCCCCCCCCCCCCCCCACCATCCTATCCCATCCTTCCACACCGCTCACGCCAGGCTGAGGGCCACCCCGTCCTCCACACACTCAGAACTGTGCCCCCCCCTGCCCCCCCCCCCCCATCCTTCCACCCCGATCACGCCAGGCTGAGGGCCACCCCGTCCTCCACACACTCAGAACTGTGCCCCCTGCCCCCCCCCCCCCCTCCCACCATCCTATCCCATCCTGCCACCCCGATCACGCCAGGCTGAGGGCCACCCCGTCCTCCACACACTGAGAACTGTGCCCCCCATGCCCCCCCCCCCCACCATCCTATCCCATCCTTCCACCCCGATCACGCCAGGCTGAGGGCCACCCCGTCCTCCACACACTGAGAACTGTACCCCCTGCCCCCCCCTCTCTCTCTCTTCCCCCCCCCCCCCAACCATCCTATCCCATCCTTCCACCCCGATCACGCAGGCTGAGGGGGCCACCCCGTCCTCCACACACTGAAAACTGTGCCACCCCCCCCCCCCTCTCCCTTTCTTTCGGTTTCCCCCGGTTCTTTAATTTAAGCGAGGCCAATCTGCATCCAGTCAGCACCATTTCGTGCCGACGCTCTTCTTACACACTGAAAGTCACTTTAAGACGAACTCGCCACAGAATTTCAGATTTTTTTTTTTTGGGGGGGGTGGGGTGGGGGGGTGGGGGGGGGTATGATGACTAATGTGGATGGAGATAATGAACCTAATGATATGAAGTTCGTTTCTAGTCCGAATCCACGTGACAGGATCGTAGACACTTCGTTCCTCAATACATCTCAGCGTCAACCAGGCCCGTGAGAGACAGACACCTGCAGTCTAGTCAGAAAATTTGAGCACCTCTTTCAGAGAAAGCATCCATTGAGTGAATGAAACTCAGCATCAACCAGGCCCGTGAGAGACAGGCATCTGTAGTCTTGTCAGGAAATCTGAGCAACTCTTTCAGAGAAAGCATCCACTGAGTGAATGAAACTCAGCATCAACCAGGCCCGTGAGAGACAGACACCTGTAGTGTAGTCTGGAAATCTGAGCAACTCTTTCAGAGAAAGCATCCATTGACTTAGTGAAACTCGGCTGTGGTGTTCCAGTCTTAACATTTGAGCTGATAGTGCACTCAGTTCCAAGGAGGTTCGAACCAGCCGGCGCCGACATGTCCTGTAAACGAACGCCTCGAATGGCGGCCCGCCACACTAACCACCACACCACGGTTCTATTCCATCTTTGTTACTGATGGAATAAATCCAGTTCCTTTTGTTAATAAAAACATCTAGTGGTTCATTTCAAAGTTTTGTACAATCTGATTCAATTGAAAAACAATAATGCATAAACTTTAAAACAAACAGAAAATGATAACTGCATTTAAATGATTAAGCTGACGAAACATCACGACAGAATGGTCTGACAATCCGACCAGTGTAAAGACTTGGGAGTTAATCAATCGATTTGTCGTGTGTAAAGTCGGGGAAAAAGAGCCCTAAAGGAAGGCAAGCAAGAGTGAATACTTTTGCACACAGATTTTTAATTCTCTCTCTCATACACAAACACACACACGCACGCACGCACTAACACACACACACACACACACACACACACACACACACACACACACACACACACAGTGCCGCAAAGATACACGAACGAGAGAGAGAGAGAGAGAGAGAGAGAGAGAGAGAGAGAGAGAGTGAGAGAGAGACAGAGAGAGAGAGAGAGAGAGAGAGAGGGGGGGGGGAGATCACCTTCTCTAACACGAACTTGCGTATCCAGCAATAATATTGAATAACACCCTCCCCTCCTACCCTCCCCCACCCCCGCCCCATGCACATACAGACCCTCCATCTCCCCCGCCGTCTCTCTCGCCCTTTTCTTTCTTTCTGCCCTCCAAAGGAGACTGGCCGTTGAACGTAAGTAAACGTCAGCCCTGCACTTGGATGTGACACCACCTCCCTCCCCCCCCCCATCCCCCTCCAACCACCACCACCTACATGCCCCTCTTCTTCTTAACAATGGAAACGGGGTGGGGTGGGGTGGGGTGGGTTACGAAAAAAGCCACCTGTCAGTGACTGGAATCTTCACTCTCCTGCGATCGCTTTCAACGAACTCACAATCCCTACTTCAACACCTCGCTCGCAGAACCATTCTGATGCTAAAAGCCACCTAATGAAAAACAACAACAAAATAAAAAAAAAAATTAAAAAACCCTGTCAAGACACTCCGCTGCGCGGGTCGCCTCTTTCCAGACAGCCTGGCCAAAGCTTTCTATTAATCGGGATTGACTGATCAAAAAAACATCTGCGAGAGGGGCGGGGTGAGGTGGTGGTGGAGGGGGGGGGGGAGAGGGAGAGGATTTCAACTCTATCTGATTGCACAAGGGAAGTTGGACGGGTGGGGGGGGGGGGGGGGGGAAGGAGGGGAAAAAGTTTGGCCTGAATGGGTTATAACGGCTCATAAAAGTACGGCTCTCATTTTGACGAGGGCTTGTAGGAACCCGTCGTCGACTGACGTGGGAGCGATGGTATTTCTTCTCCTTCTTCTTTTTTAATTTACACAGCACCTGAACAGCTCCAACCTAGGGGAAGAGAAGAAGGTGAGGGGTGGGGGCAGAGCCAACACCTACAACATTCAGCTCAACTGATACTATGAGAACGGAGGCGGGTGGGAGAAGGGGGGGGGGGGGGAGGGGGGGGAGGGGGGGAGGGAGGGGAGAGGAAGGGGATGGAGACCACGTCCTCTTTGGGGAGAGGGATGTCGGGGGGGGGGGGGGGGGGAGGGACTTTGCTCAATGGGGCGGCAGAAAACGTTTTTATCCCCAGTCTAAACAGCTACCTCCACTAAAAACCGCTGCGGGAACAGGCCTGGGAATTCAAGCACACGAGTCGAAACAGTGGGAACAGGAAGGAGAGAGAGAGAGAGAGAGGAGAGAGAGAGAGAGAGAGAGAGAGAGAGAGGAGACAGAGAGAGAGAGAGAGTGAGACAGACAGACAAAAACAGAGAGAGTGAGTGAGAGAGAGAGACAGACAGACAGACAGAGAGACAGAGCGAGACAGAGACAGGTGCGGATGGGGTGAGAGATTGGGGGTGGGGGAGGGGGGACAGGGGAGGTGAGAGAGGCGGGGGTGGCGGTGACATGCCTCACCGTGCAAGCCAGTCAAGCGAGCGCGGCATCTCGTGTCGGTTATAACTCGGCCCCGAACAAACGGTTCACCACTCCCCCCCCCACCACCCCCCCCCCCATCCCGTCCCCTTCACTTGGACTCCCCAGCCCCTTTATCCCTTCACCAACCCCTTTATTACAACCACCACCACCCTCTCCTCCCCTTCCTCCCCCAAATCAAATCGTCCAAAAAGAGCTGACTGACGTAACGGTAGCGGGGAAGAAAAGCTGGGTATTTCCC
>CM065725.1:1352851-1367851 GCA_033310375.1 Conus canariensis | reverse complement strand
TTCACGGACAAGTTGTCACACAGTTTCTTCGTGCTTGCCAGTCCTACTGTTGCTTGCTGCTGTTGTCTGACCTAAAGCCAACACCACACCTCATGGTCGACTGTCGGTCCTACTTTCGCTGCTGTTCGCTGCCGTATTCTGCTGACCTAAAGCCCGTGTCCCATCTCATGGACAGCTACTATACAGCATGTCCCCCATCAGGCTGACGTCAAGTCCTTTTTGTGTAACTTCATTCTTATGTATTCCCTCTTCTCTTCCTCACCCCCTCCCCTATGGTGATTAAAAAAAAAACATCGTGTCATGCAATCAAATCCATGCATATACAGCCAAACATGAACTGAATGAGAAAAAACAAACTTTTGTTCTCATCCACACGAGAACTTCCTATATGTAATACGTTCATAGTTCTTCTTTGTCCTCCTCTCCACCATCCCCACCTCCAATCCCTCCACCCAGCCACTCCCTTAACCCCTTTTACTTTCAGATTCACGCATATACACTGGTTTCTTTGTCCACCCGCGTATGGAGAACGAACGAAGTGATAACTGGCTATGTTTAATTTCGCGATGATCGTTTCTTCATTTTGTATGTACCACTCTCTCGGATTTGTTTTAGTTCTCAAAATAAAAAGAGAGAACTGAAAGCAATGGAGTGTTACTTGACACAAAAAAGAGCAAATGATAACAATGCTAGGCTGCTGCTGCTAATGATGAGCAAGATATGCCAAGAATAAGAGAAGAGAAGGAAAGGCAGAAGGGAGGAGAAGGCGGAGAGTTGACAAAGAGAAGAGGGGGGGGGGGGGGGGGGGGGGGGGGAGGGGAAGACGAGGAGGAGTTTGGGTGGGAAAGAAAACAAGACGAGAAAAAGGACTTTCCGATCTCGCCGCATGCCAGTGTGACAGCCCCTTTAGGTATTCGGTGTGTGCGTGCGTGCACGCGCGCGCGCGCGCGTGTGTGGTGTGTGGTGTGTGTGTGAGAGGGGAGAGAGAGAGAGAGAGAGAGAGAGAGAGAGAGAGACAGAGTGTGTGTGTGGTGGTGTGTGTGTGTGTGTGTGTGTGTGTGGTGGTGTGAGTGTGTGGTGCGTGCAGAAGAGAGTGGGGCGAGGGGGGGGCGCGGGTTGAGGGGGGGGGGGGGGGGTGTGGATGGGTGGGAGCGGAGAGTTGGTGGAGCCTCGTGTGCCAGTGAGCCTTTAAGATCTCGGGTCCGCCTCTGTTGTGTGTTTACCGTGTTGGGTGGGGGCCATGCTGCTCTTTGTATGGGTTGCTGATCTCGCTCTCTGCTCTACTTGTCATCTTCCTGGATCGCCCCCCCCCCCCCCCCCCCTCCTGCCCTCTTGTTGAGTCAGCTCCAGGCGTGTCAGGCACAGGCGTTTGAAATGTGTGGGACAGCAATTGAAGGTGGCCCAACTAACGTGTCCTCTGCACGTCTGAGAAACAGTATTTTTCACGCACACACACACACGCATACACAAACAGATGAACGCACGCACACACCACACACACACGAACACATGTACGCACGCACACACCACACACACACGAACACACTGATGACATCCAAACGCACGCTCACACATGCACACACACACACGTGCAAGCGCGCGTGTGTGTGTGTGCGCGCGCGCACACACACACACACACACAAACACAGTCACATAAACACACACACACACACACACACACACACAAAAACACACGCACGCACATACAGACACACATACATTAAAGCACGCACGCACGCACACACATGCGTACATGCACGCGCGCGCGCGCGCACACACACACACACATACACACACGCACACATACAGAGATATCACTTACACATCAAAGGAACAACATCTCTGTTCGTTTGCCTAACGCGCATCTTTTTTTTCTTTTTTTTTTTCTTAACGACGAAATCTATTCAATATTAAAGCTGTTCCACTCGTTAACTTGTAGGTTTTCAATTTTCAAAAAAAAATATTCATCAAACACGTGTCCTGATAACATTGGCCAGAATCCATTTTCTCTCAGCAGTGTTAATAATGGTAGTGTAAACCCTAAATGACGAATTTCCCATCCTCCCCCCCCCCCTTCCCCCTCGCCCCCGTCCTCCTGTGTCCTGTGCTGTGTGCCCCCATCCACTCCTCTTCGTGGATCACGGTGAGCCGACGCACAGAAGTAACCAACGTGTCCCATCCCATGTTGACAAATGGCCATCATCAATGTATTCCGGAAACAACGTCTTCACCCACCGTGCTGTAAGCAACGGAGAGAGGACGGGGTGTTGGGGAGAGAGAGAGAGAGAGAGAGAGAGAGAGAGGGGGAGGGGGCGGTTGTACTCGAAACGGGGAACATCTTGGGAACAAATCGTCACCAAATGTAGGGGCCTAAAAGTGGAGGCAACTTACACACAGTTCTTCGTACGCGTTCCCTTCAATTGGTAATCGTTCCCTTCAATTTGTCTTTCCTTTCAATGTATAAGCAGCATTCCCTTCTGTTCGTACGTGATTCCTTCGATCTGTAGGAGACCCATTGCAATTGCATGTGTTCCCCTGAATGGCAAGTGTACCCACTAAGTTCGTATGTGTTCCCTTCAATTTGTTTGCAACTCATTCCATCTGTATGCGTCCCGTTCAACAGGCAAGATGAACACGGGCGTTTGTCAAACTCCACTGAAATGTCAAGTTAGGGGATATCTCCTCCCCCATCCCCCATCGGAAAACAAAACTAACAAACCAACCCAGAAAACAGCATAACGTGTGTTTGGGGAGAACGAAGCGTCTTTGGGGAGGAAGATGAAGAGACAGGAACGAAACATGCATGTAAAGAAAAAAATGAGTATTCGTGCTGATGAAATGGGGAAATACTGAATATTTAAGGTTCTGTGTGACTTCGCTGTATCAAAGGGAACTGATCACCTTGTATCCAAAGCGAGACAGATGAAGAGATGTGATGCGTTAGAAGGAGAGAGGAAGGGGGGGGGGGGGGGGGGGGGGGGGCGAGGTGATATGGGGGGGGGGGGGGGTGATAAATGGAAGGGAGGAAAGCAGGGGACAAAGTTGCCACACACAACAGACCATTAAATGGGGTTGGGACGGGAGGGGGGGGGGGGGGCAGGGAGGGGCAGAGAGGGTGAGAGGGGAGGATGGGGACGGGAGAGGTAGGAGGTAGGTGTCTTCCGTTCCCACACATGTGATAACACGGAGTCAGGGGGGAACAGGAGAGAGAGAACATTGTCATTAGACAGGTCTCGGCACGTAGGAGCTGTCTGTTGGGGAAGAAACAAACCCCTTGCTCTCCCGACACTCGCATCCCCGCCAGACCCTGTCCCCTAAATCCATCACCCCGCCTCGCATCCCCCATCACACGGACCACCTCACAGCGCGTGCAGCCGGTGTAGAAAAGCAGATGGTTCCCCCACCATTCTTTTTAACCCCCGGTTTGTTTCTTTCTCCTCGTGTGACACTCTTCTCCCGTTGTCTTGTTAGCTCTGCTGTGAGGACTTCAGACCTTGTGTTCCTGATCTCTTCATCACAGGAGAGGACACCTTGCACTTCTCATTTCAATGAGTAGTCTTGGCAGTTGGTTTGATGGCCAGTTCTTTCAGTACACGTCTGCGGAGCAGTACTTGATCTGTACAATGTAAGCTCCCATCACGCAATGGAGTCAAGTCCGTTCATTTCATTTTGACCAACTACTATTTTGACTGACACTTAAAAGCTATTGTCTTTCCATGTATTCTGCATTGCAATGTGTGACTGTTCATGGTAATGTTTTTTTTTCTTGCTTTTTTCTAGTTGATGGCGATGATGGCTTATGCTGTGTTGCTATCCTCCATACCCCGACACGGGGTGACACAAGATAAACATCGTTACGGGGACACTGAAAAGGATTCCGACCGGTAATACACTTAGGCACGGAAGAGGATCAATATCAAAACGCATTTAAAAAAAAAAAAAAAAAAAAGAAGAAAAAAAAACACCTTGAGTGGAGAATCAGAGAACAGCCGACCAGGAAAGCTGTCTCCGAACAAACAGCCGACCAGGAAAGCTGTCTGCGAACAATCACGCTCCGCGGAGCGCGTGAAGCACGTGATCTGTTTCACCACAGCATTCCGTACGTCAGCGAGTGACGTCAGTTTTGTATTGCTGACAGAACGTGACGTAGGCGCGGGGCAAAAGCTAACAATTGAAGGACAAAACAGACCCCCCAAAAAAAGGGTGAGGGAGGGGTTGCGAGGGAGAACAAAAAAAAAAAAAAAAAAAAAAAAAAAGCAAGAAAAAAAAGAAAGAGGGGGAAAGAAGGGTGGGCGGGGGGAGAGGCAGGAAAGAAAAACATATGACATACTTCGAGAACACACACGCATATATATATATATATATATATATATATATTTTTTTTTTTTTTGCTCCGACCTTCCACATTAACGAGCCTGAGTTTGCTGACATAACACCTCCTTCTCCCTTTTTCTGTCAGTTCAGCTTCTCCAGCACACATTAACCACCCACCCATCCTCTCCTTTATATCCGGAGGCCGAAACCAGCCGGGTAGGAAGTCCAGTCTGGGGCACCGCACCTCCCCTCCCCTTTCCTTCCTCCCGCCCTCACTCCCCCCCCCCTCCTCTCCTCCCCCCCCCCTCCCCCCAGGCCCCGTGTGGTCATAGCTCCATCTCTCAGCTGCTGCTGCTCTCATCAGGCGCTTCACACCTGTCGCTTCCTGCCTACCTGCGCGCCTACCTGTCACTCAAACCTCCCCCGGCGGGCCCCCGTCGCCACAACACAGCGGGCTAGCGCCTCATCCCTTGTTTCACTGTGAACACAGTGTGATGGAATGTACCTTACAGGGGGAGCAGTCTGGGGGAAGGGGGCGGGGGATGGAGTGTAGTGGGGGGGGGGGGGGGGGTGTGCATCCAACAGTTTGCGTCTCCTCTACGATCTGTCCTGTTCCCCCGTTTTGTATCATTCGTAGGCAAGATTTGTTCAAACGAATGCACGAAAACATGATGGCTGGCAGTGTGTGTGTGTGTGTGTGTGTGTGTGTGTGTGTGTGTGTGGGAGAGAGAGAAGAGAGAGAGAGAGAAGAGAGGAGAGAGGGAGATTTTTGTCCTTACCGGGAATGGTCTCCTAACAAGGGTATGTGTGGCGTCATAACAGTTACTTGTTATCATTAACGGTTTTGAAATCCATTACAAACCACGAACACAATAACAGTGATTAGATATCCACAGACCTGATTTTGACAATCGTACACATCACAAACCATCTTGACCATTCACCCGATTTCGAAACAATGTCGAAACAGTGTGTGTGTGTGTGTGTGTGTGTGTGTGTGTGTGTGTGTGTGTGTGTGTGTGTGTGTGTGTGTGTGTGTGTGTGTGTGTGTGTGGAGAGAGAGAGAGAGAGAGAGAGAGAGAGAGACAGAGAGAGAGAGACAGACAGACAGACAGACAGAGACAAGAGAGAGAGAGAGAGAGAGAGAAAGCGTATTGTTAGCGAGCGCTCTTCAAGTTGGTCCCACATCCCTTCATACCTATGTGCTATCGGGAATCCAGCCCCGAGACCTCCCTCCTAGCTTGGCTGACCAGGCAGGCTATCAGGGGGCCAATAATGTGCACAGCAATTCACGCTGTCAACCCTGTCATTTCACGTTCTTTAGAGCCCGGCCGACCGCAAGGGACAGGACAGAGTGGGGTGGGGGCGGCAGGAGCACATCGTGGTTGCTACCGTGTCAAAATGGATTCCATGTACGCATGTCTAAAAAAAATCCATTCCAAAACGTGCTGACAAGGCTTTAAACTGAACAAATTTTCCATAAAATTCAGAATGAAAATAACATTTAGCTCTTAAAAAAAAAAAGTGACGTGGTGGAACATTTCTATACAAGATGATCATAGAGTCTGCTGTGAAAGTGCTTATAATTGTCCAGTACACCCCTGATACTCTATGAGCACATGTTTCACAGACAGCGGCTCATCAGATGGAACGCACCACGAACAGGTGAGTTTTTAGTCCTATCGGCCATCGGCCCTTAAACACATGGAGTCCAAACGCATCACGGAGCCTCCTCACCTTCAAAAGATTGGGAGTGGCCAGCTGTTCTTGAGCCTAACATACTGTTGACTGCATTTTGGGTGTTGAATCCAATGGGACAATTCACCCCCCCCCTCTCTCTCTATGTATATATATATATATATATATATATATATGTATGTATGTTTGTACACATACACACACACATACATATATATGCATAAGAAGAGGGGCGTGACGAAAGCTCTTTGGGCAGCTTAAGATCATCATACATGCTGGATGTCGTCTTCATTCACCTGGATGGACACCAGTGATTCCAGAAACAAGCCTCTCTGTGGCTGAGGCCGACGACAGCATTCAATTGTCATTCATCTACATCATTTCAAAGCAAACACTATCGTGAGCCACGCACTGTGAGAATGGTGCGATCCTACTGCCTGCAGGTGTGTTAATGACATAATCCTCCCAGGGACAACGTCAGACCAACAGAACCTGACCACGTGGATGCGAGCTGGCGGCGGGGAAGGGATGGGGGGTGGGGGTGGGGTGGGGGGGGAGGTGTGAGGGGGAGGCAGGCAGTTGAAGGAGAGGGGAAGGGAAACCTTCAGTCTTTTTAAGGACCGGCTTGTGTACCTTGAAGGGTGGGGTCTCCTGTCTGGAGAGGGGGGAGGAGGGGGGAGGGGAGGCGACAAGACCGGGTGGGTTGTGAATGGCTGGCAACCTGTGCTGTAACTCGCCATCAGGTTCCTTTCTCTCCACCACCCCTCTCTACTTCTCTCCAGCATTGTTGACCGGATTTTCCGCCCGGCAGAAACCCTGTGGCCAGAGTGATGGACGAGAAAAGGATGAAGCCACAAAGTACCCGGCACAATGGAAGAGGAAGAGAGCCCACCCTGGACCGACCCTACCCCGTCGTCACCAGCCGCAGGGTTACAGAGGGAAAAGGATTTTCGCTCTCTAAGCCGACTTATCCCACCCGGGTGGCGAGGACGCCGCCCCGTCAGGCCTTCCAGGGATGGGGTTGGCAGCGTGAGTTCTCTCCCTTTCTCCCTCCCCCCCCCCACACCCCCCTCCCAGCGCGTTAAGAAGCGGACTGGGCCGGCTACTGGTTAATCCTATTAGAACTGCCACTTGCTGCTAATTGGCACAGACCTTCACCTTCCCCCCTGGCGGGTGGCGCGGGATTCAGAGACAGCAGACTGTAACGAACACTGCATTGGGAACGAACAGGAAGGGAATGAACTCTGTCTTGATTCCACGCGTTCCTCCCCCTTGCTTCTGTAAATGTGTTACTGTTCTAATAATTGTAGCAATAGTAGATGTAGAGTTGTAGCTGAAGTAGTAGTAGTGATTGTAACAATTCACTGAGCATTCCACATGGTTTCGTCGATGTTTGTTTGCTAACGGGTATCTGCCATGTCCTCTGGGTATCATTACCGTTCTTCTAAACTTTCATTGTGTCTAGGTCTTCAATTATCATCTGTCCATTGTAAACGTTTTCCGATTTAATGAGATCTGTTTACTCAATTGTCCAATCCATTCATTCCTCCAAAAAATCATTGGAAATGTGAACAATTCCGCTGGAGCCATGCTACACCCTCAAGTGCGCGTGATGTGTGTGGTGTGTGTGTGTGTGTGTGTGTGTGTGCGCGCGCGTGAGTGCGACAATGTGTGTGTGTGTGTGTGTGTGTGTGTGTGTGTGTGTGTGTGTGTGTGTGTGTGTTGTGCTTTAGGACTATTGTTTCAAAACAATTCGCGAAATGTCGTGTGTGGATGTCCTTAGCCTGAAACCAGACCGGCGACTTGAGATGGGTACAAACAGGCGTGGGTGGGGTCGGCCATGGGGCAGGCCGCTCATCACCTGAGCGAGCCGCACAAAGAGAAAGAGGTCAGCCTACTCACCAGGCAGGATGCGAAACTGAAAATTTGTCAACAGATAAGGCAGGCAGGCAAACGCACAAACCAGGCTTACGAGCGACACTTGAGCGGCGTGACCATGACTACTCAAGTTCGACGCATTGTCGTGTAGGGGTAGGAGTTAAAGCTGCGGTCACTGGGGATAGTTGTGACACTCAGCAGCTAACACCCCTGCATCACAGGGTACGTGTCAGCTTTACGCCTGGCTGTCATGTCACACACAAGGGGGGCGAGGTGTGTGTGTGTGTGTGTGGGGGGGGGGGGGGGGGGGGGGGGCTGTACATTTCAACCCACACAGTAAATCACAAAAGGAAAACCAAACTAACATGCTGAACGCTGTAGCCAACTGTAACTGCCGTTTGAACTTTTTCTGAGAAGACGAACGCGTCATTTGGCCACTAAATGCCACAGCCGCGAGATTTACTGCATTGTTTGACATTGGCGCACCCCATTGTCGTCAAGCACGGTACCCCAATCGCCTAAACACTGTGATAAGACATGCTTTTTTTCCCTTTCTCTCCTTTCTTTTTATTTTTAAGTGGAACTGAACCCTCAGCCGCTCAAGTGCACGTGGAAACTCAACAACACGTTCATTTTCAACACGAACAAGACACTATCCAGTCTGTTGGCTGCGTGACAAATAACCCTTGATGGAACTATGATGCAAAGTGCATTTTGAAAATAATGAGGATGGTTGAATACAACGGCAAGTTACCTGACGAACCAGATGGGGTAAATCTGCATTGGTTCAGGCAGTTCTGATACACCCCCCCCCCCCCAACTGTTGGCGAGGGTATCAATAGTTACGCTATTCACGGCAATCATTCTCTTTTGGTTTTTTAAGTAAAGCATTTGTTTGCTTCTTGCTTACATATGGGATGCCCACCACCAGCCAATATTTATTTCCCGTCCTTTTAAATTTTTTGTTTAATGTCGTACTTTTTTTTTTTTTTTTTTTTTTACGACCGTAGATAAGGAATGAAAAAAGGATGACTCGCCACATTAAAAAGGGTGGCGACCTAACGTGCATTTCCCACCCGATTCGCTCCCATCCATTCTGGAGGGTATGGCCGGTTGCCCTGATGTCAACTCTCCTATCTGACGCTATCGGGGACCCCAAATCCTGGGGTGATCATGCTTTATCTGACTGCTTTTATTAAAGCGGGATCAGGATGAAGGGAGGAAGGCAGGAGCAAGAACAAACAATGGGTTATGCCAGCTCCTGCCACCACAGATTACACCTGTCACATCAACTTTTCATTAGCTTTAATGAAATTGCCCCTGCTGGCAGCGGCAGCAGGCGGCACACTCACCTTTTATCTTCCTCCTTTCTTTCGGGTTTTTTTTGGAGGGGTGGGGGGTGCGAGGTGGTGGTGGTGGACATTATCATCATCATGTTTTTTTCCAGTAACCAGACATCTCCCAGATGTGTAGCGTGTAGCAGCGAGACAAAAATGGATACACCTCCACCAGACAACTCCACAGACATGGCTGACATGACACATGAACTTTCTAAAAACAACCAACCAACTAGAACACTTAAAAACAGAAACAGACAAACAAAATAAATCAAACACCCCCATCCCTCCTAAACTACCACTATTTGTTGATACTGAACCGTTTCTATTCCGACACCTTTTTTTTCAAGAATTCTTGTAGGTAACTGCATTTTACATTCATCTCGTGGGTAACAGGCATCGACAACGTTATGTGAAATTACGCTGACAATGCTTTTTGGAAACCTATAGAAACAGATGCTGACTTGCTTAGGTATTATTTTTGGTGGATTATGTTAAAGTTCTGAATCTTTAAAAAAAAGTACCTCTCTCCCCTCACAAATGACCGACTTCACTCAAAAACTGTAATCTTTTTGTGACATATAAACCATCCTGTTTTCATGAAACACGGGTAATGATGCAGTGGAAGATAAACTTTGACCAAAAAAAGAAAGGTAGCTCCAGCCGCTGCTCCTCCAGGCCCCCCAGCCAGATAACGACAAGACCGGCTGCGACAGTCCCGAAGCAGCAGATGCTGATTCTCAGACAGGCCGAGCTCAAGGGCAGCCCATCTTCTATCGTCAGCGAGAGAGAGACAGATAGACAGATGACCCGGTATCTTCCGTGCCACGGACCACCTTGAGGGATGGTCGTCACGCAGCGGCCGCCCAGGTTTCTTTCTTTTTCTTGTTCCCCTCCATCTTCTCTGGGCCAAGCCTCCACTTGCAGGCCCCGTGCTGGGGGCCAGAGGGAGGTCTGATAAGGCAGCAGCTTGATCGTCCGCCTACTTTCACAGCCTCCGCATCACGAACTGGGCCTGCCGAGCTGCCCATAATCTCCTTTTGTAGTGCGGCCCGCCTTATGCAAGTTCCGTTTGCAGCCGCTGACCGGTCAACAATGGTCGAGTGGAAAGCGAGGTCAGCGTGGAGCCTTGGACGAGGGGGGTTGGGGGGGGGGGGGGGCGGCGACTGTCGACCAACTTCCTTCCCCTCGTGAATGAATAAGTAACACCGATATCAACCGCTCAGACGGCGACGGTTCCCTGAAATACGGTCATTTTGTGAATAAATAACACCAATGGCAGCCAATGAGATGACAGCGGTTCTGGGAAATTCGTTCCTTTAGACAGTGACCAGTCAGGTGACAGCTGCCTCCGAAATTCGTTCATTGCGTGGATAAATGACACCGATAGCAACCAACAAGACCTGTCTTAGAAAGTCGTCCATTTCTTGAATAAATTCGCCAATATCAATGAATTAACGACGCTTGTGAGTTTAAATTCGTTTGCGTACTTTCATTTCATACATTGTTTGTCGTTGCGAAGTATTCATTTCTACTTGATTTTTTTTAATGTTTGCACATTACAACAAACCACGGGCATATCAGGAGAATAAACAGTGGTTGTATGGCAGAGTTGGAGGAGGAGGATCCGTGGCGTTATTTTTTTTAATGTTTGCACATTACAACAAACCACGGGCATATCAGGAGAATAAACAGTGGTTGTACGGCAGAGTTGTCGGAGGTTGATCCGTGGCGTTACTTTTTTTTTATGTTTGCACATTAGAACAAACCACAGGCATATCAGGAGAATAAACAGTGATTGTACGGCAGAGTTGTCGGAGGAGGATCCGTGGCGTTGAGGTTCTCAAAAATGATGATGTGCTGCTTTCTGCATCGTGGTATAACCATCGACAATCTACGTGCGTCATTACCATCATCATCTTCTCCCCTGTTTTTTTTTTTTTTTTTAATTTTGTTTATGTGTCTTTTTAATATATATATACTAACTTATTTGACTATACTGGGCAATTTCATCCTTGCAGCGGACCAAAGTAGCGACAGAAAAAGACCATTTTTACCCAAGAAATAGATTTTTTGAAGCGATGATCAATGACAATGGTTGGTGACATCAGAGATAATGCTGATGATGCTGTTTTGTTCCAGTATGGTTCGAGACGACATGGTAGAGCTGTTCTCTATGCTTGCTTCCATGACATATCCCGGCCTGAGAGACCGACACCTGCAGTGTTGTTGGTCAAGGAATGTGAACAAAAGTCATGGAAACGCGTGAACTAAACTGATTAAGCTCGAGAATGTGGTTTCAGGCGTTCCATCTGAGCTAACAGCACACACCACAACGGTAGAAAGCGGCCAACACCCCCGTCCCTCAAAAAAAAAAGTTCCCACCAATAAATGCCTCTGAAGGAAATCACCACCATCTCTCTCTACCACTGCTGTCTCTACCACTGCTCTCTCTACCACTGCTCTCTATGCCACGACTGCATATCAAGCGATACAGTTAGCTCTCTAGTTTCTTGTTATTTGGACACCTTAAAGATCTGCCCTCGCCAGAACAGTGCTTGTCTTTGACCATCTTGTTGACTGACTTCTCCAAGCCTTTCGTCATGCAGCTCCCTCCGCCATTAAGCATTCTGCCCTAGGGTGCAGGACCCTAGAATGTTGCAAAGAATCTGCAGAAGTATCTGCACTCCCACACACCAAGACATTCACCCTGTTCTCCAAGTACATGCAGTCAGCTTTTACTGTTGTGTTATCTGTTGGTTTCTCTTCTTCATTTCACCTTTTTTTTCTCTCTCGCTATTCTGTTTTGTGGACTGGAGGAAAGAAAATATACAGGTTCCCTGAATCATGTTCCCTGAAAGCCTCTTTCCTCTTTCCATTTCATTTTTATTGGTTTCTTTCCATTCTTCATCATGTTGCTCCCACCCCTAATCTCTCCCCACCCCCTTTCCCTTCATTAATTTTCATTTCCATTTTCACTTTCTCTTTTCCTTCGTCACTTATTTCATTTTTTTGTGTGGGTCAGCTGCTTCAGTGAGCTGCCATTGAAAAACAAACAAACAAACAAAAAAAAAAACACCCGTGCCATCCGCGTCAGGGTGCAGAGCACAAAAGGCGGGTATCCTGGCTGCCCTGAGCGGATGTCGAGGAATCTGTGGGGCTCTAAAGGCGCCCTGCTCGTTCATCAAAGCCTGGCCTGGCCCTGCCGCCACGGCTCGGGCCCAAAGAAATCCCCTCCCTTATTGATGACGACCCCTCCTGTACAGCCGCCATTGTGACGGGGGGAAGGGGGGGGGGGGGGCGGCGCTAGGCGACCAGGGAGACGACTCTCTCTGACCTACGTCACCGAGTTCTGCCTCTTTGACCCAGCACCGCTTTCACACTTACGACGCATACACCTCGGCTGGGAAGGAGGAGAAGAAGGAACGTTTAAAAAAAAAAGCTGCAGTGAGTGTGTGTGTGTGTGGGGGGGGGGGGGGGGGAGAAGGAGGGATATCAATGCGATCTGACGAGCAGCCAGCACAGAGAGAGAGAGAGAGAGAGAGAAGAGAGAGAGAGAGAGAGAGGAGAGAGAGAGAGAGAGAGGGTAGGTGAAAAGGGAAGCCTATAACGGTAATGTGATGAATGACTGAAAAGGCCAGAATCGGGTATAAGCAAAAAAAGACGGTCGCTAGTCAACACCAGGGAACAGTAGAGCTCTGAGCTTGCCTGGGACGGGAAGGGGAAGGGGGGGGGGGGGGGCGGGAGAACGGGGAAAGGGTGAGCGGGGAGATGAGAAGGGGTGGGGGTGGGGGGGTGGGGAGGGGGTGGATGAGAAGGGCAGGATGAATGACTCAAAAGACGATCTCATAAAAAACCAGCTCCGGACTGATTGCGGGTAACGGGCATTTAGAGCCGAGATGCAAGCCCCGACAAGTCTCTCTCTCTCTCTCTCTCTCTCTCTCTCTCTCTCTCTCTGATGGGGGCTTCTCCCCTCCCTTTCCCCACCCTGGCTCCCTCTGCAAATCAGACCGTTCTGTCCGTACCCGAGTTTTGTCACGGGCCGACGACGGGGTAGTCTCTCTCTCTCTCTCTCTCTCTCTCTCTCTCTCTCTCTCTCTCTCTGTGGCTCAGGTCCGGCGAACAACAAACCCACGGTCCAGCCAGCCGACGGCCGTTAAACGTGTGTGTGGGTCCAGCAGGCTCTGGTTCCGGACGCTTCCAATCAAACGGACAAAAGAAAAGCCGGTAGGTCAGGAACAGGGCAGAAAATGAACAGAGCGGAGGGGTGAGGTGGAAGGGGGAGGGGGGGGGGGGGGGAGAAAGAAGGAGAGGAAGAGAAAGTGGGTGGGGTTGGGGTGGGGATGGGGGTGGGGGAGAGAGCAGGAACGGTACAGAGCCCACCCAAAAGTGGATTGCATAAGTAGATGGGGAGGGGGGAAGGAAAGACCAACACAAGCCAGCGGACCTCAAAAGCAATATGTACATATTGTTTGAGTACCAAAAGGGTAGGCCGTGGAAGAAGCAAAGTGGGCAGGCGGGCAACGTGCGACGCAGGCAAGACTGGCTGACCGCCGTCTAGGTGCAAAACCTGGCCGACAAGGACAGTTAATGTCGTACCACTACTATCCAGCACTCCGAGGGAGGGAAAAAGAAGAGAAAAAAAAGACGGGTGGCTGGCTGCGTGGTGGTGGAGGACAGAAGGCCGGATTACAGGCTTTGGGCCTCTCTCACACCCCGTGTGTATCATTACTGTTCCAGGCCACCCTAATAACGGTTCCTGCCTGACTTGGCCAACCTGCACGGCTTTCCTTCCAGGTGTGTGTGTGTGTGTGTGTGTGTGTGTGTGTGTGTGTGTGTAAGAGAGAGAGAATTTGTGTGTGGTTGTGTGTGTGTGTGTGTGCGCGCGCGCGCGCGCGTGTGTGTGTGCGTGTGTATGTGTGTGTGTGTGTGTGTGTGTGTGAGGAGAGAGAGAGAGAGAGAGAGAGAGAGAGAGAGAGAATTTGTGTGTGTGTGTGTATGTGTGAGTGCCAGGCCTAATACCTGTTGAGGGAACTATGGACACAAAGCAAAAGATAAATAGAAAAACAAACAACAAAACAGCAACAAATGAAAATGTAAAAGATAAATGACCCTCTCTCTCTCTCTCTCTCTCTCTCTCTTATATATATATATATATATATATTATATACATATATGCCGAACAAGTTAGTACGCTAGCCATTTTTCTGTCATTTTATCTATCTATCTATCTATCTATATATATTATATATATATATAAAGATGGCCACTGTAGGGTGCATCTGCATGTGCGAGCCTATAAACGATGGGAAATACATGTGAGTTTGTTTCAGACAGTGAGACAGTCGAATCACACACACACACACACACACACACACACACACACACACACACCACAAAAAAAAAAAGAAAAAAAAAAGAAAAGAAAAACACGTGCTAGGAAACAGGACGTTTGCGGGCAAACGGTTGTGTGTGAAGTCATAAGCAAGCAAACTACTCCCCAGCCCAACAACTGGAGATGGGAAACCCTGACCCATCACGACACTGGCGCTAACGGTTGCTGACAGTTGTTGTGGCCCACCACCAGGGAAGGAAGAAGGAAAAAAAAAAGTCCCCCAAAACAGGAGTGGACAACCCCAGTAGCCTGAACCATGGATGTCTTGGCACAGTCGGCTGCCTAAATCCTCCCAAGCTGTGCCAATAAGCAGCACAGCAGCTTAGCCCCCGCAGGCCCGTCCCCGACTTAAAACTGCTCAAGCGACTGTTGAGGCCA
>CM065725.1:1320351-1347851 GCA_033310375.1 Conus canariensis | reverse complement strand
TTCATGTGTGTGCGTTCATGCGTACTTATGTTCATGTGTGTGCGTTCATGCGTACTTATGTTCATGTGTGTGCGTTCATGCGTACTTACGTTCATGTGTGTGTGTTCATGCGTACTTATGTTCATGTGTGTGTGTTCATGCGTACTTATGTTCATGTGTGGTGTTCATGCGTACTTATGTTCATGTGTGTGTGTTCATGCGTACTTACGTTCATGTGTGTGTGTTCATGCGTACTTATGTTCATGTGTGTGCGTTCATGGTACTTACGTTCATGTGTGTGTGTTCATGGTATTATGTTCATGTGTGTGCGCTCAAGCTGAAAGGACATGCCTGTTACTTTCATGAATGCGCACGCACGCACGCTGTGTAGCGGCTTGTGTGCATGCGAGCATATGTGTGTCTGAGTGCATACATTTGTGTGCATGTGTGCACGTAGTCTCCTTCTGACTTGGTTATATATACACATATGCAGGTAAAAGGGACAGAGGGTGTGTGTGTGTGTGTGTGTGTGTGTGTGTGTGTGTGTGTGTGTGTGTGTCTTTGCTTCAGAGCAGGTGAATAATTCATTTCCGACTTCCTCCGAACAATAGTCTTGTGCAAGGCAGTTCAACTGTTCAGGGTCCCCCTACCAGTTCAGCTCTGCATAATGAAGCGTTTTGATCCTCTGAAAATCAGAGAGAGAGAGAGAGAGAGAGAGAGAGAGAGAGAGAGAGAGAGAGCAATGACTATGTATATATAATGTCTGTGTGTGCGTGTGTGTGTGTGCGAGAGAGAGAGAGAGAGAGAGAGAGAGAGAGAGAGAGAGAGAGAGCAATGACTATGTATATATAATGTCTGTGTGTGCGTGTGTGTGTGTGTGTGTGTGCGAGAGAGAGAGAGAGAGAGAGAGAGAGAGAGAGAGAGAGAGAGAGAGAGAGAGAGAGAGAAGACTGACGGACGCAGGACAGACAGAGAGAATCAGTGATAGAGAAGGAAAATGAGTGTGTGTGTGGAGAGAGAGAGAGAGAGAGAGAGAGAGAGAGAGAGAGAGAGAGAGAGAGAGAAGAGAGAGACAGACAGACAGACAGACAGACAGACAGAGAAACAGAGACAGAAACGACAAGCAGGCAGAAGGTGACTTCAGTGTTATACCGATGCAGGCATGCTGTCTGTACATGATCCCGCCGACTCTGGCTCTGTCAAAACCTCTCGCTCCACGCCGAACCTCCGCGAGGTACGGGGTAAATCAGGATCTTAGGCGCGCGGCAGGTATCAGCCGGGCGGGCCTGAGCCACACGGCAGGTATCCCCTCCCAACCTGTCCCTACAGCCCCAGACCCCGAGCTTCAGGACTCCACGCTCCGTCCAGACTTGTCCTTCCCTCTCCCCGGCTCTCAGCACCTGCACGATCCTTGTCTAGCCAGCTTTTTAGCGTTGCGGTCCCGGGTGACGGAGCTATGCCGCCCCTCCCCGCCCCCTCTTCCCCCTCCCTGCTCCTCCTATCCCTGATGTATTGAGGGAGGGCCGAGATTGGGGCCCTTTTGCCTGGTCGTGCCCTCGCAATAAATACATTCTCGCATCTCCTTAGGATGACTGCAGGTGCTCCAAGCCGCCAGGTAAATAAGGCCTGATCAAACATCCCGGTGCGCTCTGACCTCCCATCCTACCTCCTCCCTCAACCACGCCCCCTTCCACCCCCCCCTCTCTCTCTTTTCCTATCCCTCCTTTTCTTTTGTGGCTGAGGCCTCACTCTCCTCGTGCAAGCCTCCACACCACACACCCTCCCTTTTCTTTTCTTCGAGGCACTTCTCATAAAGTCGAGTGTGAAAGAAAGGGGCGAGTCAACGTCAAACGGCAAAGCGTCCTGATCTGCATTGAGTGCAGGAGTGTCGCTTACACCCTGGCTGCGGTTGGGATGAGGGGGGGAAGCCTGTACATTGGGAAACCACTGCAGCCTCTTGAACTTTGTTCTCTACACTCCTGTTCCCTGGTTGGTTTGACCAGTAACGTTAAACACAAGCTGAAACCTGGGACAGCGTTGCTCAATGCGCATTTTCATTGTGTCAGCATAGAATTACACAGCACCCTCGCCTACACGTTGGCGAGTGAGAACGTTAAAAGTAGATGTAACTAACATAAGCCCCCCCCCCCCCCCCCCCCGACTTCCCATCTTCCTCCTCCCGTGAGAGCTATCAGTGTATTACGCTGATCACCATGTTACACAGATGATACTACTGCACCGATTACAGTGTTACACAGATCACATCGTTACACTGATCACACTATTTCACTGATCACCATACAGCTCTCAACGTACAAAAAAGTAAATGACCTAAGGTGAAATACTTTCCACCCTAAAGTACCTATGGAAGACATCAACTGCACCGACTCTGTATTTTCCTCATGGAAGAACCAAAGCATGTTCAAACCCTGATTTCTTCAGCATGATCACGGATCCTCACAGTTGAAGAATGAGAATCTACCAATTAAGTCCTGTTGTTTACGGCTGGGCCAACCACTGGGGCCATATCAGTTACACACAAAACTATGTAACCATTGACATGCGAAGACTAACATTCAAAAGCGAGTCGTCACAAACGACTAGACTGATCTAAAATAAAAGCTGTCACCGAACATTGCCCATAATATTGATCGTTCGGACACTTTGATCAGAATAAAAAACGCTTTTTACTGGCTAATATTATGTGTGCGCTGGATTTTCCACATCTTTTAGGGAGAGGTAGGAGGGATAGGGAAGTGGATACTGAACAATGGCGAAACTTCAGACAGCTGGGTTCTCCTTTTACGCATTAAGCAAATGAAATTTGAATTGTTCTTTGAAAAACTTCCGACATCTTAAATGATTTGATTGGCCGATGTGAGCCCAACCATCCTGAAACATCCGGGATCGGTTTCAACTCTAACCAAACCACCTGTCTGTGACCGCTAGTTCAAATCCCGACAGGTAAAAACTCTAGTTAGCAAACCAAAGCAGGCGCCTGCTAAACCGCCCCGCGCGTGTGAGCTCCTAACGGGTGTTGGTAAGGTGGATGCCAAGTAGGGTGGCCGGGTGTGTGGGGTAGGGGTGGAGATAGGGGTGGGGGTGGGGGTACCCAGGGTACGATTGATCGAGCGGGGCCCCGGGATGACACCTAACGGGCGTCCTGGTACCCCGACCCGCCTTGCCTCTTATTGCCACTGCTGATAATAAATCTGCCCTCCCCCTCCCCTTCCTTCTCTTCTCTCTAGGTGCACGGGCTGCAAGGGACCCCGATCGACTGTGTTCCCCGGATTAAAATCCCTGCTACCAGGAAGCCTGATTGTATTCCCCGGATTAAAATCCCTGCTACCAGGAAGCCTGAGGGACTGTATTCCCCGGATTAAAATCCCTGCTACCAGGAAGCCTGAGGGACTGTATTCCCGGATTAAAATCCCTGCTACCAGGAAGCCTGATTGTATTCCCCGGATTAAAATCCCTGCTACCAGGAAGCTTGATTGTCTGTATTCCCCGGATTAAAATCCCTGCTACCAGGAAGCCTGATTGTCTGTATTCACCGGATTAAATCCCTGCTACCAGGAAGCCTGATTGTCTGCATTCCCCGGATCAAAATCCCTGCTACCAGGAAGCCTGAGGGACTGTATTCCCTGGATTAAAATCCCTGCTACCAGGAAGCCTGATTGTCTGTATTCCCCAGATTAAAATCCCTGCTACCAGGAAGCCTGATTGTCTGTATTCCCCGGATTAAAATCCCTGCTGTACGGGACCCTTCTCGTCGTAAGCGTTAAAGTCCCACACTCTAATGACCGTAGGCGCACGGACCTATCAGATATTCACCGGGCCTGGGGCCGTCGTAAAGCGTGAAGTCCCACACTCTAATGACCGTAGGCGCACGGACCTATCAGATATTCACCGGGCCTGGGGAAATGATGGAAGGACGAGCCCGTCCCTCTCCTTCCGCTGCCCGAACGTTCCCTGACCAGAATCAGGTACACCTTTCATACTGGATGGACAGAGAGGTACACCTTTCATACTGGATGGACAGAGAGGTACACCTTTCATACTGGATGGACAGAGAGGTACACCTTCATACTGATGGACAGAGAGGTACACCTTTCATACTAGATGGGCAGAGAGGCTTTTCAAGCCGTAAACATCCGCTCTCACGAGTGGTTTGACGTCACGGCTGTCCGCAAGGCGAACGCTCTGATCATTTCGTCATAAGGTTCTCGTCGTTACTCCCGGATTTCAAGTCCCAGTCCTTGCGTAGAAAAAAACAGTCAAACGGCGATCTGTGAGCAGCCTTCCAATGTTTATCACTTTGTAGAATTCTGCCCGGTTGTGGGACGGGGCGGGGTGGGGCGGGGGTGGGGGGAAGGGAGGGTAGAGAGGGTGGGAGGAGATGTAGTTAGGGCAGGTCTAAAACAACAAGTGTGGGGTGGAAATGGTTGTGTGTGTAGGAGTGGGAGGGGAAAGAAGGGGGGGGGGGGGGGTTGTTAACGAATAACATCGTAGTATTTACCAGGAGTTTTTGTGTTTAACTTTCATTTTTGGGGAAGAGAAAAGCTATGAAAATTTCGAGTAAATGTAAACAAAAAGAAACAAACAAAACAAAAACAAAACAAAACCCAACAAAATCAACCTCTGTAACAAAGTGGCAAAGGTGATTAAAAGGAAAACATGTCAATCTCCACTAAAAACTAAAGCGGATGGTACGGAAGGATTCTTCGTACCTCCAACATTCCACCGGCAGGACAGACCTGACCAGGGTTACTTTTCCCACCGACCTGCGGGGCTTTGGGGACTGGGGGAGGCCGGAAAGGAGGGGGTGGGGGTGGGGAGAAACTGAACACCCTCCATAAAGACAACTCAAGGAGGAGTAAAGAAAGGGGGAGATGGTCGGAGACTGACTGGCTGTGGACAAAACACCCGGCTAGATGCAGATAACCACGGGAAGGAAGGAGGACGGGGAGGGGGGGGGGGGGGGGAGGGAGGGAAGGGGAGGGGTGTGTGTGAAGATGTCAGGTAGAAAAATGGGTAGCTTGAGGGCCAAGACATACTGAAGTACTAAAAATAGGGGGCAAAAAAGAAAAAAGAAGAAAAAAGTACCCGAAATATAAGTGATGGAGGCTTGACCTGGATGCAGCCCTACCCAGGTCGGCTGAACTATAAACATCAATAAAGGCTGGGCCTGCCCACAGATCAGGAAGTGGAAGAAAAGGGGAGGGGGAAGAGGGTTGGGAGGGGAGCCGGGGAGGAGGAGTGGGGGGATCCGTTTGTTTGGCATTATGTTTTACGACCCAAACGAGCCTCACGGAACAAGAATCTCAATTACACGATAAATATTCTGATTTTCATTCGATTTGGAAATCTCTCAGGGAAGGGTGTTCTTTGGGAGATTCTCTTGTCATCTCTCTCGCGTTGTCAAAGTCGTTCCAGATTCAGACTACAGATATGGAAATCAAATGGGCAAAGGAAGCGAGCAAAACAAAAAATCAATGATGCAGAATAAAATCTGCATAAGAACTCGAGATAGCCCAGTTCAACTATTCACGTTCATTATAAAGATAACGCCCCGAAACGATCGGAATCTTGTTGGGAAAGAGGCAAACAAGCGGTAAAAGAAGTGGAATACCCGTTCCTTGGGTTCACGTGTCACTGACGTGGACAGGTTCCCTTCTGCTATGACAGCGTCCTTCTGTTTTGGAAATGCCCATAGCAAGGCATCTCTTCCCTGTTCCCGCCTCCACCGCCGACTGAGGACGTGGAGTCCCCCCCCCCCTCCCCCCCGCCGCCCACACCTGCAACCGAGGACGGAATAGCTGGGCTCTGGGGGCCCGTCTCCATGGGAGACTCGCCGAAGCCTGGCATGGAAAATTCATGTTCTTCTTGTCCGTCAAGCGATCAATACGGGTATCTTTCGGACGAGCCCGATCCTGTTCTTTCTGCTTCGGGAGACAGGAGTCGGGTAGATTTCATCGACTGTACAGGCGGGGAGGCGACGACGGTTATCTGATCACGTGACAAATTCACGTCACCGCAGTTTGTTTTGTTCAAGAGAGAGAGAGAGAGAGAGAGAGAGAGAGAGAGAGACAGAGACAGAGACAGAGAGACAGACAGAGAGAGAGAGAGAGAGAGACAGAGAGAGAGAGAGAGGAGGGGGAGGGTTATGGAGTCTGACACCCTCTCCTCAACTCAGAGTAATGTCCCACACCATTCTCCAGCCGGTATTGCATAGGGTGCGTTGTACAGGCAGTAACCTAAGCTTGGGCAGAGGGTGCAGCAGCGAATTATTCATGGGTTGGTGTTAGTTGCACAAGGTGAAACTCGAGATCTGGAGAGTCGGCACCAGAGACGTCACAGTCACGCTCGTTCTGACCGTTAAGGCGTTCTTCGTCCGACATTTCTTTTCACAGTATGCTAGCTACAACGACCCGACTTGCTAGAAAGCGCCTGTAAACCTGGAGCGCCTCCTAACATCCTTAATGACAAAATCGGGCATCTGTACATGAATAACACTGTAGGGCTCTTTGATGCCAGATCAAACAAGCAAAAGCGCAGTTGAAAAAGACCGTATTAAAAAGCACAAGCATGTTCACAGATTGTCTAAATCCCTCAGTATCTTGCGGTGTTTGGTCAATATTGCAAGTTAAGCAACCAGTTTTAGTTGTCTTCAGGAAAGCATGACTTTAAGAGTTCAATGAGTGACACCACTATGTCAGTTCTTCATTCATGCGACTAATACACACCTGTCTACTGAGAGCGATGTATGCACGTGAACGACGGGAGAATAAAACAGCTTGATCCAGATGAAGATGCTGAGCATCACTCGGAACAATTGTCTGTCTTCCACGCTATCCGCATTGAGGCACCAACTGCTCAGTCGTCCATCTTCGATTTCATCCCCATCGTAAATGTTTCTGTTGTCATCTTCTGTCCCAGGTCCCACCGAGTCTCCAGAGAATGTCACTGACACTCAGCCAGCTGACTTCTCACTCGGTACCGAGGAATGCATGGAATGGTTCTACGGCATCTTCGCCGTGTCGCTCAGCACTCCTCGCTTAAGTTCCTTAACTACCTCGGGTTCAGGTCCAGAGAGAGAGAGAGAGAGAGAGAGAGAGAGAGAGAGAATGGCAAAGAATGGAGGATTGTTTTAGTCAGCTTAGGCCACAGCCCCTTCTGAAGGGGGGAATCCAAACATCACATCTGGCACATTGACAATGACCATAAGAGACACATCTAAACACCGAGAATAAAGTTCTAACGTCTGTGACGAAAGAGCATCACTGGCACATGCTTCGATATTAGCATTCAGATTCTTTAACTGCGTCAGCACGCAGAGAGAGAGAGAGAGAGAGAGAGAGAGAGAGAGAGGAGAGAGAGAGAGAGAGAGACTGGGTGGGTGTGGCAGCCAAAACGCGCACGCCTTCTTTTCCCAGGCTCCACGTGTTCTTTGGTGGCCTCCAGACTGGCGAAGGGAGCGTGTTGTGACCTGCCCTGGAGCTGCTAACGCCGGTCTTCACACTTGGACAGTCAGTCCTCTCTGACGTTTCTCGCTGTTGACTTAGGACACTAACGGCCACCCTGCTCGTCAGGTGACAGACACAACGGATGTCACTCCACGCTTCCCTCATCGCTTCATTGAGTTTCCCCTCCCCTCTGTCAGTGAGCGAGTGAGCGAGTGTGTGGTGTGTGTGTGTGTGTGTGTGTGTGTGTGTGTGTGTACAGACACTCGTGTGATGCAACTTTGGCCTATCCGTACAGTTCTTCTTGTCTGTCTTTGCTTCCTTCCTGCCACTGGTCCATCCCATCCCTATCCCCGTCTCCCCTCTCACCCCCCCCCCAGTTCCCTAGGTGTCTCATTTCCTTAGGATGGTTCCTCGACTACAGGGCGCAATCGAAGCTTCACACAAAAAGACTCATCCATAGCATCAACAAAGAATGCTTGGAAACCCTCAACAGTCCCACCGTCCTCCTCCCTTCCTGCCCCCACCCTAGACAACTGACAGATAAGCAAACCGAGACGGTCCGATGACTACCACGCCAGACACGCAACACTCCCAAACCCTTGGCTTGGCAAATGACTTTAGTTGTTGTTTTTTTATCTCCTGCTAAACAATAGGCGCTAATGTTGGTGGGAGGAAGGGGAAGGAGGAGGAGGAGGGGGGGGGGTGTTATCCCGACCCCCTTCCAGCAATGAGTGGCCCAAGCCAAGTGGGGAAGCCGAGAAGCTTACAGAGGTAACGGAGGTAACTCTTCCTGACCGAAGATTCCAAAGTGTTGAGGAGCCCTGCTGTGGCGAGGAGAGAGAGAGAGAGAGAGAGAGAGAGAGGTTATGACACAATCCAATGTGGAGACAGGCGGATGTTCACCATCTTGCCCATTGTGTCGTGACTACCATTGTCACAACTTGTTCACTGTCAGGTTTGCTCTCTGTCTCTCTCTGTATTTCTCTGTCTCTCTCTGTCTGTCTGTTCTTCCCTTTCTTTTTTGTCACCTCTATCAAACGCTAAGGGTCCTGTGTGGCAATAATACGACAGAGACAGAAGAGGAGGAGGAGGGGGAAGGAAGAAGGAGGAAGAAGAGGAGGTGAGAATGCGAGGAGGAGAAAGAGAGGCGGCGTCGGGGTGGTGAGAGCCAACAGACTGAAGGAGAGAGAGAGAGAGAGGAGAGAGAGAGAGAGAGAGAGAGAGAGAGAGAGAGAGGATGAGCAGAGAGAGAGAGAGAGGATGAGGAGATGAGAGAGAGAGAGAGAGAGAGAGAGAGAGAGAGAGAGAGAGAGAGAGAGCAGTTGCGTGCAATCTGGAAAAGACGGAAACACACTGGTCAGGAAAACAACAACAAAAACCAAACAAACAAAAACTCCACAACTGTGCATGTGAAGACGCTGGATGAACGACACGCGAACGAACATTTGAGGTGTCTGAACGAGACAACTTAATCATGCCGCAGAGAAACTTGTGTCTGCCTGCGTGGGAGTTGACATCTATTGTCGGCAGCCCACGAAGGAGGCAAGCTTACAGATTGTATCACTGAACACAAAGGGGGCCACAACATTGGCTTTACACCACAGACGTTGCAAATGTCTGCTTCTTTGTCTAACCAAAAGCCGCCTTCTGTTAAGCTCAGTTCTGACTTCATGTAATTAGGAGTAATAGTAGCAGCAGCAGCATAGTGGTGATCATGGTAGGAGCAGTATCTGTATGTGGTGTCTTTCACCGCCCATTTGTCCACACATAGCTGGCTCGGTGCGTGTGTGCGAGCGCGCGTGCGTGCGCGCTTGCTTGTTGCTTGTGTGCGTTTGTGTGTGTTGTACGTGCGCGCGCGCGCGCGCGCGCGCGGCTGTGGTGTGTGTGTGTGTGTGTGTGTGAGAGAGAGGTAGTAGTGCGCGCGCGCGCGCGCGCGCGCGCGCGCGCGCGCGTGTGTGTGTGTGTGTGTGTGTGTGTGTGTGTGTGTGTGTGTGTGTGTGTGCGAGAGTGTGATTTGTTGGCTTTTATCATCCGGCAGAACGCTGCGTTTCTTTGCAGATCCAAGTTATCATACAGACTGATCTAATGTAAGCGTCTGTTTGTCTGTCGCTCCAAGAATTAAAAACTAGTACCTAACACCCTTTCTTCACAGCCTGGTGATCTCCATTGTAATTCTATCCCTTCAGATAGCGGAGTTGGAAGCTAGAAGCTTACTTTCCCTTGATGTTAATCTTTAATATCTCTTTATCGTGCTTTTTACTATTTATCTACGACTTTCCCTTGATGTTAATCTTTAATATCTCTTTATCGTGCTTTTTACTATTTATCTACGACTTTCCCTTGATGTTAATCTTTAATATCTCTTTATCGTGCTTTTTACTATTTATCTACGACTTTCCCTTGATGTTAATCTTTAATATCTCTTTATCGTGCTTTTTACTATTTATCTACGACAGCCAGGTGAGAAATAAGAACACACAGAGAAACACTCAAAACCGCTCAAATGACGTTTGTTTTGGTGTTGGGGATCAGAAATCCTGAATGTGACAAACCCTTTTACGGGTATCAAGTTTCGGGAGGCGATCGCCTTTTCGGCCTAGCTGTGTCTGCAGACCCTTTCGGTGCCAAAGTTCTAACACTATAACAAAGCTTCGGTGCCAAAGTTCTAACACTATAACAAAGCTTCGCGTCACTGCACTCAGTCTACATAGCACTATAACAAAGCTTCGCGTCACTGCACTCAGTCTACATAGCACTATAACAAAGCTTCGCGTTACTGCATTCAGTCTACATAGCACTATAACAAAGCTTCGCGTCACTGCACTCAGTCTACATAACATAGCACTATAACAAAGCTTCGCGTCACTGCACTCAGTCTACATAGCACTATAACAAAGCTTCGCGTCACTGCACTCAGTCTACATAGCACTATAACAAAGCTTCGCGTCACTGCACTCAGTCTACATAGCACTATAACAAAGCTTCGCGTCACTGCACTCAGTCTACATAGCACTATAACAAAGCTTCGCGTCACTGCACTCAGTCTACATAGCACTATAACAAAGCTTCGCGTCACTGCACTCAGTCTACATAGCACTATAACAAAGCTTCGCGTCACTGCACTCAGTCTACATAGCACTATAACAAAGCTTCGCGTCACTGCACTCAGTCTACAAAATCTGCTTCTTCACTGGGGAACGAAGAGAAAAATACATGGCAAGTTTCAAACTGCGGTCATTTCGCTGACTTTCATCATAGGGAGTGGGAGACAGGTTTGGTAGAAGATGGGGTCACAAGCGCTTAATGTCATCGCAGGGAGCGGGAGACAGGTTTGGTAGAAGATGGGGTCACAAGCGCTTAATGTCATCGCAGGGAGCGGGAGACAGGTTTGGTAGAAGATGGGGCCACAAGCGCTTAATGTCATCGCAGGGAGCGGGAGACAGGTTTGGTAGAAGATGGGGTCACAAGCGCTTAAAGAGACTGACTATCCACTCGGCTGGTGCTTGGAATTGCTAGAAGTCCAGAACACCTGGCGTCCTGGGAGTTTACCTAAAAACAAACAAACAGCAACAACAACAAACCCGCACTATTCAAATTCACTTTGGAGGAAGAGGACAACGATAACGTTAAACACCAAGCACCGTAAACGCTTCCACGCACTGTCCTGCGTCATTCATTCCCAAACACCGTGTAAGTCTGTAGATTGACGAAGGGTGGGGACAGGACCCAAGTCAGTGCAAAACGCTCTGACTTCCACTATCGCGGAAGCTGCAGAACAGCTTCTAAAGCTGCGAGAGGTGGGTGAAATGAAGAGCCGCTTGATTCAGACACCTTTCAGCCCTGTTAGGACGGGTGGAAAACTCAGTGAAGAAATGAGTTGACGTGAGCTGACAAGCCAAGCCTCAGGCGACGACCGAAGGGCTGGCACATGATGGACAGAGCTGGGGGAACCTGGTTCGTTACTGCTGCGCCACGGAGTTCAGGGAAAGAAGAAGGAAGCAGTCAGTGACAGCCAGCCTGGAACTGCTGCTGTAGTGTGGAGTACCAAGCTCTAAAGAGAATGGAGCACGCTCCTTCCCCTCCAGCTATTGTCGTTTAACCGAGGCACTCATCCACAACGTGTCGCCTCTCCGGTAGACAGCCACAGGCCGGAGTCTCTGCCGCGGAGAATAACTTGTCAAATCGATCAGCTTCATTCTGCCAAGCGCCGGTTTAAGCGTGATTGTACACGCCAGAGGGAAATATCGACAACTGGAGTCCAGTTGATGATGCTTGAATGCGATTGTGCTTGAGGAAGTTAAACCGCGGGACACTTGACTGCGCTCAAGCGGAATGAGAGGACGATGAAGACCAAATATACACCACTGGAAGCTAACAACTGTGTACACAAACCAAACCAAATATACACCACTGGGAAGCTAACAACTGTGTACACAACCAAACCAAATATACACCATGGAAGCTAACAACTGTGTACACAAACCAAACCAAATATACACCACTGGGAAGCTAACAACTGTGTACACAAACCAAACCAAATATACACCACTGGGAAGCTAACAACTGTGTACACAAACCAAACCAAATATACACCACTGGGAAGCTAACAACTGTGTACACAAACCAAACCAAATATGCACCACTGGGAAGCTAACAACTGTGTACACAAATCGAACCAAATATACACCACTGGGAAGCTAACAACTGTGTACACAAACCAAACCAAATATACACACTGGCAAGCTAACAACTGTGTACACAAACCAAACCAAATATGCACCACTGGGAAGCTAACAACTGTGTACACAAACCAAACTAAATATACACCACTGGAACTAATACACATGGGAAGCTAACAACTGTGTACACAAACCTAACCAACAGCGCACACAAACCCTTAACGAATGTAAAAGCTAGCAACTATATATGCACACAAACTATCAACAGCTGTAAAGCTAACAACAATGCACACACACTATCAACAGCTTTACATCAAAGAACTAGGCACATAAATCATCAGCCGACTAGCTTTAAATCAAAGAACTATGTATATAATAATTATGTTGCTGGTGTAAAGCTTACTGTAAGACTAATGGCTAGGTATTCATCGAAGCTGAAACAAAAAAACAAGCAGAAATGAACTATCGCTTAACAATTGTTGACATTTAAAGGTGATGGACAGACAGACCAGCACACCAGCTGCCGTGGAGCTCACACGGGCTGCCAGGTCCCATCGGAGATATCACTATTCAGTTCGTGGGAGTTGTCAGCTCCGGCCATCTCCTACCCAGAGATGAGTGAGTTAGGGGTCAAATGGGAAGACTGGAACCACGCGGCCAAGTTTCATCAATTCAATAGAAGCTTCTCTGAGAGTTGCTCAAATTGCCTCACAAACTCTGAAGGTGTCTGTGTCTCTTGAGGCTGACTGACGACAGGACATGTTATAACAAGGAAGTGAAGAATACAGCGCTGTCATGCAGTCACCCTTAATGATCCTCATACAACACAGCTTCAACTTCTGTGGCCCTTCATGCCCTGCTCTCAAGGAAACCCACATCCACACCCGTGGTGAGTTCGAGTCAAAGTCGTCGGGACTGCAAGTTCGTGGCCACCGTCCTTGGATGGACGTAGTGGCGCCCTTCCAAGGGGAAGAACACTCACTCATGCTGGAGCCACGCTTCAGAAACCATCGTTGTCATGAAGTCGCTCAGTAGCCAGTGTCCAGTGCATGTTGGCTCACTGAGGGAAAAAAAAGCACTACAGGTGATTCTGCCCACTGGCGACTTAATACTGACTATTCCCACTGGACTTCTGGTGCATGTTGGCTCACTGAGGGAAAAAAAAGCACTACAGGTGATTCTGCCCACTGGCGACTTAATACTGACTATTCCCACTGGACTTCTGGTGCATGTTGGCTCACTGAGGAAAAAAAAGCACTACAGGTGATTCTGCCCACTGGCGACTTAATACTGACTATTCCCACTGGACTTCCGGTGTAAGGTCTGCAACAAAACGTTTGTGTGTGGTTGTGTAGGAAGGGGGGGGGGGGGGGGGTAATTAGGGCCGAGCGGGGTATGGAAAACTAAAGAAGAAAAAAGCACAGCATTAGGCGCTCTTTCTACTGCAGCGATTGCTGATAGAAGACACAGTGAATCTCTCCACCCAATCCCAGCCCCACACTTCCTCCAGTCCTCGACTCCATCTGTCTCCTCCCAGCAATCTGCTCCTTCATAACGGCTGAAGTGTCAAACTAGCCCTCGGTCGTTGCAGGACTTGGCATTCAGACATGTGGTCAGGTATACAAGCATCTTCTTGTGCACACACTCTTGAAAACCAGGTCTAAACCAAAGTACCCTTGTTACAAGTCAGTTATTGAAAAGGCATTACATCGAACAAAAAGCCCGTTAAACTGAAAAAAAAGGAAAGAAAAAGACGCTGCTGAAAAAAAAACAACTTCTCGAGATTGGCGAAACCCAACTGCTGTAAATAACAGAAAAGCGTTGGGTGTTCGAAACCGTGTGATGCGAGCACTACAAAAGCCTTTGGTGTGAACAGTGCGAAAGCTTTTCCTCTTGCACATCTTAAACAAATAATCGCCATTCCAGTACTTTGGGAGCAGCGGGGACGTGGAAAAAAAATCAAGGAGGTTCTATTGATGAGGAAAAGAGGGATGGTTAGAGGTGAGTTGGGGGGTTGGGGGGGGGGGGGACTTGAGGCTTGAGGAGGGAAAGAGGAAAAGAATCAGAGAGTTAAAGAGGGAAAAGGAGATGAAAGAGAGAAGGAAGGGATGAGGAAGAGAGAGAGAGAGAGAGAGAGAGAGAGAGAGGAGAGAGAGAGAGGAGAGAGAGGAGAGTGACGACGCCGTGATAACATACACAGCAAAGTCATTAGGCTCGTTTGGGTGAAGTCACTCGGAATCAGATGTCAGGTGCATCCACTCGGGGGAATAATAACTGCAAATGAAAAAAAAGGGCGGAACGAGCATTAATCTGAGTTGAAGTGACAGCAAATGACGGTAAACAGGGCGGAATCGGGCAAGGATCTAACGAAACTCCTAACAGCTTCTTTTCGGCGTATGCCCGAGTCCCGCTGCAGTGTGAGGGGCGCAGTGGAGTCGTTGGTTCCGGGTGAGTAGCGCGGCACAGAGCAGCACAATGGGGAGAGACGACACCTGCGGGCACTGCGCACATGCACAGCGGAGATCACCACAGTCTTCACAGCTCTGATGGAAATACCACGTACCTGACGGATGCTTCACACTCCCTCCCCCTCCCTCTCTCCCTCCCCTCCTTCATTCCCCCTCTACACACACCATCTCCCAACGTTCTCTCTTGTACATATCCTCACCCCTTCACAAAAGTGAGAATGTAAGGTATAGAAAGGGGGTGGGGGTGGGTGGGGAGAACAGAAGGCAGACGATGGATGTGATGGAATGCCGATAATAATGTGGGGAAATCTCGCTAGTGTGATTCCGTCTCCCTCCTGACACACGAAAAGGCTTCGAACAATTATGATTTTATTTGCTTTACAATTTCAAAACACGTCTTTCCTTTAAATAGATAAAGTAAAGAAAACAACAACAACAACAAAAAACGTCAGTTTCAAACAGTCAGTTTCCCCCTGTCTTCAATATTTCGAAACCGATTTTCTTTAAATCTTCTCTGAATCATAAAAACATCTCCGAAGGACTTGCATCGGTATCAAAACTCGCTTTGTAACTCGCTGCTTGATTTGTGGGAAGGAGCTCCGGCAGTTGTGTGAAGACCAGCTGTTAACTCGAATCGGTCCTACTGGCTGTGTGAAGACCAGTGTTAACTCGAATCGGTCCTACTGGCGGCTGTGTGGAGACGAGTTGTTTAACAGGAATCTTGTATGCTACATAACGTCTGTGACGCCTAGGGCACGTTTTTCAACGTCACAACTTAACGGCGCTGAGAATTCATCAGTGTCATAATGTATTATACATTTGAAACTTTGAATTCATATAGGCACATAACTTCCCAGCAGACTTTATTGGAATATTTCTTTTGTTTATCTATTCATTTTTTTCCCGTTATATAGATCTAAATGCAATGTTGAAGAAATCTCTCACAGTATTTGAAAGGGAAATTTTTGAAGAAGGAAAAAAAAAAAAAAAAAAAAAAAAAACCCACCAGGAGATGACAAAGTACAGCGCCCATACTTGTAACACATCGTTTCTTTGTGTGGTAACAGACGCTGCACTTGTCACCACCTGTGGCTGAAACCAGATGGCCCAGGCAGAACAACGGTCCTAACACATGCACGTGACACCGCATCTCATCCACCCCGTGTGATTGCCGCCGGACCACCGACAGTACGTCTACAGCCCTCGGCTGAATACCTCCTTGAGCTGCCCCGACCATGACACTGATGACACAATCAACGGCCGACACTGATGGCGCCATACATCCTCAGCCCCCCACCCCACCCCCTACCCCGCCTCCTCTTTCTCCCTTCCCTTTCACCCCACCCCCACTCTACGTCCAGTCCCCGACCTTTCAGGATGCTTGATCAAACAATGGTTGACAAAAGCGCGTGCCAATCGGGATGGAGTTAACCTCTCTTATCCCGCTGCCGTCATTTTCTTTCCATTGAGATCTGCTGCGTCACTCCTTATAGACTACGTCCAAATCGACCCAACAGCTTCAATGAAAGGAAACGAGCAGGTAAAGCAGGCGCGCGGCGCGCGCGCGCACACACACACACACACACACACACACGAATCTTGTGGATGGGAGTTTACAGTCCTAACTGATGAAACAAAGTCATGGGTTTCACAATCGACCGGAGGGCGAGGGAAGTTACAGGAGAGGAGAAGGTGGAGGTGGGGGAGGGGGTGGGGGGCAGGTTGTAAAGTATAGCAGAGGAAAGGAGAAAGGGCGATGGGCATCGCAAACCCTAAGGAAACGATATTGTTGCTGTCTCAGATTGTCATACCCGCAAGTCCTTATACTTGAAAACTACTTAAGAAACGACAGGAATGCTGTCTGATTCTAAAACCCCGCGGCCGTTAGTTTGAAACTCCATTAGAAACGACATGGGTGCTGTCTCCGATATCAAAAGGGCCGTAGCATTGCCATGATTCAGATTCAGATTCACAAAGCCTTGTGGTTGTCTTCCAATGATACCCAATGAAGGTCTACATCAATCTTCCGGTAAAGATGTCATGAAGAGCTAAAACAGTCTTTTGATAAAGTTGTCATCAAGGTAGAAACCAGTCTTTATTTGCTTCCAAGGTTAAAACCAGTTTTCTTTAAATAAAGATGTCATTAAGATTAATACCAGCCTTTATTTTACGCCATAAAGATGCCATTCAGGTCTTGAAGGTCTAATATAATCTTTTAGTCCAGATTCCATAAACGTTTACACTTATCTTAAAAATAAATTGGCTGCCCATTCAGTCACAGAATTGTATTGTATATAACTCTCTCTCTCTCTCTCTCTCTCTCTCTCTCTCTCTCTCTCTCTCTCTCTCTCAACCTTGGAAGAGATCTGATTTCGTTTTTTAACGAACGAATGTGTGATTTTTAATTTTTCGAACCCCCCCCCCCCTTCTCTCTCTCTCTCTGCCTGTCTGACTGTTTTTCCGCCCGTCCGTCTGTCCGTCTGTCTGTCTGTCTGTCTGTCTGTCTGTCTGTCTGTCTGTCTCTCTCTCTCACTGCAACATTTCCAACTGTCTGAACAATGATGTCACTTCCACTGAAGTCAAAACGGGCACAATGTAATAATCAACTCAAAATCCATTTTTGAAAGAGGGGGGGGGGGGGGGGGGGGGGGGGGGTAGGGGAGAGAAATTTGGGTCTCTCCTGCTGCACCATTTTTCCAAAACGTCAAGGAATGTGTACCCCTCCATTAGACAGGTGTGTTCATTCTGAACAGATTTTCCGCTGAATGTAATGTAAAGTTAAAAAAAAATGATAAGTAGGAACAACTGAATTGCAATGAAAAAGCATCTCAAAATACGATAAACTTGGCTCACTCATGTATTCACCTATTTACTCATCTATTTTACCCGATACAAAGATCTTTTTTTCAAGCTTTTCCATCTGTAACTCCTAAACATCAAGATCAAGAGCGTATTGCAAAATGTAGGCGGACACACACACACACACACACACACACACACACACACACACACACACACAGAGATGGGGGTGGGGCGAGTGGCGGAGGACAGAAAGGGGGTGGGGGTGAGGAGACGGAAGGGACGGGAGCAGTGTCCTACAGTAATGGGTGAAATGAGTGGGAATGATGAAGGAAGAAAACTCATGGATTTTTGAGGCGGACGTCTCTCAGATAGGGAGGAGAATCATGATAAACAGGTAGCGACAGACATAGAGAGATAGAACGATCGATCGAGCATGCGAGTGTGTGTGTGTGTGTGTGTGTGTGTGTGTGTGTGTGTGTGGAGAGAGAGAGAGAGAGAGAGAGAGACAGAGAGGGAGACAGACACAGACAGACGGAGACAGACAAAGCGAGACAAGGAGAGAGAGAGAGAGAGAGAGAGAGAGAGAGAGGAGAGAAGAGAGAGAGAGAGAGAGAGAGAAAGGGGGGGGGGGGTATCCTTCTCTTTTCTTCTGTAGTTCGGGGACTTTCTTATGAATGGTATGTTGGAAATTCCGTGCGTACGTCTCTCTCTCTCTCTCTCTCTCTCTCTCTCTCTCTCTCTCTCTCTCTCAGACAGACAATAAGACAGAAAGACAGACACACACACACGAACAACAAGTACACGGAGTGAGAAGGGTGGTAACAGAGGAGTAGGGGAAGGGGGGCGTGGGGGATGGAGGGGGGCGTGGTGGCGGTGCCTTGGTGACAGAATTTAATGATGGGAAACAGACGAGCAATACAGGAAAGCAAACAAATCGGTTCGGCTTAACTAACACTGTAGGGAACATGAAAACTTGAGGGGTAGAGAGAAAGGGAAAGCGAAGGGGAAGGAAAAGAGGAGGAAAAGGGGGTTGGGATGGGAGGGGGTGGTGGTGGTGGTGTGTGTGTGTGGGGGGGGGGGGGGGGCGGGCTGAGGGAGACAAGCAACATCATGTCTCCAACTGCCTATATTCGCTTCACATAATATCAGCGTACCTCCACCACCCCGACCCCTTTTCCCTCTAACCAAGCCTATTCAATGTCAACACATCCGTGTCAGTGCGACCAACTCAAAGCACTTGGCACATGTATGGATTCCCTGCGGAGTCCCCAACCATCAGCAATTTCGCTCAAGTGGTCTGCTCCATACACCCCGCCCCGCACCCTCCCAGCATCCCGCCCACTCGTCTCCGCTCTCCGGATAATGCACCCTCGTGAAAGCCTCGTCATACAAGCTGACAGATTGCTGATGCACACAGAACCCGGGGATGTAACATATAAGTTACGGGCGTGATCATGCAAGGCTTTTCTCGTCCGTCTCCGGTTGGGGGATGTGTAGAAGGAGAGGGGGTGGGGATGGGGAGGGTGGGAGAGGGGGGAGAACGCCAAGCCCCGCACGGCGTCGAGCGAGTGAAATTAAGCGAAGACATGTCACCTGATGCGGAGACTGAGCATCTAGGCCAGCAGGTATTCGGTGTCAGGGAGGGGTACAGGTAAGTTTGTATGGGGTTGTTTGTGCCGTCACATTGCACAGCAACAACAAACAACACTCGCCCTCCTCCACCCACCCCAACCCGTACCCACCTACTCCATCCCAACTTCCGTGTCAACTGTTTACGATTAAAAACAAAAGTACAAAAAAAGCATGTAAAGAGATAAATGAAAAAGAAATACTGCAGTCAAATAAAGTAGACGGAGTAGCGAAAAGGGGTGTTACGGTGACAACGGAAACTGCCGGATCTGCTTCATCACCTTGCCTATCCTAAATCATCCGCGCATTTATAAAACAACCATGTCCGTCGAGTTACACTGCACGCACAGGCAAAACTTTTGTCACCCTCGTAAGAAAAAGCCCGTAACTCGAACCCACCATAATTATGCATCCTGGATAACATCTTGGCAACGGGCCATCTCCTACCCGTTTGAGCCAACGACGACGAGGCTGTGATGATGTCAACATGCTTGTGAGTGATAATCTCTGTCAGTGGACGTAAACATTCATGAAAAGTAATTAAAAAAAAAAAAGAAGGTAATACAACAATCACTTGATGGGGCAAATACCGTTGAAACACCGGCACAACACGAGAAACAACCCTGCCAATTGTCGACTGCTTCAGAATCAATGACGTAACTGGCAGACAGAAATACTGAAGCAGACGACACTGGAAGCAAGCGGTTTTCCCATCTTCAATACTTCGGCATTGACAAACAAAACACATCACCACACACATACAAAAACCGATAGAAACAAAACAACCCCTTACCTTTGACCGATCTGCTAGGGCAAGCTTGTTTCCTGCGAGACATTGTTCCGGTTGCTGCCACCGGAGGCTCCGGCCCTCGTCTGATTCTGTCGAGCATGCGTGTCGCATCCAGTCAAGCAGCCTGACTGGCTGTTTCTGCTTCGTCGCAGAAGTGAGGCCCTCTTCGGGATGGCTCACTCACCCGCTAGAGGCGGCCTCTTGCTGACTGATGGTGCTGACGGTGGGGGCGTGGCTTCAGCGGTATCTCCGATTGGTTTGGTGGGGGGGAGGCAGCTTCAGTGACTGGGTCCGGAAACAAGATTCCTCTCTCCTGTCCTTCGATTCTCACTTTTCACAAGTTTGTACTCCTGGAAGTTGGGGGAAAACACAAATTATTCCAAACATTCGTAGCAGTCATCAATCGAAACGAGACGAGAACCACATGCTTTTGACTAAGCTTGGGATTGGAAAGATGGGAAGGTGACGGCGAGAATAGCGCTGTGAACTACACTGCTGTGAAGCTATCGCGACAATCTAGCGGCCGTTCACCTGTGCCGAACGGGCCGGGAACCTGGTTCGATCAGAGGGCTGGGGAAGGAGAGAAGGGTACAGCGTGCGGTGCGCGAGCGGCGCGGGGTAGGTTTGTTTGGGGTGGGATGGCAGAGAAGGGACGGGAGGGGGGGGGGGGGGGAGGGGAAGTGAGGGTGGGTGGAGGTCTGCGTGGAGAGGGAGGAGAGATGGTGATTGGTTTTGCCCCAGAGTTGAAGCGCTGGGCAAACAATGTGTGACGTCGTCGTCGTCGATGGCGATGGTAAAGTTTGGACGCCATCCAACTCCTACGCGCCCGCCTCAACTTCTCTCTCTCTCTCTCTCTCTCTCTCTCTCTCTGGGAATCTAGTGTTGACACGCAGCGTTCCGCTAGGAGACTCATAACCGCCTCTTTCTTTCTTTTCTTTTCTTTTTTTCCCCTCCTAGTTTTTCTTTTACCCTTACTTTGGCCTACCCTTACTTTCCGCCCTCTTCTCTCTCTTTCTCGCTTCCTCTCTCTCTGTCTCTAAGAATCTACAGGTGAGACGCTGGGTTCTATTGGGGCGGGGAAAGGGAGGGGGTGGGTGGGAGAGGAGATTTATAACTACTTTTCTATCTCTCTAGCAGTGCGCGCTTCGCTCCCCCTCCCCTTTTTTGTCTCTCTCTCTGTGCGCTCGTGCGTGTGTGTGTGTGTGGGGTGTGTGTACTCAGCTGACGTTTGTGTTGTTTTCGACAGGTGGGGGGGATCCTGGTCTGATGAAATGAATACCGTTCATGTTTGTTGGTGTTGACTGTTTGTCTGTCTCTCTTCCCCGCTGAGATAAGTGGCCGTGTTCGTCTTGAAATCTCCACATTTGTAGTGCTTTATTTTAGGGGAGACGGAGACAGGGGTATTCATATCAGGTTAAGGCTATCAAATATTAATTTTCTTTGGTTAATGCTGCGCTTGTCTCCCTTTTGTCCGTCACAACTCCTCTCTCACCTGTACATCTATACATCGCCGTCTGTCGCTACCTGTACATCTATACATCGCCGTCTGTCGCTACTTGTACATCTATACATCGCTTTGAGCTCCACCATCCTGCTTTGTTGCTACATTCTAATATACTTATCATCATCATCATCACCATCATCGTCGTCGTCATCAACATCGTTTTTACATCGTCCGTGTCCCTTCATATTCTTTGGTTTTATACCCCCCCCCCTTCCCCCCCCCCCCCCACCCTCACTCTTCTGTATGTCTGTCTGTCTCGGTTTCTCTTCGTCTTTATCGTTATCTCTCTCTCTGTGTCTGTCTCTCTGTGTCTGTTCGTCTGTCTTTCTGTCTGTCTCTCTCCCTCTTTCTATATCTGTCTCTCTGTCCGTCTATCTGCTTGTCTGTCTGTCCGTCTGTCTCTCTGTCTCTGCCTCACTAGGTATGGCTACACAGTTCACAGCTAGGTATGGCTACACAGTTAACATCTTTCACTAGGTATGGCTACACAGTTCACAGTTAGCTATGACTACACAGTTCACAGCTAGCTATGGCTACACAGTTCACATCTTTCACCAGGTATATGGCTACACAGTTCACAGCTTTCACTAGGTATGGCTACACAGTTCACATCTTTCACCAGGTATGGCTACACAGTTCACACCTTTCACTAGGTATGGCTACACAGTTCACATCTTTCACTAGGTATGGCTACACAGTTCATAGTCTTCACTAGGTATGGCTACACAGTTCACTAGCTAATTCACTAGTATGGCTACACAGTTCACAGCTAACTATGGCTACACAGTTCACACCTTTCACTAGGTATGGCTACACAGTTCACAGCTAACTATGGCTACACAGTTCACATCTTTCACTAGGTATGGCTACACAGTTCACACCTTTCACTAGGTATGGCTACATAGTTCACATCTTTCACCAGGTATGGCTACACAGTTTACAGCTAGGTATGGCCACACAGTTCACAGCTAGTATGGCTACACAGTTTACAGCTAGGTATGGCCACACAGTTCACAGCTAGCTATGGCTACACAGTTTACAGCTAAGTATGGCTACACAGTTGACAGCTAGGTATGGCTACACAGTTTACAGCTAGGTATGGCTACACAGTTCACAGCTAGCTATGGCTACACAGTTGACAGCTAGGTATGGCTACACAGTTGACAGCTAGCTATGGCTACACAGTTGACAGCTAGCTATGGCTACACAGTTCACAGCTAGGTATCTACACAGTTCACAGCTAGGTATGGCTACACAGTTCACACCTTTCACTAGGTATGGCTACACAGTTGACAGCTAGGTATGGCTACATTGTTCACATCTTTCATTAGGTATTGCTACACAGTTGACAGCTAGGTATGGCTACACAGTTGACAGCTAGCTATGGCTACACAGTTGACAGCTAGCTATGGCTACACAGTTCACAGCTAGCTATGGCTACACGGTTCCCACCTTTCACTAGGTATGGCTACACAGTTCACAGCTAGGTATGGTTACACAGTTGACAGCTAGCTATGGCTACACAGCTGACAGCTAGGTATGGCTACACAGTTGACAGCTAGCTATGGCTACACAGTTGACAGCTAGCTATGGCTACACGGTTCCCACCTTTCACTAGGTATGGCTACACAGTTCACAGCTAGGTATGGTTACACAGTTGACGTCTTTGAGGTCAGGGGAGACAAACCTGATCCGTGTTGTGGACGCCTGTCATTCCGCTGGATTTCAGCGTGAAGCTTCGTTATCATACAGAGAGACAAGACTGTCTAGCCACTGAGAGAGAGAGAGAGAGAGAGAGAGAGAGAGAGAGAGAGAGAGAGAGAGAGAGAGAGAGAGAGTGAGAGTGAGAGAGAGAGAGGGGGGGCGAAGAGGGAGGGAGAGAGACAGACAGACAGAGAGGAAGAAACAAAGAGAGAAACAGAGAGAGAGAGAGGGGGGGGGGGGGGGGGGGGGGGGGAGGGAGAGAGAGAGAGGGAAGGGAGAGGGACAGGACAGAGAGGAAGAAACAGAGAGAGAAAGACAGAAGAGAGGAGAGAGAGGGAGAGAGAGAGAGAGAGAAGAGAGAGAGAGAGAGAGAGAGAGAGAGAGACAGACAGCAGACAGACAGAGAGAGGAGATAAACAGACAGGGAGAGAGAGAGAGAGAAGAGAGAGAGAGAGAGGAGAGAGAGAGAGAGAGAGAAGAAGACAGAAGACACGAGAAGGAGATAAACAGACAGAAGAGAGAGAGAGAGGAGAGGAGAGAGAGAGAAGAGAAGAGAGAGAGAGGAGAGGGGGAGAGAGAGAATGGGGGCACAGACAGACAGAGAGAGACAGACAGATAGAGAAAGAGAGAGATAAACAGAGAGAGAGGAGAGAGAGAGAGAGAGAGAGAGAGAGAGAAGAGAGACAGAGAGACAGAGACAGAGACAGACAGACAGACAGACCAATACACTGAGATAAACGGAATCGAGTGCAAGCAGGGAGGAGGGTGAGTGGAGAGGGAGTCGGGAGTCGTTGGGGGGGGGTGTGTTAGGGGGGGGGAAGGGAGGGAACGGTGCGGGAGGGGAACAAGAAAAGAAGAAGAAGAAGAAGAAAAGACAAAAAAACAACAACAACAACAAAACACAGCACGACCAATCTTCACACAACACAAAAACTATACCCCCAACGACTTCGGTGGGAAGGGGAGGAAAGCCAGCGGGCGGGCGGGCGGACGGACAGACGGGACGGACGGACGGGCGGATGTAAGCGGGTAGTGGGGAGAAGGGGGGTGGGGGTCCAGGACAAATTAGTCCCCTCTTGTTTAGGGAAGCAGTCGAGCGCGGGGGCTTTTCGGCCCTGTGGGATGGGAAAGAGAGGTGTGTGTGCCTCTTAATCCCTCCCTAAATACCCGCCACAGGACAGACACTGCCCCGGGCCCACTGTGTTTCTAGCAAGTTATGTCTTCTCCACTCTCTCTTTCTTTGTGTGTGTGTGGTGTGTGTGTTGTGTGTGTTGTGTGTATGTATGTCTGTGCGTCTTTGTTTTGTTGTCTGTCTGTCTGTCTGTCTTGTCTGTCTCTCTCTCTCTCTCTTCTCTCTTCTCTCTCTTCGTTCGCTTTCCTGTTTCTCTCTCTTTCACTCACCCCACCCCTCCTGTTTCTTCCTGTCTCTGTCTCTCTCAACCATCACCCTATCCCAGTCCCCTCCTGTTTTTCTCTCTGTCTGTTGTCTGTCCCAGAGTTCTTCTGTCTGTCTCTGTCTGTCTGTCTGTCTTCTTTTCTCTCTTCTCTCTCCCCTCTCTCACCACCATCCCCACTCCTGCCTGTCTCTGCCTGTCTGTCTTTCTCTCTCACACCCACAGCATCCCAATCCTCTCTCTCTCACCCATATAACACCCAGCCCCCCCCCCCCCCCCCTGTCTCTCACACCACCCCATCTCCCGTTCTGACTCTGTCCTCTTTATATTAACAATCACATTTGAAAATCCCCTTCTTCATCCCTTTTATCTTTCTCTCCCCCCCCCCCCCCCTCCCTTTTCCATGAAATTTTTGCTACGTCATTGGTCTTCATGACGGAGAAAATGTTTTCCCACCCGAGTTCCGCCATTATTTCCCCTCGATATTCCTCACTCCCACCCCACCCCAACCCCCGCCCCGTGTGTGTGTGGGGGTGTGTTTTGTGTTGGGGTGTGTGTGTGTGTGTTTTGTTGTGTGTGCGTGCGTTTCGCGTTTGTTGTGTGTGTGTGTGTGTGTGTGTGTGTGTGTGTGCGCGCGCGCGCATTATGTGTCTGTGTGTGTGTGTGTCAACGCGCGCGCGCGGCGGCGTGTGTGTGTGTAGGGGACGGATAAAGAAGGGACCGGAGGAGAGAGAGAGAGAGAGAGAGAGAGAGGGGAGAGAGAGAAGGACAGACAGAACAGACAGACAGACAGAGAAGAAAGCGAGAGAGATGTGACATCACTGTGGCCATCTTGATAAAAGACCCAGCGCTAAGTAGATCAGCCCCAGACCCACACGTGGTGGAGGCGAAGCTGATGTCGGCGGAACACAAAGGCCGGGCAACTTTCCACACGAAACACCCGTGCTCTACGTCGTTTTAAAACCGGAACCAGGAAGAAAAAGAAAAGAGAAGCAAGAGAGGAAACGTATCGAAAAGGGGGAAATAGAAGCCAGCCCCCCGGGGGGGAAACGGGGGGCCCAAAAGAGGGAAAAATTTTAAACCCCCCAGCGTTACTTTTTTTAAAGCCCGGTAACCTTTAGGGGAAAGAGAAAAGGAGGAGAGAAGGAAAAAGGGAAGGGGGGAAAAGGAAAAGGGAAGAGAGAGAAAAAGGGAGGGAGAGGAGAGAGGAAGGAGGAGGAGGGGAAAAGGGAGAAAAAAAAGAAAAAAAAAAAAAAAAAAAAGGGGAAAAGGAAAAGGGAAAAAAAGGAAAAAAAAAGAAAAAAAAATTTTAAAGGAAAAAGGGGGAAAGAGAAGGACAAAAAAAAAACCCGAAAACAAAAAAGAAAGGGGGAAAAAAAAAAAAAAAAAAAAAAAAAAAAAGAAAGGGAGAAAAAAGGGGAAAAAAGGGGAGAGAAAGAAAGATAAAAAGAGCCGCCAAAGGGAAAAAAAAAAAAAAAAAAAAAAAAAAAAGGGGAGGATGGGGGTTGGGGGGGAAAAAGGGAAAAAAAAAGGGTTTGGGGAACGCAAAGGAGCGCCAAAAAAAAAAAATTTAAAAAAAGGGGGAAAAAAAAAAGGGAAAAGAAAAAAGAAGCGCCGAAAAAAAAACAAACACAAATTTGTTTGGGGGGGGGGAAAAAGAAAAAGGTTGATTTTGGTTTTCTTTTTTTTTTTTTTTTTTTTTTAATAAGGAAAAAAATTAAAAATTTGTGGTCAAAAAAGTTTCTGGTTTTTAACAGCCGGGAAGGGCCCCAGGTCCCCTTTGATGGGGGGTTTTGGGGCAGGGTTAAAGTTAAGCTTTTGAGAAAATATAGTTTGATAGGGACAGACGGCGTTAGCTTTTTCGGGAGAGGGGTGGAGGGGGGGGGAAAGGACCCAAGGGGGTGGGGGGGGGGAGTGGGGTGGGGGGGGGGGTGGGGGGGGGGTTTAAAGGGGAAACCAAAAGGGAAATGTCGATTAGTTCGCCAGGTGTTAAAAGGGCATAGCCCTTTCAGTCCGCTCCCCCCAGCAGTTGTGAGTATCTACGTAAGGTCTTTTCTTTTCTTCTTTTCTCTTCTCTCTTCTTCTCAGAATTTTTTTTATTTTTTAAAATTTATTTTAATTTACGTTTAGAACGAAAGGCTTTTAAGAGACCCCTTTTAGAGACCGCTTTGGGCGGCGGTGTGTGTTTTGAATTCTTTATAGTTGTTAGTGAATTACGGTTTCTTTTCCCGGGTTTTTGGCCCTTGAAAACAGGAAAACGCACTTCGTTTAGGGCCTCTGTTCTTTTTGTTTTGGTTTATTTTGTTTATAATTTCAAATTTATGGTCTTTGTTTCCGTACCTTAAAAAAGATTTTTAAAAAGGGTTTGGGTTTAAATCTTTAAACCTATCATTCTAAAAATAACACCTTAACCCCTGACATATGCGGAGACCGCCCGTATTGGGGGATTTGTCAATTTTCCCGCATGTTTTTAAAATCAGGTTTTGAAACACACACACAAACAAAACACCACCAACCACCCCAACCGAAAAAACAAAATGAACAAAAAAAAATTTTGAATGTACGAGTCATAAAAAAAAAACCCATGTGATTTAATTTGATTTTTCATACGTTCCCCCAATTACGCAAAAAAGTAATGTTTTTTCCCAACTTGTACAAAAGAGGAAACAATGGGTTTGAGAAACAAAAAAAAAAAAACCCCAAAAAACCCCCAAAAACCAAAAAACCAAACAAATGGTTTCAGAAGCCAAAAAAAAAAAAAAAAAAAAAAAAAAAAAAAAAAAAAAAAAAAAAAAAAGAAAATAAAACGGTAAGAAAAAAAAAAAAGGTACAAAAAAGGGAAAAAAGTGCTGGCAGGCAGGGCCCTAAGAGGTATAAAAGTTGATAAAAGCCCCGGGGGTTTTCTTTTTCCAAAATAAAAAGGATCGTTAAAAAAAACAATAAATTAAAATATACACTTAAAAAACAAAAAAAACCCCTTTAAAATAAAAAATTTATTTATTTTTTCCCACCCCCAAAGGATTTTGATTTTTTGAGGGGCTTTGGGAAAAACGTTTTTAAAAAATTTTAGCCGCGATGAAAAGAA
>CM065725.1:1310742-1320251 GCA_033310375.1 Conus canariensis | reverse complement strand
TCTTGAGAGCTGGGCAGCCAAGAACCAACAGGATCTGACCTTCTTGCGTTTTTCTTTTTTCTTTTTTTTTTTTTTTACATAATGGACAAAAATTAAATTTGTGTCACTGAAAGATCTGTGTCTTTACAGACCGGGCAGGGACCCCAGGCTGCCCTCCCCTTGATCGGGGGCCTCGGCAGGGTTAAGTTCCATGCAGGTTTGACGTCAACACTATAGCTGGTGATACGACAGACGGCGATACGCATTTCCGGGAGAGGGGTGGAGGTGGGGGAAAGGAGCCAACGGGGGGAGGGGGGAGGAGTGAGGGTGGGGAGGGGGGGGGGGGGGGAGGCGTGAAGCCTAAATGGAACTGTCGATTAGTTCGCCAGGTGTTACAAGGGCACTACGTCCGTTCAGTCCGCTCGCCCAGTCAGTTGTGACGTCATCATCACGTCAGGTCTCTCTCTCTCTCTCTCTCTCTCTCTCTCTCTCTCTCTCTCTCAGAATTTATTTTATTTATTAATTTATTTTTAATCTTCACGTTCTAGAACGAAAGGCATTAAGAGCACACCTTTTAGAGACGCGCGTGGGCGCGCGCGTGTGTGTGTTGAATTCATATAGTTGTTCAGTCGACCACGTACGGCCCTTCTGTTCACGTTGGCATCCGGCCATTGCAATCAGGACAAACTGCACTTCGTTTACTGCCTCTGTATCTTTGTGATGTTTATGTTGTTTATCATTTCAAATTTATGGTCTTTGCTCCGTACCTTCAAAGATCTTTAAAGGTTGATTAAATCTTTGAACCCATATCATTCTATAACGTAACAGCTAATCCACTGACATTATCGCGGCAGACCAGACCGTATTAGGGGCCAGTGTCAACTATTCCGCATGATTTTGAATCACGGTTTTGAAACACACACACACACACACACACACACACACACACACACACACGAAGAACAACAAATGTACAGAAAAAAAGTTGAATGCTACGAGACATACATTAAAACCCATGTGACTAATTTGATATTCACTACGTTCTCGCCATATTACAGCAGAAAAGCTAATGTGTTTCACCTTGTGACGAAGAGGTAAACGTATAAGCGCTTTGTAGAAACAAAAACAACAAAAATCCCGAAAAACCCCAACCAACCAACCAACCAAACAAATGGATCACGAAGACAAACCAAAAAAAAAAAAAAAAAAAAAAAAAAAAAAAAAAAAAAAGAAAAAGAAAATCAACGGTAGAGTTAAAAAAAAAAGGTCACAGAAAAGAGGAAAGTGCTGGCAGGGCATGGCCTAAGAGCCGCTATACAATCTGTGATGATACAGTCCCAGGCGTCTTCTCTTGCACAAATATAACTGGATCGTTAATGAAAACAATCAATAAACATATACACTTACAAAACAAACAAACACCGTTAAATGCAAAAATTTCATGTTATTTATAGCCCTCCCCTCCCCCCTCAAGGATTTTGATTATGTGAGACTGCGTCTCGGAAAACGTAATAAAAACCTGTAGCCGCGATGAACAGCAATAATGTAATTGATTCCGGATTAACATCCAGATAGCCAGTTTGTCGGGGTAAAAAAAAAAAAAAAAAATTCAAACGAACCCGACTGCTATCTTGTTTTTGTTTGTTTTTTTTTGGACATCTCGCCGTCACTCCCCTCGCGGTAAAGCTAGCAACATCTCACAAGTAAGAAATACAGCCTTAAGCAAGCTTTCGTCCGATTCCGATGACGACGGAAAAACCAATGCTGTTGCGCCATTTTCGCAAAGTATATCGTGGGAAATATTTTAGCCTACTTCCCGAACAGAGAGAGAGAGAGAACGATAACAATAATTAGATAAATCATCTCTCGCTCTCTCTATTCAATTATAAACAAAGCTTGCTCTTATGTCTTAGATTGAAGAAATAGGGGGTGATAAGCATTCATATCTGCAGTGGTAGATAATTCTGCCTAACTAACAGTATGTGCTTGAGTGGGTGAATGGGGGAAAAATAAAATAAATGCTTCTCAAAATGAGCCTTGAGCAAGCTTATAGTCTCCAAGGGGGAGACAATCTCCATTGGGGAGGAAACTCACTAACATATAACTCCTGGTCAGATACCAATATTTCGAAACCTGGTTGTTTCTCCTCAGTGACCGGGGAAAGTGGTAATTTGACTCCTTTGCCTTTTCAGTTTAAAGAAGAGTGCTATCCCAGAAAAAGGATGGTGTGCAATACCGTAGTATGTTTGTTGAGTTTTCAAAAAAAAACAACCAAAGGTGCCACCTAAGAAGCAAAAGAAAATCATGAAAGAGCAAAACAAGCTACATTTTCTTGTGAAAAGTAGAAAGTATAAAAAGATAATCTCTTAAGACACAAGTGCTGAGGGCCAGTTCTTGGTCACTGAGGAGAAACAACCAGGTTTCGAAATATCGGTATCTGACCAGGAGCTATATATATATATATATATATATATATATATATATATATATAATATAGATATTATAAGAGAGAGAGAGAGAGAGAGAGGAGAGAGAGAGAGAGAGAGAACGGGAGTGAGTGAAGAAGGCAGAGAGAGAGAGGGGAAAGAAGAAGAAGAAGAAAAAGGAGAGAGAGAGAGAGAGAGAGAGAGAGAGAGAGAGAGAGAGAGAGAGCACAAAGGGTAAGAAAACAAAACAAAAACAATCACACACACACACACACACACACACACACACACACACACACACACACACAAAACAACAACAAAACAACAACAACAACAACAACAAGATGTTTTGATACAACAGACAACAGACCGGGAACGACCATCCGTTCTGCCCCCCCCCCCCCCTCCCCCATCTTACCGCCCCACTCCCTCGAATCGCCCTCAACACACGGGGGGGGGGGGGGGGGGGGGGGGGGGGGGAGGGGGGGGGAGAGAGAGAGAGAGAGAGTTGAAAGAAAGAGAGAGAGAGAGAGAGAGTTGAGAAGAGAGAGAGAGAGTTGAGAGAGAGAGAGAGAGAGAGAGAGAGAGAGAGAGAGAGAGAGAGAGAGAGAGAGAGAGTTACCTGTCTCTCAGCCGCGTAGATCGACGATGGATTTGACGTGTGTTGATGGTTTGAATCTCTTGGGCAAAGTCGTTGTTCACACAAACGCTTTGGTCGTCCCTAATGACAAGATACGTCGACCATCCGCACCACAGCGCTTCCGCTCTCAGACTGAAAGAAAGGTGATGCTACATACACGTACGTCACCTTAATCAGCTGATCTTGGCTTTCCGACCGCTGCGGCCAATCATATTCATCGATGTCTGTCACATGACAGATGACGTTATCACAGGAAGCCAGGGATGACCGAGGGAGTCTAACCGATGCGGGTGATGTAGCTGTTAAACCGGGTACACGCTTCAGCACGGAGGGGAAGCGGCGGGGGTGATTGGAGGGGGGGGGGGGGGGATGGAGGAGGAAAGGAGGGTGGCGTGGGGCGGGAGACCTGGTGGGAGATGGACAGAGGGGCGGGGCGGGTTTTTGTCAACACTTATTGTCATCGTTGGGCAAACACTCACTCAATGTGGATGAGGAAAGTTTTGCCCGTTCCTCCGCCCGTCGATTGCCTTTGTCTCCTTCAGTGGAGGCGGAGCCTGTGGCGGGGTGAATGGTGAACTTGACGTCCCGTTAGCCCGAGGACTGTTTAAAGGACTAAATTTGTTCCCACACCAGGCTGTTGTATGTGTTGGGGGTGGGGTGGGGGTGGGGGTGGGGAGTCCGGTGATGAGCCCTTGATCACCCCTCACCCCCCACTCCATATCACTAGCCCCCTTCTCCTCTCTCCCCCCCCCCCCCCCATCACCATCCCCCCACCCGCATTATCTCTCGACAGGGCAATTGAGCTGACAGATTAGGGAGCCGGCTTTGCTGGGCTAGTCTCTTAGACAGCAAAGAGGAGAGTTAAGGGGGTGAGTGTTTGTTTGTTTTGGGGAAGGGGGGGGGGGGTAGGGAAAGGGGATGGGGTGGGGGTGGGTATAACCGGCTTGCCTTCTAAATTGCAATATAAAAAAAAGGGGGAGGGTGTGGGGGCAAAAATAGATGTCCCAATATGTCCCGTGTTTGCAGGCTAGAGGACGTAAAGCAGAATCATCGGGGGGCGGGGGGGGGGGGGGGGGGGGGGGGGAGGGGAGGGGGGGGTGACGTAAGACCTGGCATGTCGTGTGACTGTAATATCCTCTGTGCCGCGACGTTTCGCCTAACGGTTCGCCTAAATCACGCGTCTAGCCTAATCACGTCTCGCCTCATCATGAAGCTTGCCAATTATTAATTAAACGGCTGTCGTGTCGCGGCGTGTCCTGCGCTGCGCGTTTCGCCTAATCACGTTTCATCCCAACGCGTCGGTCTTCCCACGGTTTGGCTATGGATCAGGTAGACCCAAACTGTACAAAAGCACTGCTCTCCTCTCTCTCTCTCTCTCTCTCTTCTCTCTCTCTCTCTCTCCACGCACACCCCACCCATAAGCAAATCAAGAATTTGTTTCCTTATATGACCGTGTCTCACAGAATGATAACAGAGACAGGGATTCCCTCTACAACAGGTCAACAGAGGTCTTGATAAACACCATTAGAAAGGAATTTACAACATACGATGAATCGCTGACCCCAATACACACACACACACGCGCGCACGCGCGCGTGCACGTGCTCACACCGCACGCATGCACACACACACACACACACACACACACACACACACACACACACACACACACACACACACACACAATGCATAGAGACATACACACACATGAACGCTAAGATAAACAACTAAAAGACAATAATACAAAACAACCTGGCTTAATCTGAATCAATTCCTTTCCTTTTAAAATTCACTTCATCTTTCATACAAACGAGATAACGTCCGCTGCAGGTCAGAGGGCATGTGTTTTCTGATTATGTACCGCCATATACCTTTGCCCGAGCAACACCACCACCACCACCACCACCACCACCAACTCTGACGGGAAATCCGTGCGTCGGTGTCTGCTTGGAATGTTACACTGGAGAATGATTTTGTTTTTTTGAGAAGTCCGGGAGGCAAGGGAGGGAACTGTTGCAATGACAGCACGAGAGAACAAAGGGTTAGGCGAAACGAGATTGAGCGAAACATGACGTACCTACCATGACCGAACGATTGAGTCGGGATGTTTTTCACCTGTGGTGTGTGTTGTGTGTGTGTGTGTGTGTGTGTGTGTGTGTGTGTGTGTGTGTGTGTGGTGAGATGAGAGAGAGAGAGAGAGAGGAGAGAGAGAGAGAGAGAGAGAGACTCAGAATCGGCAAACCTCCAGAAGAGAGAAAGAGAGAGAGAGAGAGAGAGAGAGAGAGAGAGGGGGGGAACAGAGACAGAGAAAGAGAGGCAGAGAAGACTGAGACAGAGAAAAACCTTCAGAGAGGAGAGAGAGAGAGAGCTGAGAGAGAGAGAGAGAGAGAAGAGGAGAGAGAGAGACAGAGACAGAGACAGACAGCAGACACAGACAGACAGACAGACAGAGACAGACAGACAGACAGACAGAGTAGGTGTATGTCTCAGGGAAGCGGGGAGGACCAACACAGAACCACGACAACGAGAATCCAATCGGAATTAGGCGAAAAGGGACAGACAGACAGACAGACAGACACCACACGCCATCAATCACCGAGCCTCTTCTTGCCAGACATGCAGCGAGCGACTTATTAACCGGCTCGGCGTCCTTTTTTTTATCTTCTAAAAGCGGCTTATCCGTCTTCTTATCCGGCGGCCGGATTAAGACGACCACCACAGCGGGTTAGATTTACAGGGAAGGGGGTGGTGTCTGGGACCGTGAGGATGACCAGCTTGGGAATGATTTAAACACACACAAAAAACAACAAACAAACAAAATAAATTAAAAAAAAAAACACGCCCCTTCTCTCTCTCTCTCTCTCTCTCTCTCTCTCTCTCTCTCTCTCTCTCTCTCTCTCTCTCTCTCCAGGGTTGATGTAATGCTGGTGGAAAGAGGTTGGGTGGATGGTGGTGGGTGCGTGGGGGGGGGGGGGGGGGGGGGGGTTGAGTCTCTCAATTATATAAAACCAAGTGGAGAGACTGGGGGACTTATATATTCAGCTGCTAGTTTTTGATAACAAAATTTTAAAAAAAAAACAAGATCAGTTTGTCCGCCACGTAACAAACGACGTGAAACTACGGAAGATGGCATGGTTTGGCCACGTCATTCGTCACAACACCCTCTCCAAAACCATCCTTCAAGGTACCGTTGAAGGAGGGCGCAGACGAGGACGGCAGAGAAAGAGTTGGTCCGACAATATAAAGGACTGGACCAAAATGACCATGCCAGATCTCCTCACGACAGCTACAAACAGAAGAGCCTGGAGAGAAACGGCGGCTGCCTCATCACGTCCCCTAAAGACCCAGTGGTCAGGGGAATGACTGACTGACTGAACAGGGGCAAACACATTACAAGACAAAACGCGACGCGTTTCGACCTCGTAGGTCTTCTTCAGGCATGATAAAAACATTCAGGACAACGAAAACCAAGGACGAGCAATCACTTATCTTCTTGAATTCGGCGCCCAGTGTATGTCGTTCTGGTGGTGCCATGTAGTTTCAGATACTTCCCTTCTCTCCCATCACCCCCCCCCCCCCCCCGCGCCCCCTCCCCCGACCATCACCACCAGCATCACTACTTCACTCTTTTAGGTTGATTATCCCAGTCTGTCAGATCTCCTGAGGTTAGTATGGACGTTAAATCTCAAGTAATCAACCAAGCAATCTAGTACTTTGTATACGTCACCCCGAACAAAAAAAACAAAAAAAAACCGGCTAATAAGACGTAAATGTCACTATCCATCTTGCCTGGTGGAAAACTCAACGGCGTGCAAGGCCACAGACACCAGGGTCTATGTTCCAGTCTCGGCAAGGCGACGTGTTTTTTTTTCCCTTCCTTCTCCTCCGCCCTTTTCAGTTGTGGGTCTGGGTGCTAGTCTTTCAGATGCCATGGTAAACCCAGGAATCGTGTGCGGCAGACACTTCATGCACAGCAGAAACCTCAAGGGCCATGAGGGAACTGTCCATCGGAGGAAAATCCATTTTGGTAGTTGAAACACACACACCACACACACACACACACACACACACACACACACACACACACACACACACGCACAGCACGCACGCACCCCAGTACGCGCGCACGCGCGCGCGAGCGCGTGACACACACACACAACACACACACACACACACACACCACACACACACACACCACACACACCACGCACGCACCCAGTGCGCGCGCGCGCACACAAACACTCTCTCTCTCTCTCTCTCCCTCCCTCTCTCTCTCACACACACACACACACACACACACACACACACACACACACACACACACACACACACACACACACAGATAACCAAAATGGACGAAAGTGACTGATTGTATTCTGTTGTGACGAGTCATTTCAGCCTGATCATCCCCGATTCTTTACGTCAAACGCTTCCTGTATGCCTTCTGGGTATTCTACGGTAGGACTTTCCTTCTTTTCATTGACTTTTTTTTTCTGGCTTTTCGTCACCCCATTCTGTCGTTGACCTTTGCTCATTTTCTTCCTTTTCTGTTTCATTTCACTTTCACGTGTTCAGCTACGTACACTGTTTTAGTCGAGTTGATCATCATGATTGGACTCCTTTAAAGTTTTCTTTTCTTTTCTTTCATTCCTTTTCTTTCTTTTTTTTTTTTATTTAGCCGGTCTTGATATCTGGACACTTTAAAACTGTTGTATTCATTTGTCTCTCTCGGTTCTTGATAACTGGACTTTTCTATTCTATCGTGATTTTTTTTTTTTTTTTTTTTTTGGGGGGGGGGGGGGGGGGGGGTCTGGTCTTGATAACTGGATTGTTTTTTTTTCTAAATCTTGCAATATTCTTCACTCTGTATGGTCTCAAGACCTGCACATGGTAATTCTGTTGTATTTAGTTTCAAAGTCAGGTGAGAGCAGGCGGAAATTAAACCATTTTTTAAAAGGAAAATTATAGTAAATCCGCCAGAGAAAGCGGACAAACAAATTACAAGACAAAACACAACGCGTTTCTACCTCTTAGGTCTTCTTCAGGCAAAATAACGACATTCAGGACAATGAAAACGAAGAACAAGCATTCACGTAGCTTCTCGAATTTGTTGTATTTGTTTATCTCTTTCTCTGCTCTTAATAACTGGATATTTCTTTTCCGTCGCATTTATTTCTCATTTTTTCGAAAACTGAATATTCGTTTCTGTTGTATTCTCTCTCGACTTTTGATAAGTGAAAATCTTTATTCTTTTGTTTTTGGTTCCTGAGTGCTCATTACAACTGGACATTTCTGTGGTCTGGTTTTCTTTTCTGCTCTTCTTAACTCGACATTCTTTTTCCATTGTATTGTGTGTGTGTGTGTGTGTGTGTGTGTGTGTGTGTGTGTGTGTGTGTGTGTGTGTGTGTGTGTGTGTGTGTGTGTGTGTGTTGGTCTGCTTTCTTGAAGACTGAACATCTTGATTACGACGCGTTTTCCTGGTACGCCCCTTAACAGCTTGCTATTTTCTTTCTTATTCCGTGATATTTTCTAGGGGTTAAGGCCTGGAGAGCCGCATGAGTTGTGGCTAGGATGGGTTGGATAGCACTGGAGCGTCAGTAGAGTTGTGGTGCTATGAGATCAGGGTGTGGATAAGGCACTGGGAGAGCCGTCAGTAGTGCTGTGGTGCTATGAGATCAGGGTGCTGGATAAGGCACTGGGAGAGCCGTCAGTAGTAGTTGTGGTGCTATGAGATCAGGGTGCTGGAGCGTGCATCATGTTTGTAGAATCACCCCATTTTATCGGGGTGCCTCCTGTCTGAACGTGGCCTAGATGAATGGGTACCGAGAACAGTTTTAGTTTGGAGTGGTGTGCCTTTTTGTTTCCTTTCAATCTGGAAGTAAAAGCTTCAACCATGCATTTCTTTTTCCCACAATATTTTGCAAGGAAATATTTCACACACACACACACACACACACACACACACACACACACACACACACACACACCACACACACACAGAGTCAGTAAGTGCCCATCTAAGCCGATCATCTTCAGTGTATACATATTTACTACCACCACCACCCACCACCCAAAAAGAAAAAAACGGTTAAGCACTATACTTGAAAATGGGTGAAAACTCCACAAAATGTGAGACCGCTTCTACTGATAGCGAACTTTGGGAAAACAAAACAACAAAACAAAAACGACAAATCATTAAAGAGATTTCCTTGCCAGCCACAACAAGGTCTTAAAGACAACACAATAATGATATGCCTTGTTTGTATAGAAAAGGAAGCGGATTTTACACGGGCAGCAAGTTGAATCACAGTGGGTTGTTTGGTTTTTGTCTGCTGTTGGTCTGTCTGTCATATCACTGGTCTCACATGAATACATGTTTTCAGTCGCACGATTGGCTGACTACTGTGAAGTGGTTTAGGATTGGTCGAGATTTTGTGTGGCACTTACAGCCGAATGGCAGCGGA
>CM065725.1:1295742-1303242 GCA_033310375.1 Conus canariensis | reverse complement strand
TCACATTGACAGAGAGAGAGAGAGGGGAGATACGGATACGGATACGGGAGTAGGAGAGAGAGAGAGAGAGAGAGAGAGAGAAGAGAGAGAGAAGGAGAGAGGAGGAGAGAGAGAGAGAGAGGGACATGTTTTGAGCATCAACTGTGATGGTGGTGGTGGTTATCTAATGGGAATACTCAATGTGAAATTGAGGAGAGAGAGAGAGAGAGAGAGAGAGAGAGGAGAGAGAGAGAAAGTAGAGAGAGAGAGACAGAGAGAGATAAAGAGAGAGAGATAAAGAGAGAGAGAGATAAAGAGAGAGATACAGAGAGACGAGAGAGAGAGAGAGACAGAGAGAGATAAAGACAGAGAGACAGAGAGATAGATAAAGAGAGAGAGAGAGAGAAGAGAGAGAGAGAAAGAAAGAAAGAGAAAAAGAGAGATAGAGAGAGAGAAAGAGAGAGAGAAAGAAAGAAAGAGAAAAGAGAGAAGAGAGAGAGAGAGAGAGAGAGAAAGAGAGCGAAAGAGAAAGAAAGAAAAAGAGACAGAGATAAAGAGAGAGAGAGAAAGAGAGAGAGAGAGAGAGAGAGAGAGAGAGAGAGAGAGAGAGAGAGAGAGGACAGGCTGGAGCGTCTGTAGGGATCGTGTAATGTTGTTGTTCTTGACGCCAATCAATCAATCAATCAATCAAAACAAAATATAAAACAAAACATAACCAACGTCAATCACAACAATAATGACGACGACGACGCCAACTACAACAACGGCAACAGCAGCAGCAGCAACAACAAACGCTGCTTTGGTACCACGTGTTCTTCAACGCACGGTTGGAAATATAAATAAATTGTACAATCGGAGGAAATGAAAAGAAATCATAAACTTTTGCAGTGACGGGAAGGAGAGAAGAAGAAGAAGAAGAAGAGAACAAGAAGAAGAAGCAGAGGAGAAGAAGAAGGAGAAGCGAGGGGGGGGGGGGGGGGGGGGGGAGGAGGGGGGAGGAGGAGGAGGAGGAGGAGGAAGGAAAAAGAAGAACAATGAAGAAGTCATAACTGCAACAAAGCGAGAAGAAGAAGAAGAAGAAGAAGCAGAGGAGAAGAAGAAGGAGAAGCGAGGGGGGGGGGGGGGGGGGGGGGGGAGGGGAGGGAGGAGGAGGAGGAGGAGGAAAAAAGAAGAACAATGAAGAAGTCATAACTGCAACAAAGCGAGAAGAAGAAGAAGAAGAAGAAGAAGAAGAAGAAGAAGAAGAAAAAAAGAAGAAGAGCGAGAAGAAGAAGAAGAAAGAAGAAGAAGAAGAAGAAGAAGAAGAAGAAGAAGAAGAAGAAGACGAAGACGAAGAAGCAGACGGCTTGTAGTAAGACGATCCAGCAGGGTGTCCCCAACATGTGGGGGCGTGTCCGCCCTGCACAGCCCCGTGGAAAGAAGAGACAGAAAGGAAAGTGAACAGTCACTGTCACAGCCACACACTTCTCCGGCTTCACAAAGGGGACGGCTGAAAGGGTGGAGGTGGAGGGGGAAGAGGGGTCGTGGGGGGGTGGGGGGCGGGGAGGTGGGGGACGAGGAGGGATGTAAGAAGAGACGTGTGGGGTGGGGTGGGGTGGGGGGGTGGGGTGTGGGATGCGTTCGTGCATGCTAACGGTATCAAACGTGTCACGTGCTGTCTGGTTATCTGTCTCTGCCTGTCTGTCTGAGTGTCTGTCTGACTGTCTCTCTGTCTGTCTGTTTGTCTGTGTCTGACGTTTTAAAAAGAACACATATAATCAAACCATACATTAAAATGAATACGAATTGGTACATTAAGAGCGCATTGAGTGACTTTAGATTTGGTGTCGCTGATATGATGTTGCTTGCCATCGATTTAGATACAGCGCTTTGAAAGGAAAGGAACTGAGATGTCGTTTGTGGAATCAGGCTAAGAAAGATGAACTGCATTTGAAACAACAACAACAAACAACAACAACAACAACAACAACAAATGCTGTCCTGTTCTCAGTGACCTTAGGGTTAAATCCATTCAGTCAAAGCAGTGTTTTGACCCTTGAGGTTTTAAAGTCAACTTATGGTTAGCCACAAGAAATGAAGAAATCCTCTTCGATCTGGCTATGTACATCTGTGGAGCAAAAAAAGCGGCCACGAACAGTATATTCATAGTAGTTTTTGCATGGTGTTTGTATGTATAATTCCTTCTATTTTCATTTTCTTTACTTACAATCCTTTGTATTTGGTGTATTACGGGGATCACCCCTTCAGTATGGACTATGGCCTCAATCCTCACCCCTTCAGTATGGACTATGGCCTCAATCCTCACCCCTTCAGTATGGACTATGGCCTCAATCCTCACCCCTTCAGTATGGACTATGGCCTCAGTCCTCACCCCTTCAGTATGGACTATGGCCTCAATCCCAATAAATTATTCGTATTTGTATTCGTATTGTGTTTATCTGCCTCTCTCTCTCTCTCTCCCCCCCCCGCCCCTCCGGCTCCCCCCCCCCCCCATTCTCTCTCTATTTTCGCTGAGACAGAGAGCTTTGAGAAAAAAAAAACACGCTAAAAATTAAAAACTTTCAGTTCTTCAAGAAGAAGAAGAAAAGAAAAAAAGAAGAAAGAAGAAGAAGAAAGAAGAAGAAGAAGAAGAAGAAGAAGAAGAAGAGAAGAAGAAGGAGAAGGAAGAAGGAAGAAGAAGAGAAGAAGAAGAAGAAAGGAAGGGAAGGAGAAGAAGAAGGATGAAAAGAAAGAGAAGAACAAGAAGAAAGAAAGAAAGAAAGAAAGAAAGCAGGAGGAAGGAGACACCGAGAAAATACTGGAGCACACAAACAAACAAACAAACAAACAAACAAAAAAAACAGTGTGAAGAAGCATGCCACTGACGATGAAAGCAAAGTAAAAGAATAAGAAACAGAGTAAAAAAAAAAAAACCAACAACAAAAAACCAACATGACTAGTGTTTTGACTGTGACATGGAGACTTCCAATAAAAAGAAAAAGTACAGTTAGCGGGAAGAAGAAGAAATAGGGAGACAGACAGGGAAAAACAGGGGGGAAAGAGAAGGAAAAGATGAGGAAGAAAGAGAAAAGAGTGAGGAAGAAGGAAAAAGGTGTTACGAACAACAATGAGAAAGGAGAGAATAAAACAAAGTGGGGGAGGGGGGAGAGGGGAGGGGGGGGGGGGAGGGGGAGAAAAGGGCTGGGACGACACAAACAAACAAACAGAAAGTAGAGAGAAATCATTAAAACGAACTAAAACCCCAAACAAATGAAACTCAAAGTATAGTTCTGCGCAAAGATGGCGACGACGATGACGATGACGACGACAAGAAGAAGAGAAGAAGAAGAAGAAGAAGAAGAAGAAGAAGAAGAAGAAGAAGAAGAAGAAATGGAGAAGGAGGGCGAGGAGGAGAAGGAGAAGGAGGAGGAGGAGGAGAAGGAGAAGGAGGAGGAGGAGGAGCAGCGAGACAAAGGAGAGAGAGGTGCTAGTATTCAGTACCAGTAGTGAACCCACCACCGCACTCCTGCCCCCCTCCCCCCCCCCAACCAAAAAAAAAAAAAAAAAAAAAAAAAAAAAAAAAAAAAAAAGAAAAAAAAAAAGAAAAAAAGTCGTCCATAGTCCATTTTGAGGACATGTTGGGGCCTGACCATTCGCTGACTGTACTGACCCTGACTCTCCCCCTCTGCTTGGCTGGACAGAGGAAGAAAGAAAGGGGGGAAAAGTACTGAGTGTATAGACTTGTCGCCTACAACACACAACTCTCTCTCTCTCTCTCTCTCTCTCTCTCTCTCTCTCTCTTTACGTGGCAAGGCGCGCGCGCGCATCCACACACACACACACACACACACACACACACACACACACACACACACACACACACAAACACACACACACACACACACACACACACACACACACACACACACACACACACACACACAGAGGTCGCCGTTGCGGGCAATCTTTCGAACGTTCAGTCGGGTGGAGGAGGTTGGTAGGTCGGATAACGGGTCCCAAGAACAAGGAAGGTAAATAATTCAACCTGGTCGTCTATGTCCACCTGCTCGCGTCAAAAGAAGGGGATGATCGATTAGGAGGAGGGAAGGAAGGGGCGGGATAGAGGATGCTGGCGGGGGTGGTGGTGGTGGGGGGGGGGAGGGGGGGATGGGGGAGAGGCAGGAGGAGGGAAGGGGCGGGGGGGGGGGGGGGGGAGTGGGGCTTGCTCCCGGGTGGCGACACCACGGCCAAGAGTACAACACTGCCGACAACTCTCACTACCAACCACTGAACGTTACTTTTTTTTTTAGTTCACATGAACAGAAATTATAGTTTTGGGACATAATTAACAAAAATCTTTTTTTTTCTTTTCTTTTTTAAACCTCTATTTCTTCAAGACAACATTCATATTGTTCATCTGGGTGATGAAGTGGATTTTACACGACGAGAAAAACAACAAAAACAAACAACTGAATTAGGAACTGGATTGTTTATGGCTGAACATAATTCAAAATTTTTTTTTAACCTCTAATCCTTCAAGACAGCATTAATCTTGCTCATTTTGAAGATGCAGTGGATTTTACACGAAAAAAAAGCTGATTTAGGAACTGAATTATTGAAAGTTGTTTGTCTTTTGTTTTTCATCCCTGTCGCCGTTATACTAGGCGGCCCTCACATGAAGGAGATGTTTATCGTGTTGAGACAGCTTGCACACACACCAGACATCGCAGACATGGCCAGCCACACACAAGACACACTGTTGGGGACATTCGTTGTACCTGACCTTTCACCTTGCTTCATGCGCGCGCGCTCTGCACGAATGCTCCCGTTAATCACCCCCCCCCCCCCCCCCCAAGAAATTGAAATCATTGTGAAGTCAACACAGAACAAATCTTTAGCATTGGTCAGACATTAGCAGGAAGACAATAATGCTTTCATACCAACGTAGACACCTGCCCATAAACTTGGGTATTCAGCCCAGCTGACATACCTGGTACCGTTATCAATCGTGTCTCTTCGGGAGAAGCCTACCTGTACGTCGTTTTACAAAGGCTCACACTTGATTAAACTTTTTTTTCTCCATATTCAGCCGATGTGAGGGAGACGCAGGCGCTTCTTCTTGGCGTGTGTAATTCAGTCTTTTCAATTCTCGACGGCATATTTGAGCCAGTGAATACTCTGTGTGATCGAATTTATTACTGAATCGACGTCGGTGAACCAGTCGCCATTGCGGAGAGGGACGTAAGCCTTGCATGGGTCATTTACTCCTGATCCGGGAAAGCCATTTTGATAGGACAATTGCAGGCAATATTGGTGGGGGAGATAACCCGAATAAAACACTGTTCTAATCTGCCGCGCGCAATACAGTACAGTGGACAGGTTCGGCCAATTTTTGAAAACGTATTGCTCAGCCCGTCAAGCTCCGAAACTTGCTTCGTCTGCGGGCCTTTTTTATTTACTAATGTCAATACATCATACATACGTCAGGCTACGCGATTCATCGTCCTAGTTCTCTAAACTTTCATGCGATTGGTCGGGAGAGCCGGCGACATTGACTTGTAGCTAAATTTATGCTGGGGGGGGGGGGGGGATGGGAGCAAAGCAGCACGTACCACCTTCACCTACCACCCTCCCCTTTCGGGTTTGTTGATTCAAAGGGAAAAGAGAGACAGTGGGGGTAGAGAGAGAGAGAGAGAGAGAGAGAGAGAGAGAGAGAGAGAGAGAGAGAGAAGAGAAGAAGAAGAGAGAGAGAGAGAGTTGTGAGGAGATGTGTGTGTGTGTGTGTGTGTGTGTGTGTGTGTGTGTGTGTGTGTGTGTGTGTGTGTGTGTGGCGGAAGGGGATGGGGGAGGGGCGCAACATGACCCTTGAACAAAAACTGGTGCGTGTTCAACACAAGGTCAAGCCGTGTTGGTGGCAGGGGGTATGGCTGGCGTGGTGGTGAAAGCCCGGGCCTCTTGGTCCAAGGATTCTGCGTTCAATCCTCATGAAACAGGTCAGAAGAGATGTTTCTTTTTGGAATGGACAAACAGGAAAACTACACCCCTTCAGTGCCCTTCAGATTACGCTTTGAACTGAGGTCCAGTATGAGAACACTGGTACGAAGAAACAAATAGAATCAAACTTTGTAAGTATCCTATCCTATCCTTGGTAATGAACGACTAGGCCATTGTGTGCCTGTGGGAAATAAAATACCAAAACAGCAGCAGCAGCAGCAACAACAACAACAAACAACAACAACAACAACAACAACAACAACAGCGACAACGACGACGACGACGACAAATGGACAGAGGCGTCGAATTTAGTCATCATCCTGAAGAAGTGTTATGGCTACCTTGACGGTGGGATTAGAATGTCAGCAACATCCGCTCACGTACACAAAGGAATCTCACAATAGTGAACCTCAGAGTATTAGCAGAGTAGGACGAGGAGAAGGAGGAAGAGGAGGAGGAAAAGAGGAAGAGAAGAAAGGAGAGAGGAAAAGAAGAAGAAGAAGAAGAAGAAGAAGAAGAAGAGAGAAGAAGAAGAAGAAGAAGAGGAGGAGAGGAGGGGAGGAGGAGAGAGAAGAAGAAGAAGAAGAAGAAGAGAAGAAGAAGAAGAAGAAGAAGAAGAAGAAGAAGAAGAAGAGAGAAGAAGAAAGAAAAGAAAAGAAGAAGAAGAAGAAGAAGAAGAAGAAGAAGAAGAAGAAGAAGAAGAGAAGAAGAAAAGAAGAAGAAAGAAGAAGAAGAAGAAGAAGAAGAAGAAGAAAGAAGGAGAAGGAAAAGAGGAAGGAGAGAAGAAGGAAGAAAGAAGAAGAAGATAGAAAAGAAGAAAGAGAAGAAGTGAAAAGAAGAAGAAGAAAGAAGAAGAAGTAAGAAGTAGAATGAAGAAGATGAAGAAGAAGGAAGAAGAAGAAAGTACAAGAAGAAAGAACAAAAGAAAATTAACCGAAAATTAAGAGGCAGTACATGTTGAAGAAGAAGGAGAAAAGGATGTTGGTTGCTGACTTGTTGCCACCAGGTGCAAGCAGAAATGTACAGAGGACAAGGTTGTTGTCGTTGTCTGGTGTGGGGAGTGGGAATGGTGACGTTTCTTTTTCTTTCATTTTTGTGTGTGGGTCTTGGTTGGATCGGTCGCTGTGTGTGTGCGTGGTGTGGTGCGTGCGTCTGTTTGTCTGTGTTTTGTTGTGTTGTGGTGTGGTGTTGTGTGTGTGTGGTGTGTTGTGTTCTGTCTCTCTTCTTTGTCCATCCGTCCGTTTCTTGCCTGTCTGTCTGTCTGCCTGTCTGTCTGTTGTCTAACGTCTGTCCAGCCGTCCGTATGTCTGTCTGTTGATTTCTCTCTTCCTCTTTGGCTCTGTCTCTCTGTCTGTCTGTCTGTTCTGCTTGTGTAGTGGGCATTAAATGGAAAAGAACATTCCATGCTCTGGCATCAGACCCAAAACTTTCAGCAAAAAAAAAACAAAAAAAAACCAACTACCGTGTGTGACAGTCACTTTTGACGCTAAAGCTTGTCATAGTTGTCTCTTGTTTATGGCTGATTTCTTTCTATCTTTTTGTTTCCTC
>CM065725.1:1278242-1288242 GCA_033310375.1 Conus canariensis | reverse complement strand
TGGTGGCCACAGGAAAATGCAGACCACGCAAAATACCGTTCAGCCACAGTGGACTGTTCAGCCTGTTTAGAAACTACCCCAACTGCTACATTATTGTTGTCATTATTATTATCATTATTGTTATTATCATATTTTCATCATTATTATTATTATTGTTGTTGTTGTTGTTATTATTATTATTATTAATACTGTTGTTATTATCATTTTTATTATTATTATCATTATTGTTTATTCTTATCATTATTGCTATCATCATTATCATGATTATTATTGTTATTAATATAATCACCACCATTATCATTATTAGTAGTATTAGCAGCAGCAGAAGCAGTGGTAGTCGCAGCAGCAGCAGCAGTGGTAGTAGTATCATCATTGTCTGTTATCATTATTATTTTTTAATGATCATTAAGGATAATATTTGTATCATTATTAATTATTATCATTACTATGATGATGAAGATTATGAAGATGATGACGACGACGACGACAATGATGATGATGATGATGATGATTGTTGTTGTTATCATTTTTATTCTTATTCCTATTGCTTTTCTCCTTCTTCTGTTATCATTGTTATCATTATTATTATTATTACTATTATATTATCATATTTGTCATCATCATCATCATCATCATCATCATCATCATCATCATCATCATCATCATCATCATCAAAATATTTTATTAACGGTACTTACATAAGGCCTCTCCCCGGTTGGAGACCAAGCTGTGAACATTTTACAACCCGCACGTCCTTTATACGACAGGCTGCCTACCTGGGTAGAGCCGACTGAAGAGCTGCCTGCTTGCACTACAGTCAGCCGTTCTCCGCGTCATTCAGTCTGTCTGTGCGTCATTCAGTCTGTCTGTGCGTCATTCAGTCTGTCTGTGCGTCATTCAGTCTGTCTGTGCGTCATTCAGTCTGTCTGTGCGTCATTCAGTCTGTCTGTCAGTTTTTCATTCATATTTTCATTCTTTCGGTGCCTGCAATGTGCATACACGCCATTCCTACCAACGGCCAAACCGGCCTTCTCTTCGGAAAGTTGATGATGGGATTTTACGTGTGTACAGGACTGTATGCGTGCGTTCACACGCGGAACCTCGGTTTATAGGTTATTTGGGGAAGTTGAGTCAGAAAAATAAACTCCGAGGGCAAAAAGATGGTCAGTACACGATGGTCAGTACACACTGAGGAAACTGTGAGCCTGGTCCTGCCACTTAAGATGGTCAGCCAGTCCAGGCACAGTGACTTCTTCATCCTTTCTGACCCCCCTCCCCCCATTCTGTTCTCAAGGCCATGGCTGGCTGTTACACTGACCACCCTGAACTTATGTTTAAGAAGAAGAAGAAGAAGGAGGAGGAGGAGGAGATGGAGATGGAGATGAAGAAGAAGAAGAAGGAGGAGGAGGAGATGAAGAAGAAGAAGAAGAAGAAGAAGGAGGAGGAGGAGGAGGAGATGAAGAAGAAGAAGAAGGAAGAAGAAGAAGGAGGAGGAGGAGGAGATGAAGAAGAAGAAGAAGAAGAAGGAGGAGGAGGAGGAGGAGAAGAAGAAGAAGAAGAAGAAGAAGGAGGAGGAGGAGGAGATGAAGAAGAAGAAGAAGAAGAAGAAGGAGGAGGAGGAGGAGGAGGAGATGAAGAAGAAGAAGAAGAAGGAGGAGGAGGAGGAGATGAAGAAGAAGAAGGAGGAGGAGGAGATGAAAGAAGAAGAAGAAGAAGAAGAAGAAGGACAACAACAACAGCAACAACTGCAACAACAACAACCCATGATACCTCTGTGAAATCAGATTTTTATTTCTATTTTTCTGCGTGCACTCCTGCGGACACTCCCTGTACAGACAGGCAAAGATTCATCCCATTTACCCAACAGAGGGAGTGGAATTTTGTGTGTATGACCGTTTTTTTTCTCCCGCCATTAAGGCAGCCATACTCCAACTTCGGGGAATGAAATCAGATGATTACAGCCTTTTTTTCTTGGGTTCGGATCCCGGTTGTGCTGACATCAGAGGTAATCAGATGGCCATTTATCTTGTCTGGAATTTCCCCAGTACAGAACTGTCCTGATCAAGTCTTCCTGGCACAGGCCTGAAACCCAACGTTCCTGATGAGGTCATGGACCTCTGGTCTTACAAACTGGAATGACAAACGGATAGTTAATTTATCAGACGAGTCTGTACCTTATGCCATTGGTGGTTGTAGAGAAGAAACAACTTTGTGCCGGACTTTGAGCTGCTGTTCGCGACTGCAAGTGTAATTACACGACTGGCAGTTTACGCAAAGAGTTCTCCAATACTCCCCCCCCTCTCTCTCTCTCTCTGTCTCTGTCTCTGTGTGTCTCTTACTGGTTTTTCCTTTTAGTACTCTGTGTTTAAATTTTATGTTTCTAAATTCAATGTTTGTATCTTTCACAAATGTCGAACAGTTAAAGGGACAAAAAAAGATTAAAACGATATATTTGTTGATTTTGTTGAACCCAATATTTATAAATCCAAATTGAAAAAAAAAACATTCTCAGCTGAGGTTTCTAGTTTTCTGGATGGAAACTCCTTCAATTTCGGATATGAACTGGAAAAAGAACTATTGATTGTAAAAAGAAATATATAAAAACTACTGTGGGAAAAAGGAAAGGAAAGAATTATGTACAGATGACACACAGGCCACTCCTTGAAACACTCTCATATCTGAAAGTAAATATGAAATGAGAAACTGTACACTGTAAATAACAAACAAGTAGGGTAACTCTTGCTCTCATGATGAAACAAATACAGGCCCATAACTCCAAAGGAATGCTACTTACAACACCGAATCTCCTAGCAGATATGTCAGCACAGAGCACACAGAACAACCAAGGAGACATCCCCCCAAAAAGGATGCCCCGAGCTTGCCTATATACCCTGTACCGTACACATCTACAACTACTGTAGAAATGAACAAATATAAATTAACGTTTATTCAAGACTGGCACAGCCTTTTAAAACTTGAATATAGTCCGACACGTACATGGACGAACAGAAACAAACACAGGTAACCTCGATTTGATTGAAACGAAAGTGAATATGAAATGAGGTAGGGAAGAGTAAACACTAAATAATAAATTCCTTTGGAGCTTTGGGCATGTATTTGTTTCATCATGGGAGCGAGAAGTACCCTATTTATCTGTTATTTATTGTTTACTGTTCCCTGCCTCATTTCATATTTACTTTCACTCTCATACTTGTTAATTGATGAGGGGGTGGGGGCTCCTCGACGCTCACCATGTGATGTACCACACACTAAGAAACATGTGAAGGGGTGAATTGAGTTGTGAGTCTGTTTGGTTGAAAGTATACCCATGTCTGTCTATCTGTCTGCCTGCCTGTCTGTCTATCTGTCCTCGCTGTCTGTCTCTGTGCCTGTATTTCAGTTCTTCTGGAGAGGGTCATATGTACGGATAGTCCAAATTCCTGAAAGGAAAGCTTTGCAGGCTATTTGAATGGAGAAAGAAAGAAAGAAAGAAAGAAAGAAAGAAAGAAAAAGAATCAAGGTAAAAGAAAAAGAAAGAAAGAAAGAAAGAATGAAAGAATGAAAGAATGACGGACACAGACAGACAAACACAAAGAAAGAAAGTAAGAAAGAAAGAAAGAAAAAGAAAGAAAGAAAAAAATGACGGACAGACAGACAGACAAACACAAAGAAAGAAAGTAAGAAAGAAAGAAAGAAAAAGAAAAAAAAGAAAAAGAAAAAAAGAAAGAAAGAAGAAAAAAGAAAGAAAGAAAGAAAGAAAAATAACAAAGAAAAAGAAAGAGAAGGAAAGAAAGAAAGAATGAATTAAAGACAGACAGACACACAGACAAACAGCCAGACAAACACAAAGAAAGAAGAAAGAAAGAAAAAAGAAAGAAAGAAAGAAAGAAGGAAAAAGAAAGAAGGAAAGAAAGAAAAAGATAGAAAGATATAAAGAAATGAAAAAAGAAAGAATAGGAAAGAAAAAAAAATGAAGGAAAGAAAGAAAGAAAAGAAAGCAAAAAGAAAGAAAAAGACAGACAGACACACAGGCAAACTGGCAAAGAAAGAAAACCCCCCGAAGATAGCGACTTGCAGCAACAGCACAGCACTGACGAAGAGCCGTGGTGGTGGGTGTTGATCTTAGGGGCTGCACACACTGAGAGATGGTTTGTCAATGAGACTAAAGAGCAGAGGGGAGAATCGGCCAAAGATACAGCGGCGGGTTCATCACCATACGGGTAAACACAGACAGGACAGCACTATACAGGGAGCCAAGCAGCCGACACATCGCCCATGGCCAAACCCAGCTCCGCTGAGGATGGAAAGAGGGGAGGTAACCATCAACCAGGTGCACGGACAAAAGCATAGAGGGGCGGGGTGGGGGGAGGAGATGAGGGATTGGGTCGGGGAGTGGGGGGGGGGGGGGGGGGGGGCTGGATGCAGGGAGATGGGGGAGAAGCTCATCTCCATCCGATCATTCCCAGCCTGGGATGGGGGGATACTTCAGGGTCCTGCTGGTTGCCGCCTGGTGCAGAATTGGGGGTTGGGGGTTGGGGGGATTGGAGGGGGGGGGGAGTGAGGACTGGGTGGGGGGGGGGGGAGACGAGGGGGGTGGGGGGAGGCGAAGATGGGTGGAGGGAGGGAGGTGGGTGGGGGATGTCATCTCTACCTGGCTTTAAAGTAAAGTAGTAGCGGTGTTGATGGTGTGGGGGTGGGATGGGATTGGGTGGGGAGCGGCGGTTGCTTTGAATTAATATTTGCATCCGGACTCTTTTTTTTTCTCTCTCTCTCTCTCTCTTTCTTCCCTCTGATCTGCACCTCATCACATGTAGGACACGCTGCAGCAGCTGAGAGAGAGAGAGAGAGAGAGAGAGAGAGAGAGAGAGGAGAGAGAGAGAGAGAGAGAGAGAGAGAGAGAAAGAGGAAGAAAGAGAGAGGGGGAGAAAGAGGGAGATAGAGAGAGAGAGAGGAGAGACAGAGAGGGAGAGAGAGAGGGTGAGAGTGAGGGGGAGGGAGAGAGAGAGAGGGTGAGAGAGAGAAGAGAGAGAGAGAGAAAGAGAGAGAGACAGAGAGAGAGACAGAGAGAGAAAGAGGAAGAAAGAGAGAGGGGGAGAAGAGGGAGATAGAGAGAGAGAGAGAGGGAGAGACAGAGAGGGAGAGAGAGAGGGTGAGAGAGAGAGGGGGAGGGAGAGAGAGAGGGAGAGAGAGAGAGAGAGAGAGAGAGAGAGAAGAGAGAGAGAGAAGAGGTGTATGCTTTCGTACACACTCTTTCTTGCATAGTATTTCTGCTCATGGTATAGTACAAAACAGAACGGCACACAGAATCGAACCCATGCACTTTGAAGATAATCCAAAATTACCACGCCCCATATTTTATAGCAAACGTGATATCCAAGAATTACTGAATTAATCAGACGTTTAGCGCCACTAAGAAATAGTTAAAAACACTTCCATGGTCTCTCTGGCATCTCCGTAGTGTGAAGATGCTCCTTTTCAATATTGTCCAATGAATCAGATTGAACAGGAAAGGATTAGCGTTCATCAGTGTGATGCTGGACAAAATGTCGTTAGTGGTGCCCATACACACATTAAAGATTCAATTCTCCAGTTCAACTATCGGCCGATTATGAAACACAACAACCAAAACAAACAAAAGTAAAAAAAAAACAACAACAGAGAAACAAACAAATAAGCAAGAAACCCAAAGAAAACAAAAAAAAAAGTCAAAACAAACAAAATACCCCCCCCCTTCATCTCCACCCCCCCCCCCCCCCAAAAAAAAAAAACCATTAAAAAGAAGCAACGACCATGAATAAACACGGAAACGTTGAAAAATCCAAACAAACAAACACGAAAACAAGCAACAACTCGAAACCAAGAAACAAAGAAAACCCATGATGGAACCAGAGGGTTTTAGATCTTCAGCCTAACACTCTCCCAGCTGAGCTATTCCGGCTGGCAGTAAGCACAGTTTTTGTTCTAATCTGTGTTAACGCCAACATCGAGGCGTGTTGGATTCTCTTGAAACCCTGACATCATTCCGTATCGCTGCATGATCGAATTAAAACCTGACTAAAGCGACCTTCTTTAAAACAACAACAACAACAACAACAACAACACACACACACACGCACACACACGCACACACGCACACACACACACACACACGCGCGCGCGCGCGCACGCACACACACACACACACACATTGGAGAGAGAGAGAGAGAGAGAGAGAGAGAGAGGGGGGGGGGAGTAAAATGCAGCAGTGAGCATACGAGAAGAAGACGAGCGAGCGAGTGTCGCCTAGCCCTTCACAAAGGGATCACACTCACGCTTAATTGCCTGCAAGCAAGTGCGCAGACACAGACTTACGTCACAGCGAAAGGACAAGAGAGACGACGTCCATTTGACAGTGAGCTGAGTATACATGAAGAGCCTGCGCATATGATAATGCTCGTGTTTGCACATGTGAATACACATGTACACATTTAGCGCGCGCGAAGGTGTGTGTGAGAGAGAGAAAGCATACCCAGGTATGCAAGTTGTTTACACACTCATTCATATCAAGTGCATACCACTCTAACCCAACCTTATGCAGAGAGAGGGACACATACACACACGAGAGAGAGAAGGGGGGGGGGGGGAAAGAGAGAGAGAGAGAGAGAGAGTGTGTGGAGACAGAGGAAAAGAGAGGAGAGAAAGGAGAGATCGGTGGAGAAGGAGGAGGAGGAGGAGGAGGAGGAGAGAGAGAGAACGATCGAGCGAACGAAGTTTATTGCTATTAAGCCGTAGCCCATTTAGCAAATCGGCGCAATGTACATTGACACAACGCGACGCGATCACATTGCCATGGAAACCACAGCAATTTTTTTTTCCATTGCTCCATGTCCCAGTCGTGAACGAGAAAATGTCTCTGATATGTGAGCACAATCAGTTCAGCGAAGGACCGTCACCCCAGGTAGAAATGGACCAGGCCATGGAGAGCGTGCAACTGCCGTAGAGCACGTGCTGGAATCTTGCCGTGTTGTGTGTTGCTGACCCGTCTTCCTTTCCGCAGGTTGGCAAGTATCACACGTTCTCCTGCTGCCATGTTCCTGTGTTCCTGCTTGACATACCAGTACACACAGTCGTCTTCCGAATTCGAATCGCAGGAGAACTCTAAACAATGTCATCCGACTCGCACAGCAGCATATCCACGCCATCTGACTGATGAAGCACCACCTTTCTAAATCCTATGTTTCTGTGTTTGTCTCTCAACCGTCTTTGAACCGGCCGATCAGTCAAAGTAGCCACATAGTTCTTCACCACTCCCATATCAAGGCCTGTCACTTTTTTTCTATCGTGTGTTCATGGCCTATGTTGCTCACAGAGTGCTGGAATTCCTGATTCATGATGTCGCAGTCAGGCTGATCAGAATGCGAAGGCCCAAGACTGTCTTGAACATGCGACACGCTGTCAATGTGTGCAGGATTGACGTGTTGTTCAACATCATCATGTGTCGTACACTGTGTACCGGGGTCTTCCAATTCCGTATCAAACAAGGACAGTTCGTTCACTTCACAAGTGTTACTGCACCAACCTGTTCCAGTCGTCTGTTTTGCTGCTTGGCCCTTTTTTGGTCACGTTGCACCTGGCTGGGCGGTTTCTTTCTGTATTGAACTCGCGTTGCTCGGTTCAACACAGGATCCGCCATTGTTGTTGTCACAGGGACGGCTGGCTTCAAACATAGAACGACGACGGTGTTGCTGCCTTCACCTGTAATGTTCCAGCTTGACACGGTGTTGCTGCCTTCACCTGTAATGTTCCAGCTTGACACGGTGTTGCTGCCTTCACCTGTAATGTTCCAGCTTGACACGGTGTTGCTGCCTTCACCTGTAATGTTCCAGCTTGACACGGTGTTGCTGCCTTCACCTGTAATGTTCCAGCTTGACACGTGTTGCTGCCTTCACCTGTAATGTTCCAGTTTGACACGGTGTTGATATTCACAGGTGTCAGCTTGCACAGTGTTGCTGCCTCAACCTGAATGTTCCAGACTTGACACGGTGTTGCATGCTTCACCTGTAATGTTCCAGCTTGAACAGTTTGCGCCTTCACCTGTAAATGTGTCTCAGCTTGACACGGTGTTGCTGCCTTCACCTGTAATGTTCCAGTTGACACGGGGTTGTGCCTTCACAGTAATGTTCAGCTTGACACGGTGTTGTGCCTTCACTGTAATGTTCAGCTTGACTACAGTGTTGCTGCCTTCACCTGTAATGTTCCAGCTTGACACGGTGTTGCTGCTTCACCTGTAATGTTCAGCTTGAACAGTGTTGCTGCCTTCACCTGTAATGTTCCAGCTTGGACACGGTGTTGCTGCCTTCACCTGTAATGTTCCAGCTTGACACGGTGTTGCTGCCTTCACCTGTAATGTTCCAGCTTGACACGGTGTTGCTGCCTTCACCTGTAATGTTCCAGCTTGACACGGTGTTGCTGCCTTCACCTGTAATGTTCCAGCTTGACACGGTGTTGCTGCCTTCACCTGTAATGTTCCAGCTTGACACGGTGTTGCTGCCTTCACCTGTAATGTTCCAGCTTGACACGGTGTTGCTGCCTTCACCTGTAATGTTCCAGTTTGACACGGTGTTGATATTCAGCAGGGCGTTCAGAGCTGTCTCCGCAGACGCTGGAAGTCCAGTAACTGGCATTTTGAAGAATTAACGAAGATATTTGCACAGCTGAAATAAATGGCGCCCTGTCGCTTCGTGTCAGACCACGTGACTCAGCAGAGAGAGAGAGAGAGAGAGAGAGAGAGAGAGAGAGAGAGAGAGAAGACAGAGAGACAGACAGACAGACAGATAGAGGGAGATCGGGTGAATATATATATATATAATATATATATATATTATATTATATATATAATATAGAGAGAGAGAGAGAGAGAGAGAGAGAGAGAGAGAGAGAGAGAGAGAGATCGGGTGAACAGAGAGACATAGATGGGGGAGGGGGAGAGTCAGGGAGGCGGTGAAGGTGAGGAAAGGGGGTGGGGATGGGGGGCGGGGGGGGGGGGGGGGGGGGGGTGGAACCTGAAAACGTGTGTCATCCTGTAAACCCGAACACAATAGTCTCCCGTTGAAACTTAACCACAGCTTCACTTGAACGAAGAATTCCACAGGTATGTCAGTGGCCACGTAAAAAAAAAGAGAATGCTTGATCGATTGACTGGTTGATTGATTGATTGACTGTTTGACTGGTTGATTGATTGATTGATTGACTGGTCGATTGATTGATTGATTGATTGGTCTCTTCACTTGAATGAGGAATCCATAGGTTTAAAAGTGACCATGAGAAAAATTCGATTGACTGATTGACTGAATGATTGATTGATTGATTGACTGGTCGATTGATTGATTGATTGGTCTCTTCACTTGAATGAGGAATCCCATAGGTTTATCAGTGACCATGAGAAAAATTCGATTGACTGATTGACTGAATGATTGATTGATTGATTCGGCTTGCCTGCCTGGTTGGTCAGTTGGCCAGTGTATCAACTACTGTTCAGTTCTCGCTGTATCAGTATCATTGACTGATGGTCACAGGAACTCCTTGTCATGTGTTCCGATGTATCAACTACTGTTCAGTTTCGCTGTATCAGTATCATTGACTGATGGTCACAGGAACTCCTGTCATGTGTTCGGATGTATCAACTACTGTTCAGTTATGGCTGTATCAGTATCATTGACTGATGGTCACAGGAACTCCTGTCATGTGTTCCCGGTGTATCAACTACTGTTCAGTTATGGCTGTATCAGTATCATTGACTGATGGTCACAGGAACTCCTGATGATCATGTGTTCCGATGTATCAACTACTGTTCAGTTATGGCTGTATCAGTATCATTGACTGATGGTCACAGGAACTCCTTATGGTTCGGTGTATAACTACTGTTCAGTTATGGCTGTATCAGTATCATTGACTGTGGTCACAGGAACTCCTGTATGTGTCGGGTGTATCAACTACTGTTCAGTTATGGCTGTATCAGTAT
>CM065725.1:1263242-1273242 GCA_033310375.1 Conus canariensis | reverse complement strand
ACAACTCTCACTCTTTATTCCATTTATTCAACACTGTGACACATGGTGCTTTCTGATATTTCCAATATTAGTCACATAAATGTTGTAGCAGTGGTGCCTCATTCATTTATTCAGAACTGGAGCGGGTGGATCGCTGAGCTATTGGGGGTGGGGGTGGGGTGGGGGTGATCTGAGAGAGGCCATTTTTTGATCGCACGATTGTAGAGCTTTGCACTTCTTCATGTTTCAATTTCCTCCTGGACACAGTAAGGATTAGCTGCTTTTTTTTTTTTTTTCCCCACTTGTTTACTGTTTTTTTTTTTTTTTCTGTCATGCGTTTGTACTGACAATCAAAGCAGTTTGCAAAAGGTTGGAAAGAGACATCAAATAATTGTTTGTGTTTGGAAAAAGACATCAAAATTATTGTTTGTGTTAATGTGAAAAAATACTATTATGTTGTTTGTTGTTGTTAAGCCAGCAGTTTGCCACGTCAGCACAGTTGGTGTGAAGTAAATCTCCGACTCGTCCAGTACTATCTGCCGCCCCAAAGAGTTATATCATCATCATCATCATCCATCATCATCATCATCATCATCATCATCATTCATTACTAGTATCATCATCACTCATCATTACTATTACTATTATTGTAATTATCATTGTTATTATTATTATTATCATTACTATGTTATTATCATTATCATCATAATCATCATTATTACTATCAGTATTATTATTGTTGTTGTTGTTGTTTTTATTATTATCATCATCATCATATTATTATTATTACTATGATTGTTGTTGCTGTTGTTGTATTTGTTGTTGTCATCGTTTTAATAATGTTCTCCTCTTTCCCCCTCCTCTTTCCTGGTAGTAACGGCGTAACGGTAATTAGTGTTGTTGTCTTGGTGTTGTAAAGTTTCATATCATGTTGTGAACAGTCCAGCCGATCGCAGGGTGCCGATTCATTAAATGTTAACAAGAATGATAGCAAGTCGTACTGTGATGAGAACAACGATTTCAGTGCCATAATGCAGTCCAATTCATTGCATCGACTTTTCACCGTTCGACTGTTCTGAAACAAATACTGACAAACCTTACATTCTCTTTAAGTTGTTTCTGAAATACGAAGACATCCCAGCAAAATATGAGTTTTCAGCTTTTTGACGCGAACGGGACGCCATCACCTGCCCAGGAACCAGAGCGGTTCCCCAGACTTCAAAGCCATCGTCCAGGCTGCCCGAAGAATGCCAGCTTCAACAAGCCGCTCGCTCCAATGAACGGGGGCAGGCGTGACGGGAGTTGAAAGAGAAGCCCGAAGACTCCCAGAGACTCCTAACGAAGAGAGAAAGAAAGAAGGGCTGTGTGTGAAGGATGATTTGGCCTCACCACAGGACCGGGATTTACACAACCTGCGGGTTTAGGCCCTGAGAGAGAGAGAGAGAGAGAGAGAGAGAGAGGAGAGAGAGAGAGAGAGAGGAAAGAGAGAGAGAGAGAGAGAGAGAGAGAGAGAGAGAGAGAGAGAGAGAGAGAAGAATGCGATGGCGCAACACAGCTTAGCAGCTGAGTTCTAAGAGAGGTGGGGCTGAGGCTGGGGGGTCTAGATGTATGTGTGACAGGAACAATGGAGGACGATGAGAGGGGGGGGGGGGGGGAGGACGAGGGAAGGGGGAAAAAAGGGACCGAGGTGAAGTGTGGAGAAGGGGCGGGGATGGAGGGTGGGGGTTGGGGGGTGGGGTGGGGGGGGATGAGGGAGGACAGGTCTGTGATGGAAGAAGGTGGAGAGGCTTTGGTGGGACAGAACTCTTGTACTTTTTTTTTCTTTCTTTTTTTTTCTTTTTCTTTCTTTCATTTTTTTTTTACTTTTTGAGTTCTGCGAGTCGTCTCAGCAGCTTCCGCATCCCAGCTCTGTGTGTGCGTGCGTGCGTGCGTGCGTGTGTGTGTGTGTGCGTGCGTGCGTGCGTGCGTGCGTGCCTGTGTGTGTGTGTGCGTGCGTGCCTGTGTGTGTGTGCGTGCGTGCGTGTTCGTGCGTGGAGTGGGCGCGCGCGCGCGTGTGTGTGTGTGTACTGTTATCATATCATGGTGTATCATGCATATTGTGTCCCATGGCATCTCATAACACTGTATGATACTGTATACATTTCACACTGTATTGACAATACTTTTTTCTGTACTGTTATCATATTAGGATGTATCATGCATATTGTGTCCCATGGCATCTTACTACACTGTATGATACTGTATCATATTTCACACTGTATTGGCAGTATTTCTTTCCTTTATTTCATCGAGCCTTATTCGCTCTTGTCTTCCTTGTACTTCACGACGTGTTAGTGTACTGTGTATAGATTGTCTTGTCTTCCTTGTACTTCACGACGTGTTAGTGTACTGTGTATAGATTGTCTTGTCTTCCTTGTACTTCACGACGTGTTAGTGTACTGTGTATAGATTGTCTTGTCTTCCTTGTACTTCACGACGTGTTAGTGTACTGTGTATAGATTGTCTTGTCTTCCTTGTACTTCACGACGTGTTAGTGTACTGTGTATAGATTGTCTTGTCTTCCTTGTACTTCACGACGTGTTAGTGTACTGTGTATAGATTGTCTTGTCTTCCTTGTACTTCACGACGTGTTAGTGTACTGTGTATAGATTGTCTTGTCTTCCTGTACTTCACGAGTTTAGTGTACTGTGTATAGATTGTTTGGGCTCCATTGTATTCACGAGTTTATGTACTGTGTATAGTTGTCTTGTCTTCCTTGTATTCAGATGTAGTACTGTGTAAATTTTCATGTCTTCCTTGTATTCACGATGTTAGTGTACTGTGTATAGATTTCTTGTCTCCATTTCAATTTTGTTGTATTTGTATGTTTGCATGTACGGTATTCCAGTCACTGTTATCTGTGCGTTTTTGTAATTACATGTATCTACTTTGTATGGAAAATGTATTGTGCCTATTTCACGTTCTTCATTGCCACACATTATCATTTTTGTTTGTATTTCACTGCAGTTTCAGTAACTTGTCGTTATTGTATTTCAGTGCACTTTGATTGTACTGTTTGCATTGTAATGTTTTATTGTATCTTATTACACTACATTGGCATGGTGCTCTATTTCATGCGCTTTATTCAGTGTCGTGCATTGTATTTCACCGCACTTTATTGTACTGCATTGCATTATTTCTATGCACTGAATTCTACTTTTGGCGTTGTATTGTATTTATTTCCTTTGTTTACTTTTGGCATTGTATAGTCGTGTGCATTTCAACACTTTATGCTCTGTGTTGGCATTGTATTTATATTTGTGTTCATTTCAATGCGCTTTAAATCTCTGTGTTGGCATTGTATTATATATTTGTGTTCATTTCAATGCGCTTTATTGCTCTGTGTTGGCATTGTATTGTATATTTGTGTTCATTTCAATGCGCTTTATTGCTCTGTGTGGGCATTGTATTGTATTTTGTGTTCATTTCAATGCGCTTTATTGCTCTGTGTTGGCATTGTATTGTATATTTGTGTTCATATCAATGCGCTTTATTGCTCTGTGCTGGCATTGTATTGTATATTTGTGTTGCATTTCAATGCGCTTTATTGCTCTGTGTTGGCATTGTATTGTATATTTGTGTTCATTTCAATGCGCTTTATTGCTCTGTGTTGGCATTGTATTGTATATTTGTGTTCATTTCAATGCGCTTTATTGCACTGTTTTGGCATTGTATTGTATATTTGTGTTGCATTTCAATGCACTTTATTGTACTGTTTTGGTATCGTATTTTATGGTATTGTAATGGCATTTTCTTGTACTTCACTGTATTGTATTGGCATTGTACTGTATTTCATGGCATTTTATTGTACTTGTCTTGGCACTGTGTTGTATTTCACTACAATCCATGACACTGTATTGGTCTTGTATTGTAACACGTTATATTGCGCTTTATTGTACTGCACTGCCTTTATTTCACGGCACTCTGTTGTACTGTACGGGCATTATCTACGTTATATTGCACTTTATTGTACTGGCATTGCCTTTATTTCACGGCACTCTGTTGTACTGTACGGGCATTATACTACGTTATATTGCACTTTATTGCACTGCATTGCCTTTATTTCACGGCACTCTGTTGTACTGTACGGGCATTATACTACGTTATATTGCACTTTATTGTACTGGCATTGCATTTATTTCACGGCACTCTGTTGTACTGTACGGGCATTATACTACGTTATATTGCAATACATGCTAGTGGATTACATTGCAATTGCATTTTGCAGCACTGAATTGTAGTACTTTAGTTGCCTTACATTATACTGCAATTTACCGCCATTATTTTGCACTGTCTTGACAGTTTTGTTTCACGGCTCTTTAGTGTCATGTGTTGGTATTGAAGTGTGTTTTGAAACTGCATCTCTTTAGTGTCATGTGCATTGAAGTGTGTTTTGAAACTGCATCTCTTTACTGTAATGTGTTGGTATTGAAGTGTGTTTTGAAACTGCATCTCTTTAGTGTCATGTGTTGGCATTAAAGTGTGTTTTAAACTGCATCTCTTTAGTGTAATGTGTTGGTATTGAAGTGTGTTTTGAAACTGCATCTCTTTACTGTAATTTGCATTGAAGTGTGTTTTGAAACTGAATCTCTTTAGTGTCATGTGTTGGCATTGAAGTGTGTTTTGAAACTGCATCTCTTTAGTGTAATGTGTTGGCATTGAAGTGTGTTTTGAAACTGCATCTCTTTAGTGTAATTTGCATTGAAGTGTGTTTTGAAACTGCATCTCTTTAGTGTAATGGTTGGCATTGAGTGTGTTTTGAAACTGCATCTCTTTAGTGTAATGTGTTGGCATTGACTTGTGTTTTGAAACTGCATCTCTTTAGTGTAATGTGCATTGAAGTGTGTTTTAAAACTGCATCTCTTTAGTGTGAAGTGTGTTTTGATGAAACTGCATCTCTTTATGTAATGTGTGCATTGAAGTGTGTTTTGAAACTAGCATCTCTTTATGTAATGTTGCATTGAAGTGTTTTTAAACGCATCTCTTTAGTGTAATGTGATTGATTGAGTGTTTTTAAACTGCATCTCTTTAATGTAATGTGCTAGCATTGAAGTGTGTTTTGAAACAGCATCTCTTTAGTGTATGTGCATTGAAGTGAGTTTTTAAACTGCATCTCTTTAGTGTAATGTTTGGCATTGAAGTGTGTTTTTAAACTGCATACTCTTTAGTGTCATGTGCTGGCATTGAAGTGTGTTTTAAAACTGCATCTCTTTAGTGTAATGTGCATTGAAGTGTGTTTTTAAACTGCATATCTTTAGTGTATGTGTTGGCATGAAGTGTGTTTATAAACTGCATCTCTTTAGTGTAATTGCTGCACTTGAGTGTGTTTTTAAACTGCATCTCTTTAGTGTAATGTGCTTGCATTGAAGTGTGTTTTGAAACTGCATCTCTTTAGTGTAATGTGTTGGTATTGAATTGTGTTTTTAAACTGCATCTCTTTAGTGTAATGTGTTGGTATTGAAGTGTGTTTTTAAACTGCATCTCTTTAGTGTAATGTGTCGACATTGAAGTGTGTTTTTAAAACTGCATCTCTTTAGTGTAAGTGTTGGCGTTGAAGTATTTTTAAACTGCATCTCTTTAGTGTAATGTGTTTGGCATTGAAGTGTGTTTTTAAACTGCATCTCGTTAGTGTAACGTGTTGGCGTTGAAGTGTTTTTAAACTGCATCTCTTTAGTGTAAGTGTTGGCATTGAAGTGTGTTTTAAACTGCAACTCTTTAGTGTAAGTGGCATTGAAGTATGTTTTTTAAACTGCATCTCTTTAGTGTAACGTGTTGGCATTGAGTGTGTTTGAAACTGCATCTCTTAGTGTAATGTTTGGCATTGAAGTGTGTTTTAAACTGCACTCTTTAGTGTAATGTGTTGGCATGAAGTGTGTTTTTAAACTGCATCTCTTTAGTGTAATGTTTGCATTGAGTGTGTTTTTAAACTGCATCTCTTTAGGTAACGTGTTGGCGTTGAAGTGTTTTTAAACTGCATCTCTTTAGTGTAACGTGTTGGCATTGAAGTGTGTTTTTAAACTGCACTCTTTAGTGTAATGTGCATTAAGTTGTTTTAAACTGCATCTTTTAGTGTAATGTGTTGGCTGAAGTGTTTTAAACTGCATCTTTAGTGTAATGTGTTGCATGAAGTGTGTTTTGAAACTGCATCTCTTTAGGTAATGTGTTGGCATGAGTGTGTTTTAAACTGCATCTCTTAGTGTAATGTTTGGCATTGAAGTGTGTTTTGAAACTGCATCTCTTTAGTGTAATGTTTGCATTGAAGTGTGTTTTTAAACTGCATCTCTTTAGTGTAAGTGTGGTTGAAGTGGTTTTAAAACTGCATCTCTTTAGTGTAATGTTGGCATTGAGTGTGTTTTAAACTGCACTCTTTAGTGTAATGTGCTTGAAGTTTTTAAACTGCATCTCTTTAGTGTAATGTGTTGGCTTGAAGTGTTTTAACTGCATCTCTTAGTGTAAGTGTTGGCTGAAGTGTTTTTAAACTGCATCTCTTTAGGTAATGTGTTGGCATGAAGTGTGTTTTTAAACTGCATCTCTTTAGTGTAATGTGCATTGAAGTTGTTTTGAAACTGCATCTCTTTAGTGTAATGTGTTGGTTGAAGTGTTTTTAAACTGCATCTCTTAGTGTAATGTGTGGATGAAGGTGTTTTTAAACTGCATCTCTTTAGTGTAATGTGTGACATTGTAGTGTGTTTTTAAACTGCATCTCTTTAGTTATGTGTTGGCGTTGAAGTGTTTTAAACTGCATCTCTTTAGTGTAATGTGTTGGCATTGAAGTGTGTTTTTAACTGCATCTCTTAGTGTAACGTTTGGCATTGAAGTGTTTTTTAAACTGCACTCTTTAGTGTAATGTGCATTGAAGTGTTTTTAAACTGCAACTCTTTAGTGTAATGTGCATTGAGTTGTTTTGAAACTGCATCTCTTTAGTGTAATGTTTGGCATTGAGTGTGTTTTAACTGCATCTCTTTAGTGTAATGTGTGGCATTGAAGTGTGTTTTAAACTGCATCTCTTTAGTGTAATGTTGGCATTGATGTGTTTTTAAAATGCATCTCTTTAGTGTAAGTGTTGGCGTTGAAGTGTTTTTAAACTGCACTCTTTAGTGTAAGTGTGGCAGAAGTGTTTTTAAACTGCATCTCTTTAGTGTAACGTGTTGGCATTGAGTGTGTTTTGAAACTGCACTCTTTAGTGTATGTGTGGCATGAGTGTGTTTGAAACTGCATCTCTTAGTGTAATGTGTTGCATTGAGTGTGTTTTAAACTGCATCTCTTTAGTGTAAGTGTTGGCTTGAGTGTTTTTAAACTGCATCTCTTTAGTGTAAGTGTGGCATTGAAGTGTGTTTTAAACTGCATCTCTTTAGTGTAGTTTGGCATTGAAGTGTGTTTTAAACTGCAACTCTTTAGTGTAATGTGCAGAAGTTGTTTTAAACTGCATCTCTTAGTGTAATGTGTTGGCTTGAGTGTTTTTAAACTGCATCTCTTTAGTGTAATGTGTTGGCTGAAGTGTTTTTAAACTGCATCTCTTTAGTGTAACGTGTTGGCATTGAAGTGTGTTTTTAAACTGCATCTCTTTAGTGTAATGTGTTGGCATTGAAGTGTGTTTTAAACTGCACCTTTAGTGTAATGTGTGGATGAATTGTCTTTTTAAACTGCATTCTTTAGTGTAATGTGTTGATTGAAGTGTGTTTTAAACTGCATCTCTTTAGTGTAATGTGTTGACATTGTAGAGTGTTTTTAAACTGCATTCTTTAGTGTCATGAGTTGGCGTTGAAGTATTTTTAAACTGCATCTCTTTAGTGTAATGTGTTGGCATTGAAGTGTGTTTTTAACTGCATCTCTTAGTGTAACGTGTGGCGTTGAAGTGTTTTTAAACTGCATCTCTTTAGTGTAAGTGTTGGCATTGAAGTGTGTTTTGAAACTGCAACTCTTTAGTGTAATGTGCATTGAAGTGTGTTTTGAAACTGCATCTCTTTAGTGTAATGTGTTGGCGTTGAAGTGTTTTCAAACTGCATCTCTTTAGTGCAATGTGCTGGCACTGAAGTGTGTTTTCAAACTGCATCTCTTTAGTGCAATGTGCTGGCACTGAAGTGTGCTTTCAAACTGCATCTCTTTAGTGCAATGTGCTGGCACTGAAGTGTGTTTTCAAACTGCATCTCTTTAGTGCAATGTGCTGGCACTGAAGTGTGTTTTCAAACTGCATCTCTTTAGTGCAATGTGTTGGCACTGAAGTGTGTTTTCAAACTGCATCTCTTTAGTGCAATGTGTTGGCACTGAAGTGTGTTTTCAAACTGCATCTCTTTAGTGCAATGTGTTGGCACTGAAGTGTGTTTTCAAACTGCATCTCTTTAGTGCAATGTGTTGGTACTGAAGCGTGTTTTCAAACTGCATCTCTTTAGTGCAATGTGTTGGCACTGAAGTGTGTTTTCAAACTGCATCTCTTTAGTGCAATGTGTTGGCACTGAAGGTGTTTTCAAACTGAATCTCTTTAGTGCAATGTGTTGGCACTGAAGTGTGTTTTCAAACTGAATCTCTTTAGTGCAATGTGTTGGCACTGAAGTGTGTTTTCAAACTGCATCTCATTAGTGTAATGTGCATTGAAGTGTGTTTTGAAACTGCATCTCTTTAGTGTAATTTGCATTGAAGTGTGTTTTAAACTGCATCTCTTTAGTGTAATGTGTTGGCATTGAAGTGTGTTTTGAAACTGCACCTCTTTGGTGTAACGTGTTGGTATTGAAGAGTGTTTTTAAACTGCATCTCTTTAGTGTAACGTGTTGGCATTGAAGTGTGTTTTTGAAACTGCATCTCTTTAGTGCAATTGTGTTGGCACTGAAGTGTGCTTTCAAACTGCATCTCTTTAGTGCAATGTGCTGGCACTGAAGTGTGTTTTCAAACTGCATCTCTTTAGTGCAATGTGCTGGCACTGAAGTGTGCTTTCAACTGCATCTCTTTAGTGCAATGTGCTGGCACTGAAGTGTGTTTTCAAACTGCATCTCTTTAGTGCAATGTGCTGGCACTGAAGTGTGTTTTCAAACTGCATCTCTTTAGTGCAATGTGTTGGCACTGAAATGTGTTTTCAAACTGCATCTCTTTAGTGCAATGTGTTGGCATTGAAGTGTGTTTTTAAACTGCATCTCTTTGTGCAATGTGTTGGCACTGAAGTGTGTTTTCAAACTGCATCTCTTTAGTGTAATGTGTTGGCACTGAAGTGTGTTTTCAAACTGCATCTCTTTAGTGCAATGTGTTGGCACTGAAGTGTGTTTTCAAACTGCATCTCTTTAGTGCAATGTGTTGGTACTGAAGTGTGTTTTCAAACTGGATCTCTTTAGTGCATTGTGTTGGCACTGAAGTGTGTTTTCAAACTGCATCTCTTTAGTGCATTGTGTTGGCACTGAAGTGTGTTTTCAAACTGCATCTCTTTAGTGCAATGTGTTGGCACTGAGGTGTGTTTTCAAACTGCATCTCTTTAGTGCAATGTGTTGGCACTGAGGTGTGTTTTCAAACTGCATATCTTTAGTGCAATGTGTTGGCACTGAAGTGTGTTTTCAAACTGCATCTCTTAGTGCAATGTGTTGGCACTGAAGTGTGTTTTCAAACTGAATCTCTTTAGTGCAATGTGTTGGCACTGAAGTGTGTTTTCAAACTGCATCTCTTTAGTGTAATGTGCATTGAAGTGTGTTTTGAAACTGCATCTCTTTAGTGTAATTTGCATTGAAGTGTGTTTTGAAACTGCATCTCTTTAGTGTAATGTTTTGGCATTGAAGTGTGTTTTGAAACTGCTCCTCTTTGGTGTAACGTGTTGGTATTGAAGTGTGTTTTTAAACTGCATCTCTTTAGTGTAACGTGTTGGCATTGAAGTGTGTTTTTAAACTGCATCTCTTTAGTGCAATGTGTTGGCACTGAAGTGTGTTTTCAAACTGCATCTCTTTAGTGCAATGTGTTGGCACTGAAGTGTGTTTTCAAACTGCATCTCTTTAGTGCAATGTGTTGG
>CM065725.1:1248242-1258242 GCA_033310375.1 Conus canariensis | reverse complement strand
TAGGCACTAATTTGTATATTAATAACAGCCTTGAGTAGGATAATTAATTCGCGGATATTGACGTGTTGATTGATAACAAACTGATAACAGTAGGATAACAAATTAATGGATATCGATCAGTGATATCGATCATGACTTTTTATAGCATGATTAATTCGTGGCTATTGGTGACGGCGATATATAGGATAACTATTTCGTGGCTATTGGTGACGGCGGTAAACAGCAAAAATTATTCGTGGATGTTGAGAACAACTTGATAAATGTTAACTGATTAGTGGTTATTGATAACAGCTTCACGTAAGATGTCTAATGTATGGATACTGATGACGGCACTGGGTCAGGTAGCGAATTCGTGGATATTGATAACAGCTTTCAGTTCGTGGATATTGATAACAGCTTTCAGTTCGTGGATATTGATAAGAGCTTTCAGTTCGTGGATACTGATAACGGCTTTCAGTTCGGTAACTAATTCGTGGTTATTGATCACGGCTTTCAGTCAGGTAACTAATTCGTGCATAGTGATTACGGCTTTCTATTGGAAAAGTAATTAGTGGGTATTGATAACTGCTTTGCACAGGATGATCAATTCGTCGGCACTGATAACGTCTTTGGGTCGGTGAACTACTTCATGGATATTGTTAACAGCTTTACATAGGTAACTAGTTCGTATACATTGATAACAGCTTTACATAGGTAACTAGTTCGTATACATTGATAACAGCTTTACAAAGGTAACTAGTTCGTATACATTGATAACAGCTTTACAAAGGTAACTAGTTCGTATACATTGATAACAGCTTTACATAGGTAACTAGTTCGTATACATTGATAACAGCTTTACAAAGGTAACTAGTTCGTATACATTGATAACAGCTTTACATAGGTAACTTGTTCGTATACATTGATAACAGCTTTACAAAGGTAACTAGTTCGTATACATTGATAACAGCTTTACATAGGTAACTAGTTCGTATACATTGATAACAGCTTTACATAGGTAACTAGTTCGTATACATTGATAACAGCTTTACATAGGTAACTAGTTCGTATACATTGATAACAGCTTTACAAAGGTAACTAGTTCGTATACATTGATAACAGCTTTACATAGGTAACTAGTTCGTATACATTGATAACAGCTTTACAAAGGTAACTAGTTCGTATACATTGATAACAGCTTTACATAGGTAACTTGTTCGTATACATTGATAACAGCTTTACAAAGGTAACTAGTTCGTATACATTGATAACAGCTTTACATAGGTAACTTGTTCGTATACATTGATAACAGCTTTACAAAGGTAACTAGTTCGTATACATTGATAACAGCTTTACATAGGTAACTAGTTCGTATACATTGATAACAGCTTTACAAAGGTAACTAGTTCGTATACATTGATAACAGCTTTACATAGGTAACTTGTTCGTATACATTGATAACAGCTTTACAAAGGTAACTAGTTCGTATACATTGATAACAGCTTTACATAGGTAACTAGTTCGTATACATTGATAACAGCTTTACATAGGTAACTAGTTCGTATACATTGATAACAGCTTTACAAAGGTAACTAGTTCGTATACATTGATAACAGCTTTACATAGGTAACTTGTTCGTATACATTGATAACAGCTTTGTGTAAGACAACTAGTTCGTGAATATTGATGACGGCTTTTTGTAGGAGAACCACTTCGTGGAAAATGATAACAACTGAACATAGAAGATTTAAGTTGTATATATTGGTAACGGCTTTATATAGGAGAACTAACCCGTAAATATTAATGACGGCTTTCTGTAGGAGAAACAATTTGTGGATAATGATAACAACTTAATAAAGAAGAATTCATTCGTGGTTAGTGATGACGACTTTATATAAGAGAACCAATTTGTGGATATTCACAACGGATCGACATAGGATATCTAATTGGTAGATATCCGTAACGGGTCTATATAGGAAAACTAACTTGTAGACATTGATAACGTTTTCATATAGGATTCGTGGATACTGACAAAGGCTTCGGGTAGGATGACCAATGTGAATATTGAATATGGCTTATACAGGATAATCATTTTGTCGCTTGTTTTTAAAGTGTGGTAACTGCAGGTGGAAAGTGGAACACAAAATAGAAATAGAGTCACCTAGCCCTTAGAGGAAGTAACAACAACAACAACAACAACAACAACAACAACAACAACAACAACAACAACAAACTACAACACAGACACAACGCGTTTAGACGTCTATATTGGGTCTTCTTCAGGCCGGGCAAACTACATTCGAAACAATGGAAACCAAAGGTCACTTATCTCTTCACTCTGGGTGAATAACTGATAATAATCATGACAATGATAATAATCATGACAATGACAACAACAACAAAACAACAGCAATAACAATAATAGCATTAATGATAGTAGTAGTAGTTGTAGTAGTAGTAGTGCTAGTAGTAGTAGTAGTCATAATAATAATAATGATAATGGTATTGCAATTAGTTTTCCACCCACGCCACAATTTAATCCAGACCGAGGAGATGAGTGACTATTCGTTTTTTGTTTGTTTTGTTTCCATCAATGTGAATGTATGCCCTGCCTGAAGAAGACAGAATAGGTCAAAACGTATCGTGCCTTTTTAAAAAAAATAATTTGTTTGTGTCATCGTTTGGTGGCTCATATTTGTTTTTATATTATTTGTGGATATTGATAACAGCTTTGTAGAGGATGACTAATTCGAGGATACTGATGACGACTTTGAGAAGGATAACTAATTCGTGGATGATAACAGCTTCGGGTCAAATAATGAATTCATAGACACAGATAACATGCAGCGTGATAAAGAAAATTATGAAAAATATTTAGAGTTATTGCAATAAAGCTAAAATAACATGCCATCGACATGAATATTGATTTCTTTTTTGTATGGAGGTCATCGTGTTCTGTGAAACAGTAGGCAGCCTGTGTCATAACGTTGTGTTAGTCTTCGTAAAAGAAAGGGTCAGTAGCACTATTTCATGATTATCCGTTACAATAAGCCACCTTCCTTAATCCATTCCAAATGCAGTGCTTACAATATTTACTGATCATATGTCTTTACAAAACGCTTATCACGATGATAATGAAATGAACTATGACATCATATTATCACTGACATGTCAGCGTGAAATAGGGAGAAACAAACGAAACTTCTGTTGTAAGATATCTTCCATGTTACTCGCGGCTATCCTTAATCCATTCCCAATGCAGTTCTTACTATACTGACTGATCAGATGTCTTTATAAAACGCTGATGCGATGATAATGAAATGAACCATGACATCATATCACTGAAATGGCGGTGTGAGGTAGGGAGAAACAAGAGTAACGCAAACGAAACTTTTGTTATATCTTTCATCTTACTCGCTGCCATGCCACAAAAGAAAAGGAAATCGGAAAAGGAAAACAAAACTGACAGTTCTGTACACCCTCCCTCATACCTCCACCCTTGCTTTAGGTCCTTCTTTTCTTCTCTTTATGTCTCTCCTTCTTTCCCCCCTCCCCCTCCCCTTTCCCCTCCCTCCTCCCCTTCTTTTTCCCTTTATTTATCTATCTATATATATATATATATATGTATGTATGTATATATATATATATATATATATATGTGTGTGTGTGTGTGTGTGTGTGTGTGTGTGTGTGTGTGTGTGGTGTATAGATAATTTTTTTTTGTGTGTGGTCATTGGGAGTGTTGTTAGCGCCTCTTATCATGACCTCATATCTATCTTTTGCATTAATGCTCTTATTTTTGCCCTTTTTTTCTGTTGCGCCACCATAGCACCACCTACCTCCCTATGCTATACCCAAATGTCTTGATGTATGCCTTGTTTGTACATTTACCCATTTATTCCCCATTGTAACCCCCCCCCCCACCGCCCCATCCTTTTTTTTTTTTTTTTTTTTTTTTTTTTAGGTATATGTGTGGTTGTGTGTGTGTGCTTATTGGCGTGTGTATGTGTGCGTGCGTGGTTGTTCATGCGCGCGTGCGCACTTGTATGTATGTGTGTGTGTGTTGTGTGTGTGGTTGTGTGTGTGTGTGTGTGTGTGTGTGTGTGTGCCCGCGGGCAAGTGTTTTTTGTGTGTGTGTGTGTGTGTGTGTGTGGGGGGGGGGGTGAACCTTGCAGCTCTTAGCTGCGTCTGGCTAGTGGGTTTTTTCTCGGGGTTCTCCCGTTTTCCCTCTCACCCCTTGGTGCTTGGGTAGGGCAACCTACCCTTGGGTCAGACTTGGGTCGGGTGCTTTAGGCGGCTGACCCCCTTCTCTCTCTCTCTCTCTCCCCCCCCACCTCCCCTTGTCATTTAAAATGCTTTTTTGAGCATATTGTATTTTATTTATTGTGTTTTCTCTTGTTCATTTCATTCATATGCAACACACCCACTACATACCATCACACCCTCCCCCTCCACTCACTCTCCTTCCCCTCCTCTTCTCTCTCTCATTCTCCACTCTTCCTCTACTTCCATTCTCTCTCTGTCTCTCCCCTCTCTTTCTCCCCTCCCCCCCCTCTCTCTCTCTCTCCTTTTCCTCCTCCTCACTTTACTCTACCCTCTTTCCTCGTGCCCTATTCCTCGAACTCTACTCACCCTCTCTCCCACTGTCCCTCTGTCTACTTCATTCACCACTTTGGCTTCACAAGGGGAGTATTGTGCATGTTTATGTCTGTATTTTTTTGTCGCTGAGGAAGGCATATTGCCGAAAATTTCTTGTCCTGTTTTGTGTCGTGCATTAAAACTGCGTTACTTCACACTTTGTTTTGTGTGCTCTTCTGCTTTTTTGTCGTGACAGTTCTGTAGAAAGATAACACTATATTTGAAAAAAAAAAGCTCAAAGAAATTTTCATGCATTGTTGTTGCTCTCAACCCTTTTCATGTCATAGAATACCCAAGAGCCTTGTAAAACAGAATATCAGCAGGTGCGTTTGATTTGTCAGACAGTTTCTTGGCGAACATTTCAGCCTGCTGCTTGGTCTGGGTCAGGAAGCCCCGTCACTGAACAACCAACCAAACCACTCACTCTTTTCTAGTCAAAGACATTTCTTTGAAGTATTAAGTCTTATTTCATAGCATCACCTTTACTGCCCTTGTTTATTGACACAAACAAGTCTCTGATTCTTGGGCCCTTCACGCCCTGCTCTCACATTAGCAACCCGTTTTGTTTCTTCTCGACAATCATGTTTACCGTGAACCACGTCTGCGTACTGATTTCGTATTGAGTCGTTAGTATTAGCTAGGTCATGGGCATTGTCATTAGATGGACGTAGTGTTGCCCCTTGTAGGAGGACGCTCACTCTTGTTGCCCATCCCACCCCCATCCCCCATCCCCACCTCCGAAACTGAGCAGTTATTGTCATCTGTAGAGGGCTTGCTAGGTGGTAGTGTCCTGCATATACTGGCTCAGAAGAGGCGCCACTGAACATCCCCGAACTGACTCGACAGCAGGGCAGGATCTCCTCCAGCGGGTTGCCTCACGCCGACTGAATACTGACTGCTCCCGCTGGACTTGCAGTGCTGGGCCTACGACCGGGAGGCGGAGGATGGGAGGGGAGCTGGGGGGGGGGGGGGGGGGAAGCGAGAAGAAGGGGGTGGGTGGGTGGGAGGGAGGGCGGCGCACAAATTGACGCAGAAGAAAAGGTATTAAAAAGTCATTATAAATCCGGATACTGAAGTGCCCAACACATGGAACCGTCTCCTCAATGCTTCTTCCCCCGTGCGTGAGTTCTCTCATATTCATTCATCATTGAATTATTCATGACGCATGTCAACGATACCTGTTGTCAGTGTTCCATCTTTTTAATGGCAATCTGAACCAGATACAATTATCATTCCCTAGTCAACCCCTCCCCCACCCGCACCCTTCACTCCCTTCTTTTCCTCTCCATCGTCCTCCTTCTTTCTCCTTCCCCCCCCCTCCCCATTCCCCTATTCCTCGACTCCAGTTATTTCCCTTCCTTCGATTACTGATGTACTTGGTTTTCATTTCCGCATCTCTTTTCCTCTTCTCTGTTTCTTTAATACGTGGGTTCGAAAACAAAGGTGAAAAGGAGGAAGAAGAGGACGAGGTGGTAAGGGAAGGGAAGGGCAGGAGGGTAGGGTGGGGGTGGGGGTGGTGGATGAGTGGAGTTGCGAGGGATTTATCATCGTGAAATAGAGAAAAAGTTTGTTCTTGTTAAATTGTTGTTGTTGTTGCTCTTCTTCTTCTTCTTCTTCTTCTTCTTCTCTTCTTCTTCTTCTTCTTCTTCTTCTTCTTCTCCCTTCTTCTTCTATTCCTCCTCCTCCTCCTCCCCTCCTCCTTCCTCCTCCTCCTCCCCCTCCTCTCTCTCTCCTCCTCCTCCTCCTCCTCTTCTTCTTCTTCTTCTTCTTCTTTCTTCTTCTTTTTGCTCTTGTTCTCCTTCTCCTCCACCTCTTCCACCACCTCCTCCTTCTCTTCTTCTTCTTCTCCTCCTCCTCCTCCTCCTCTTGTTCTTGTTCCTCTTCTTCTTCTTGTTGTTCTTCTTGTTCTTCTCTCCTCCTCCTCCCCCTCCTCCTCGTTCCTTCTTCTTCTTCTTCTTCTCCTCCTCCTCCTCTTCCTCTTCCTCCTTCTCTTCTTTCTCTTCTTCTTCTTCTTCTCCTCCTCCCCTCCTCCTCTTCTTCTCCTCCTCTTCCTCCTCTTTCTCCACCTACTCCTCCTCTTCCTCCTCCTCCTCTTTCTCCACCTCCTCCTCTTCCTCCTCCTCCTCTTCCTCTTCCTTCCTTCTCCTCTCCATCTCCTCGTCCTTCTTCTGTTGTCCGCTCTTCCTCCTTCTGATCGTCTTCCTCCCCCCTCCACTTCCTCCACCTCCTTCTTCTTGTTCCGTTCCTCCTCCTCCTCCTCCTTCTTCTTTTTCTACTTTTCCTCTTTCTTCTTCTTCTTCTTCTTTCCGCTTATTTTTTTCCTTCCCCCACGTTATGTAAGCGGAGTCAATCTGGCGAACTGCCGGATACTGCCCTGCACGACAATTCTCCCCCTAAGCCCCACCCCCGTCCCCCCTCCGCCTCCCCCCTGCCCCGCACCTGCCCCCTCCCCCCCCCATCCCCACCTCTATAGCATGATATGTTGGTCCATGTTTGGGCTGCAGGAGGTACATGGGCCATCGCCAACCAACCCGACAACATGTCGTGCACCGATCTACTTCAGCCGGCGGAAGATGGAGGAAGGGAGGGGGGGGGGGAGGCGTTGAGGAGGCGGGGGTGTGGATGGAGAGGGGAGGGGAGTAGAGGGGCGCTGAGAGGGTGACGGAGGGTGGGGGTGGGGGTGGGGGGGGGTGAGGGAAGAACTGAGCAGAGAGGCAAGCCGAGACGAGGAAGAAGAAACGGTTGGTTCGTTAGTCCCACAAAGGATTGTAACGGGAAATTCAAGACAAAACGTCCCAAGGACGTTAGGCGCTCTAGAGGCTGAAAACAAAACGGGCGAGGGCAGGTGTGTTATTACGGAAGGAGAGATTGGTCGGGGAGGTTGTTTATTAAACGTTTTGCCACCTGCCCCCACCCCCACACCCCCCCCCCTCCCCACACCCTCACTTCCTAGCCACAGTTAAAAAAAGGAACAGAGAAAAAAAAAAAAACACTGAAGCTAAATCCGGGAAAAAATACATTGCCATAAAAACCATGTCATCAGCAGTTTTCTTTTTCCCTTTTTTTGTATCTGGGTTTTGTAGAGAATGTTCCGGTCAGTAGTTTCCCCATCTCCAACATCCCCGCCCCTCCCCCCCCCCCCCGCGCCCCTTCTCTGCCACCTTCTCCACTCCCTCCCCCCTCCCCACCAAGCCTTCCATCTCTCCCATCTCCCTTCCTCCCCTCTTCGTGGCGAGCGTGTCTCTCTTTCCTGTAAAAGCTTCAATTGCGGACAAAATGACCCGCCTCTGCCCACGCAACCAATGCCGCAAGACACAGCTTGTCGCAGCCGCAGTTTCAGTTTCAGTTTCATCAAGGAGGCGTGCAGACTAGTCCATATACGCTACACCACATCCGCTAAGTTTTGAGACCACACCACGCATGATTTGAAGCTGATGGATAAATGAATTAACAACTAAGAGGAGAGAATTGAAGAGGAGGGTCCCGTGGCTACGACTCAGCGGATGTCTGACCTACGCATTGGCCCAACGCGCTGGTCAGACCTTGAGTGCCTTATCTACCATTTTTTTTTGTATGTGTGTGTAGTGAATGTACACATGTGTGTATGGATGTGTGGGCACGGGCCCATGTGTGTGCGTGGGTGCGGTGTGTGTGTGTGTGTGTGTGTACGCATGCGTGTGTATGTGCGCGTGCGCAGACGCAGACGCAGACATTTATTCGTAAAGGCCATGGCCCCTAAGAAGGCAGGTAAATGCATATCAAACCGCGCAGTTGAACTCATTGAACCAGACTCACACATACTTTACTATCTGAACACATCATTTCGCATTCTAGACGCTTTATACAAATACCATGCGAACTGTTGGACAGTGTGATATATTCGATGATGATATTAACCTAATCGGTTTGAACAGACAAGGTTTTTTTTAAAGTACTTCGGTGGGATGAATTATTGCTGTCTAACAACTTGTGGCTCAGGACAAGTGAGAACAAAATGAACTTCCGTTTCATCCTGTTCCTGACAGAGTGGACATGTCAAATCACCATCATCCACCGGCCTGTAACGATTAGAATGTACATCCAATATCCGACACACCAAATCTGAATTTTGAGACAGCGTATTTGATATGTCTGTGAATTAATCTCATGGACAAGTAGCCTACCTTGGAACACAATGTGCAGGATTAAATACTCTGTAAAAATCAAATCGTGTGACTGCCGTCAAGATGGGAATTCCACCTTGGCCAGTGACAATCGATTAACCTTTGCCGAAACACACGGATAAAACTATGTAGGTCCTCTGCATCCTCATTCTCCCACACAAAACCACATTGGTACAATGTCAACCTTGCTTTTGATCTTGTCACAATGCAGGGTAGAACAGGGGGGTTGGGGGGGGGGATTAAGCAGTGTCTGGAGTCACGTGCGCATTGGTATACATGTAGATACTTACAAACCTTCCAACCACCACCTGTACCCATACCTCTCCCCCCCCCCCAACTCCCCTCCCCTCCCTTTCGCGACCCCACCACTCCCGTCCTCCCACCAGCTCTCTGTTTCTTCGTGTGTGTGTGTGTGTGTGTGTGTGTGTGTGTGTGTGTGTGTGTGTGTGTGTGTGTGTGTGTGTGTGTGTGTGTCTGCTATTGTCTGTTTCATGGTTCTATGTTTTTATAACAAAATTCAAAACTATGTAGTTTGTGTATCCCCTGTCACCAGGAATTTTAAGTAAATGTCAAAGTGTTAATCTCTCTCTCTCTCTCTCTCTCTCTCTCTCTCTCTCTCTCTTCTCTCTGTGTGTGTGTGTGTGTGTGTGTGTGTGTGTGTGTGTGTGTGTGTGTGTGTGGTGTGTGTGTGTGTGTGTGTGTGTGTGTGTGTGTTGTGTGTGCGCGTGTGTGTGTGTGCGCGCGTGTGTGTGAGTGTAAAACAGTAATAGCGGAGATTTATGCAGGATTCTACATGTCTCTCCAATAACGGAAGTGCATGTAGGATTCTACATGTTGTCTCTCATAACGGAGATTTACTCAGGATTTTACATGTTGTCTCTCATAACGGAGATTTACTCAGGATTCTACATATCTAATGACGGAAACACATATATAAGATCCTTCGTGTTTCTCTCGTAATTGAAATACGCGTAGGATTTCACATATGTTTCTAGCAAAGGATTTTTTTAGGTAGATTTCTACATGTTTCTCCGGTAGCATAATTTTTGTTGGACTCTACAGACTGGTGTTGTTAATAACAGACAATTTTGCCAGATTGTACACGTCTCTCCTTTCACAGAAATTCATGCGTGAGTGTTCATGTCAATCTCATAATAGAAATCCATGTCCTTGTTCTTGTCTCTCTACTAACAGAAATTTATTAGGAATGTATATGTCTC
>CM065725.1:1228242-1235742 GCA_033310375.1 Conus canariensis | reverse complement strand
GAAACGAATGATTTTTTTTTATAACTTAACCAAGAAATTTCTATTCGTGTTGAAATTGCTGTCCAGCTCAAATCAGCTGGAAGTCTTGTTGCCTCAGAAAGGAAACATGCGGTAAAACGTCAACAACACACACACACACACACACACACACACACACAACACACACACACACACACACACACACACACACACACACACACACACACACACACACACACAACACACCGCGCGCGCGCGCACTAAAGAACATTCCAAACGTTCAGAAAACGTTTTACTTAACAGCTCCGAATGGGGCAAAAAGTGCAGCTTCAGCCAATTTCTGTCCCCCTTCTCTCCCATTCTCTTCTTTCTCTTCTTGAGGTCGTTGGTATCCGCAACGCGAAGGTGGGGAAGGAGGAGAAAGCAGAGAAGGTGGTGAAGGAGGGAGGAAGGAAAAGGGAAGGAGGAAGAGGGAAAAAAAAGAAGAAAAACAAAATACAGAGAGGGAGAAAAGGGAAGAAGAAGAAGAAAAGCCAAAATGGGAGAATAAAGAAGGGAAGGAAAAAGATAGTGCGGAGAGAGAGAGAGAGAGAGAGAGAGAGAGAGAGAGAGAGAGAGAGAGAGAGAGAGAGAGAGAGAGAAAGAGAGAGAGAGAGAGAGAGAGAGAGGAAGATGAAGGAGAGGAGAAGAAAAGGAAAGGGGAAAGAACAGGAAGAAAGGAGGGAATAAATGAGAAAAAGAAGAAGAGGAAGGGGAAGATGGGGGAAGGGTGGGGAAGGGGAGAGGAGAGGGAGAAGGAAGAAATAGAAGAAGAGAATGAGGACAAAGAGGAGTAGGAGAAGAAGGAAGAGGGGGAAGAGAAGGAGGAGGAGGAGGAGCAGGAGGAGGAGAGGAGGAGGAGAAGGAGGAAGAGGAAGAGAATGAGGAGAAGGGGAAGGAGGAGGAGGAGAATGACGAGGAGGATGAAGAAGAGGACCAAGAAGATGCAGATGACAAGTCAAAACGAGGAACACAGACACACGAACAGACAAAACGCTTAGTAATAATGAATGAAAAAAAAGAAGCCTCTGAACAACTATTGCTGACCTAGCATCCTTGAAGAGTGTGACCCGCATTCGGAAGCAGGATTAGGTGATAACCGTGGCCAGCCCAGCTGCCCTTTGGAGTGAAGATGATAACAGATAGTCAGTCTCCCTCTCCCCTCCCCCCTCCCACCCCATCTACATCCCTTCTGAAGAAGCTGCTTTCTTCAAGTGAGAATGATAACAGTCAGTCAGTAGTCTTGTGTCCCGGACCCATCCTTGTCAAAGGCCTCTTCACGCCCGAGGATGGGGCGGAAGAGGCTGCCGTGAAGGGACTGTGAGGACTGGGGCTTTTTCAGGTCAACGAGATGTTTGAACGTCTCGGTTTAATTGTCTGTCTGTCTGTCTGTCTGTCTGTCTGTCTGTCTGTCTGTTTACTTGTCGCTCTTTCTTGTCTGTCTCTCTTTGTCTGTCTGTGTCTGTGTCTGTCTGTGTCTGTGTCTGTCTGTTTGTGTCTGTCTCCTCTTCCTTTCTCTCTTTCCTTTTTTCTCCTACTCCTCTTTCTCTTTTCCTCCTCCTTCTCCTCCTCCTCCTCCTCCTCCTCCTCCTCCTCCTCCTTCTTCTTCTTCTTCTGTTTCTTTTTTACTTTTCGTTTCCTTCGTGTTTTTCATTTTCTTTCTGATCATTTTCTTCAACCTTTTCTACATTAAAAAAACGATTTCTTTGTCATTTCCACGGTTTGCTGGTTTGATTCTGTCGTTCTTCTTTTATCCATGAATGTCTTCCTCTTATTTTTTTTCTTCCTTTTATTCATTCTTTAGTTGTGCACCAGTCAACCAGTCAGTCAACCAGTCAGTCAACCAGTCAGTCAACCAGTCAGTCAACCAGTCAGTCTGTCACTCGGGTCCGGTTCTTTCCATTCTTTCTTTTGTTCGTTCCTTCATTCTTCCTATCTTCCATTACTTTCTCTTTGTTATCACCTGTTCTCTACCATTAATTCTTTGTTCCAGTTTTTTTTTTTAGCTTCTCCTCCTTCTCCCTAACCATCCTTCCTCTCCTCCCCCCTCCGCCTCTTCCTCCCATTCTTCTGCTTTCTTTGGCTATTGTATCTTTGACAGGGATAGAGGAAACTTAAACTTGTGCATTTGTATGTCCTAAAACCTTTCTGTCTATCTTCATCCTGTTGTCCGTCCTAAAGCCCTTCCCTCTATCTTCATCTTGTTGTCCGTCCTAAAACCTTTCTCTCTATCTTCATCCTGTTGTCCGTCCTAAAGCCCTTCTGTCTATCTTCATCCTGTTGTCCGTCCTAAAGCCCTTCTGTCTATCTTCATCCTGTTGTCCGTCCTAAAGCCCTTCTGTCTATCTTCATCTTCTACGTCCTAAAGCCCTTCTGTCTATCTTCATCCTGTTGTCCGTCCTAAAGCCCTTCTGTCTATCTTCATCCTGTTGTCCGTCCTAAAGCCCTTCTGTCTATCTTCATCCTGTTGTCCGTCCTAAAGCCCTTCTGTCTATCTTCATCCTGTTGTCCGTCCAAAAGCCCTTCTGTCTATCTTCATCCTGTTGTATGTCCTAAAGCCCTTCTGTCTATCTTCATCCTGTTGTCCGTCCTAAAGCCCTTCTCTCTATCTTCATCCTCTTGTCCGTCCTAAAACCTTTCTCTCTATCTTCATCCTGTTGTCCGTCCTAAAGCCCTTCTCTCTATCTTCATCCTGTTGTCCGTCCTAAAGCCCTTCTGTCTATCTTCATCCTGTTGTCCGTCCTAAAGCCCTTCCCTCTATCTTCATCTTGTTGTCCGTCCTAAAGCCCTTCTCTCTATCTTCATATTGTTGTACGTCCTAAAGCCCTTCCTCTATCTTCATCTTGTACGTCCTAAAGCCCTTCTGTCTATCTTCATCTTGTTGTATGTCCTAAAGCCCTTCTGTCTATCTTCATCTTGTTGTCCGTCCTAAAGCCCTTCTGTCTATCTTCATATTGTTGTACGTCCTAAAGCCATTCCTCTATCTTCATCTTGTATGTCCTAAAGCCCTTCTCTCTATCTTCATCTTGTTGTACGTCCTAAAGCCATTCTGTCTATCTTCATCTGTTGTATGTCCTAAAGTCCTTCTCTCAATCTTCATCTTGTTGTCCGTCCTAAAGCCCTTCTCTCTATCTTCATATTGTTGTCCGTCCTAAAGCCTCTCTCTATCTTCATCTTCTACGTCCTAAAGCCCTTCTCTCTATCTTCATCTTGTTGTACGTCCTAAAGCCCTTCTGTCTATCTTCATATTGTTGTACGTCCTAAAGCCCTTCTGTCTATCTTCATCTTGTACGTCCTAAAGCCCTTCTCTCTATCTTCATCTTGTACGTCCTAAAGCCCTTCTCTCTATCTTCATCTTGTACGTCCTAAAGCCCTTCCGTCTATCTTCATCTTGTTCTATGTCCTAAAACCTTTCTGTCTATCTCCATCTTGTTGTCCGTCCTAAAGCCCTTCCCTCTATCTTCATCTTGTTGTACGTCCTAAAGCCCTTCTGTCTATCTTCATCTGTTGTATGTCCTAAAGCCCTTCTCTCTATCTTCATCTTGTTGTCCGTCCTAAAGCCCTTCTGTCTATCTTCATCTGTTGTCCGTCCTAAAGCCCTTCTGTCTATCTTCATCTGTTGTCCGTCCTAAAGCCCTTCTGTCTATCTTCATCTGTTGTCCGTCCTAAAGCCCTTCTGTCTATCTTCATCTGTTGTATGTCCTAAAGCCCTTCTGTCTATCTTCATCTTGATGTACGTCCTAAAGCCCTTCTCTCTATCTTCATCTTGTTGTATGTCCTAAAGCCCTTCTCTCTATCTTCATATTGTTGTCCGTCCTAAAGCCCTTCTCTCTATCTTCATCTTCTACGTCCTAAAGCCATTCTGTCTATTTTCATCTTGTTGTATGTCCTAAAGCCCTTCTGTCTATCTTCATCTTGATGTACGTCCTAAAGTGCTTCTGTCTATCTTCATCTTGTTGTCCGTCCTAAAGCCCTTCTGTCTATCTTCATCTTGTACGTCCTAAAGCCCTTCTGTCTATCTTCATCTTGTCCGTCCTAAAGCCCTTCTGTCTATCTTCATCTTGTACGTCCTAAAGCCCTTCCCTCTATCTCCATCTTGTTGTGCGTCCTAAAGCCCTTCCCTCTATCTTCATCTTGTTGTCCGTCCTAAAGCCCTTCCCTCTATCTTCATCTTGTTGTACGTCCTAAAGCCTTTCTCTCTATCTTCATCTTGATGTACGTCCTAAAGCCCTTCTGTCTATCTTCATCTTGTTGTCCGTCCTAAAGCCCTTCCCTCTATCTTCATCTTGTTGTACGTCCTAAAGCCTTTCTCTCTATCTTCATCTTGTTGTACGTCCTAAAGCCCTTCTCTCTATCTTCATCTTGTTGTACGTCCTAAAGCCCTTCCCTCTATCTTCATCTTGTTGTACGTCCTAAAGCCCTTCCCTCTATCTTCATCTTGTTGTGTGTCCTAAAGCCCTTCTGTCTATCTTCATCTTGTTGTCCGTCCTAAAGCCCTTCCCTCTATCTTCATCTTGATGTACGTCCTAAAGCCATTCTCTCTATCTTCATCTTGTTGTATGTCCTAAAGCCCTTCTGTCTATCATCATCTTGATGTACGTCCTAAAGCCCTTCTGTCTATCTTCATCTTGTTGTCCGTCCTAAAGCCCTTCTTCTATCTTCATCTTGTCCGTCCTAAAGCCCTTCTCTCTATCTTCATCTTGTTGTCCGTCCTAAAGCCCTTCTGTCTATCTTCATTTGTTGTCCGTCCTGAAGCCCTTCTCTCTATCTTCATCTTGTTGTCCGTCCTAAAGCCCTTCCCTCTATCTTCATCTTGTTGTACGTCCTAAAGCCCTTCCCTCTATCTCCATCTTGATGTACGTCCTAAAGCCCTTCTGTCTATCTTCATCTTGTTGTCCGTCTTAAAGCCCTTCCCTCTATCTTCATCTTGTTGTACGTCCTAAAGCCCTTCTCTCTATCTTCATCTTGATGTACGTCCTAAAGCCCTTCTGTCTATCTTCATCTTGTTGTACGTCCTAAAGCCCTTCTCTCTATCTTCATCTTGATGTACGTCCTAAAGCCCTTCTCTCTATCTTCATCTTGTTGTACGTCCTAAAGCCCTTCCCTCTATCTTCATTGGAGGGGGGAAGGGGTTTTCTGGGCCAAAGGGGTATCAAATGGCCTTGGCCATTTTAACCCCCCTCTCCCCCCTCCCCCCATCTCCTTCCCCTGCCCCCGTCTTCCGCCTTCCTGTTGAAAGTCCCTCTACATCCAGGCACTTGACAGACCAGGGGATATGCCATGGCGTGTTATATCGGCATCTGGCATTGCGTTCTGCTGGGAGACGTTGAAGAGTATCTGCGGTGGTGCATTTTCTCTCTCTCTCTCTCTCTCTCTCTCTCTCTCTCTCTCTCTCTCTCTCTCTCTCTCTCTCTCTCTCTCTCTCTGCGGTGGTGCATTCTTTGTCTCTGTGTCTCTGTCTCTCTCTGTCTCTGACTCACACCCACCCCACCCCCACCCCCACCCCCACCCCCACCCACACACACACACACACACACAGAGCACAGGTGCATTTGTTCTCTCTCTCTCTGCTGTGCTGGATCCTCTGTCTGTCTGTCTGTCTGTCTCTGTCTCCCTCCCTCTCTCGCTCTCTCCTGCCCCGCCCCCGCCCCTCCCACTTTATATCTTACATTGAGTGACTCACTCTTACCTGCCTTATCAGTCGAAAATCCATGTCATTTCTGAGAAATAAAGCAGGAAACGCGATGCCTGTTTCTCCACCACTTAACCCCCACCACCCCCTCTATTTCTCTGCCCTTCCCTTTCCGCTTCCTCTCTCTCTCTCTGTCTCTGTCTGTCTGTCTGTCTCTCTCTCTCTCTCTGTCTCTGTCTCTGTCTCTCTCTCTCACTCTCTCTCTCTCTCTCATGCAGTGGGTGATCTACTCTTTGTGGCACTATCAGTTAAAGATAAGTGAAATTTCTGAGAAATAAACATAACTCACAATCTCTGCACTTCCACCAGATATTGACGCGTGCGTGCTGTTTGTTTATAATTGAATACACACACACACACACACACACACACACACACACACACACACACACACACACACACACACACACACACACATGTATACATATATATGTATATATATATAGTGTGTGTGTGTGTGTGTGTGTGTGTGTGTGTGTGTAAGTGCGCGTGCGCGCGCGCGCGCGCGCGCGCGCGTGTGTGTGTGTATGTGTGTGTGTGTGTGTGTGTGTGTGTGTGTGTGCGTGCGTGTGCGTGTACTCGAGTATGCGTACGTGAGTGTGTGCACGTTGGTCCTTCTCTCGCTCTAAACTCCCCTCCCTTTCCACCCTTCCCTCTCTCTCTCCCCTGCTCAATCCACTTTCTCAAGCCTCCTTAGTGCACTCACTATATCCTATATACCTGCGCACATCAATTTTGCAGTAACTCCCTGTCCAAGACCATTCTACAGGGTACAGTGGAGGGTGGACATGTATCTCACCATGACTCCCTGTCCAAGACCATTGTACAGGGTACAGTGGAGGGTGGACATGTATCTCACCGTGACTCCCTGTCCAAGACCATTGTACAGGGTACAGTGGAGGGTGGACATGCAATTCGCCATGACTCCCTGTCCAAGACCATTCTACAGGGTACAGTGGAGGATGGACATGCAATTCGCCATGACTCCCTGTCCAAGACCATTGTACAGGGTACAGTGGAGGGTGGACATGTATCTCCCCATGACTCCCTGTCCAAGACCATTGTACAGGGTACAGTAGAGGGTGGACATGTATCTCCCCATGACTCCCTGTCCAAGACCATTGTACAGGGTACAGTGGAGGGTGGACATGTATCTCCCCATGACTCCCTGTCCAAGACCATTCTACATGGTACAGTGGAGGGTGGACATGCATCTCCCCATGACTCCCTGTCCAAGACCATTCTACAGGGTACAGTGGAGGGTGGAAATGTATCTCCCCATGACTCCCTGTCCAAGACCATTCTACAGGGTACAGTGGAGGGTGGACATGTATCTCCCCATGACTCCCTGTACAAGACGTTCCTACAGGGTGCAGTGAAGAGTGCACGTCCCAGAAGCACACAGCCAAAAAATCTTGGATGGAGAACGTGAAGGACTGTAATGGTGACAACACCTCTATCAGGTGGCGCATGACTAATGAGAGAGGGCGGCAGAGAGTCGATGTGTTTTCCAGAGTTCTTCATGGTACACCCTTGGATCTACTGTCAGGGAATTAATGACACAGAGGAGGAGAAGAAGAAGAAGAAGAAGAAGAAGAAGAAGAAGAAGAAGAAGAAGAAGAAGAAGAAAGAAGAAGAAGCAGAAGAAGAAGAAGAAGAAGAAGAAGAAGAAGAAGAAGAAGAAGAAGAAGAGAAGAAGAAGAACAAGAACAACAACAACAACAACATTGACAACAACAGCAACAACAACAACAGCGCTGACGAAAACGATGAGAAACACAAAAAAAAAC
>CM065725.1:1223242-1225742 GCA_033310375.1 Conus canariensis | reverse complement strand
GTAGCTAAAACATTTTGAATCATGAGAGGAGAGAGAGAGAGAAGAGAGAGAGAGGAGAGAGAGAGAGAGAGAGAGGAGAGAGGAGTGTGTGTGTGTGTGTGTGTGTGTGCATGCGCGTGCGCGCGCCTGTATATGTGCGTGCATGCGTGCGTGCGTTGCGTTCGTGGGGGTGTGTGTGTGTGTGTGTGTGTGTGTGTGTGTGTGTGTGTGTGTGTGTGTGGTGTGTGTGTGTGTGTGTCAGCTCATAGACGTTGCCATAGTTGTTCTTGCTAGAATAGTCAACGACTTGTATTCTGAGGTTGACTATGTTTTTGCTCTTTTAGATTTGTCAGTAGCCTTGGACACTGAATCCCCCCACCTCACCCCCTCCCCTCCCCGCGTCGCTCAAGGAGCTGAATGTTTTGAGTACCTTTGTAAACGTTCTCATCTACTCGTGCTGGTCAATGACCCAAATGTACACCTCGTGTTGAGTGCTTTCGGTCGTATTTAATTGTGTTTATTTTCGGCGAAGGAAGGCAATATTCGATAGGGAAAGGCAAAGCAAAGCAAGGCGTTATCAGATAGGCAAGGGACAAGGCAATGCGTTATCAGACAGGCAAGAGGCAAGGAAAAGCAAGGTGTTATCAGATGGGCAAGAGGCAAGGCAAGGTGTTATCAGATAGGCAAGAGGCAAGGCGAAGCAACGCGTTTTCAGTTAGGCAAGAGGCAAGGCAAAGCGTTATCAGACAGGGAAGAGGCCAACAAAGCAAGGCATTATCAGATAGGCAAGAGGCCAGGCAAAGCAAGGCATTATCAGACAGGCAAGAGGCCAAGGCAAAGCAAGGCGCTATCAGACAGGCAAGCAAGAGGCATGGCAAAGCAAGGCGCTATCAGACAGGCAAGAGGCATGGCAAAGCAAGGCGCTATCAGACAGGCAAGAGGTCAGGCAAAGCAAGGCATATCAGACAGGCAAGAGGCAGGCAAAGCAAGGCGCTATCAGACAGGCAAGAGGCATGGCAAAGCAAGGCGCTATCAGACAGGCAAGAGGTCAGGCAAAGCAAGGCGCTATCAGACAGGCAAGAGTCAGGCAAAGCAAGGCGCTGTCAGACAGGCAAGAGGCCAGGCAAAGCAAGGCGCTATCAGACAGGCAAGAGGCAGGCAAAGCAAGGCGCTATCAGACAGGCAAGAGGTCAGGCAAAGCAAGGCGCTATCAGACAGGCAAGAGGCAGGCAAAGCAAGGCGCTATCAGACAGGCAAGAGGTCAGGCAAAGCAAGGCGCTATCAGACAGGCAAGAGGTCAGGCAAAGCAAGGCGCTATCAGACAGGCAAGAGGTCAGGCAAAGCAAGGCGCTGTCAGACAGGCAAGAGGTCAGGCAAAGCAAGGGCTATCAGACAGGCAAGAGGCATGGCAAAGCAAGGCGCTATCAGACAGGCAAGAGGTCAGGCAAAGCAAGGCGCTATCAGACAGGCAAGAGGTCAGGCAAAGCAAGGCGCTATCAGACAGGCAAGAGGTCAGGCAAAGCAAGGCGCTATCAGACAGGCAAGAGGTCAGGCAAAGCAAGGCGCTATCAGACAGGCAAGAGGTCAGGCAAAGCAAGGCGCTATCAGACAGGCAAGAGGTCAGGCAAAGCAAGGCGCTATCAGACAGGCAAGAGGTCATGGCAAAGCAAGGCGCTATCAGACAGGCAAGAGGTCAGGCAAAGCAAGGCGCTATCAGACAGGCAAGAGGTCAGCAAAGCAAGGCTATCAGACAGGCAAGAGGTCAGCAAAGCAAGCCATCAACACAAGAGCACAAACAACCCCCAAAGCGCTATCAGACAGGCAAGAGGTCAGGCAAAGCAAGGCGCTATCAGACAGGCAAGAGGTCAGGCAAAGCAAGGCGCTATCAGACAGGCAAGAGGTCAGGCAAAGCAAGGCGCTATCAGACAGGCAAGAGGTCAGGCAAAGCAAGGCGCTATCAGACAGGCAAGAGGTCAGGCAAAGCAAGGCGCTATCAGACAGGCAAGAGGTCAGGCAAAGCAAGGCGCTGTCAGACAGGCAAGAGGTCAGGCAAAGCAAGGCGCTATCAGACAGGCAAGAGGTCAGGCAAAGCAAGGCGCTATCAGACAGGCAAGAGGTCAGGCAAAGCAAGGCGCTATCAGACAGGCAAGAGGTCAGGCAAAGCAAGGCGCTATCAGACAGGCAAGAGGTCAGGCAAAGCAAGGCGCTATCAGACAGGCAAGAGGTCAGGCAAAGCAAGGCGCTATCAGAAGTGCAAGGGCAAAGCAGGCGTATCAGAAGGCAAGAGGCACAAAGTAATGTTATCAGATAGGCAAGAGGCCAGACAAAGTATATGTTATCAGATAGGCAAGAGGCCAGACAAAGTAATATGTTATCAGATAGGCAAGAGGCCAGGACAAAGCAATATGGTATCAGATAGGCAAGAGGCCAGGACAAAGCAATATGGTATCAGATAGGCAAGAGGCCAGACAAAGCAATAGGGTTATCAGATAGGCAAGAGGCCAGACAAAGCAATATGGTA
>CM065725.1:1195742-1203242 GCA_033310375.1 Conus canariensis | reverse complement strand
GCAGTGTGTGTAACAGGATCAAATGATGGCCACTATGTCAGCAATAACTTTATACTGTGCAGTGTGTGTAACAGGATCAAATGATGGCCACTATGTCAGCAATAACTTTACACTGTGCAGTGTGTGTAACAAGATCAAATGATGGCCACTATGTCAGCAACAACTTTACACTGTGCAGTGTGTGTGACAGGATCAAATGATGGCTAAATGTGTGAGGCGGAAACCATGAAAATAAAAGACATGAAAACCAACAGGATGACAGTTAATTTTGTTGATTGGTATGGTTCGCAGTTGCTCGTTTTATTAAGCAAAGTATACTTTCTTCTTTTGTTAATCGAACGGATATTTATGATTCATAAAACTGATGGAGGATATTGACTTCCCATCCCCCTCCTTCTAATTTTGTTTGATTAGTTATTATTGCATGAAATTTATAGTCAGTGTGTGTGTGTGTGTGTGTGTGTGTGTGTGTGTGTGTGTGTGTGTGTGTGTGTGTGTGTGTGTGTGTGTGTGTGTGTGTGTGTGTGTGTGTGTGTGTGTGTGTGTGTGTGCGCGCGCGCATGTGTATGTGTGTGTGTGTTTCTAGGTCAGTACAACCATGGGTTAATCTGACAATAGATTGGTTTCAGTCAGTCAGTCAGTCAGTGTATTTCTTTGTTCTTTTTTTTGGAGCAAATCCAGTGGCCAATCGCAAGAAGCGAACAATGGCCAGAGAACTCAATACAACCATGAAGTATGGACAGAGCTGTTGTTGTTGTTGTTGTTGTTGTTGTGCAATGTCGTGTTGACCGTCAACTTGTAACTGTGTGGGGTGGGGTGGGGGGAATGGGGGGACCAGCCAGACAAAAGGATGTTGGCCTGACAGCAATTTCTCTGTATCTGTCTGTATATCTGTTTCTATACATTGTTGACCTGATGTTTTATCATATGAATTATGCTCACTATTATTCTAGTACTCAAAATGCTTTTATCTTTCAACCTCTGCTACATACTTGCATACACTGTCTGTCTGTCTGTCTGTCTGTCTGTCTGTCTGTCTGTCTGTCTCTCTCTCTCTCTCTCTCTCTCTCTCTCTCTCTACTTCTGTCGGAATTACATCATCCTTACATGACACACATTTCTTACGTAAATTTTCATTATAAAAGCTGGTCCTAGTAAATAAAGAATAATGTCTTGTCTTGTCTAGTCATTCTTCATCCTCTTCATTCATTCATTCATTCATTCATTCATTCATTCATTCGTTTATTCATTCATTTATTCATTCATTTATTTATTCATTCATTCATTCATTCAGTCAGTCAGTCAGTCAGTCAGTCAGTCAGTCAGTCAGTCAGTCAGTCTTTTTTCTTTCTTTCTCTCTTCCATTCTTTCTTTCTTTCTTTCTTTTTTTTTTTTCACTCATTCCGTCGTTTTTTTCTTTTTTTGTTTGTTGATTACTTCTACTTCTTTCTCCTGCTTTTCCTTCTTTCTCCTCCTCCTCCTCCTCCTCCTCCTCCTCCTCCTCCTCCTCCTCCTCCTCCTCCTCCTCCTTCTTCTTCTTCTTCTTCTCCTCCTCCTCCTCCTTTTTCTTCAATCTTCTCTTTCTTTCTTTCTTTCTTTCTTCTCCGCCTCCTCCTCTTCTTCTTCTATGATCTTTTTGTTTTTCTTGTTCTTGTTCTTTTGTTCTTTTTCTCCTCTTCTCCTCCTCCTCCTCCTCCTCTTCATCATCATCATCATCATCATCATCATCATCATCATCATCATCATCATCATCATCATCGTCTTCTCCTTCTTCATCTTCATCTTCATCTTCTTCTCTCCTCCTCCTCCTCTTCTTCTTCTCCATGATCATCATGATCATCGTCCTTCTTCTTCTTCTTCTTCTTCCGTCCAATTCCTTTATCTCCCACTACCCAAGACACACACACACACACACACACACACACACACACACACACACACACACACACACACACACACACACACACACACACACACACAATCTGTGACAGCCAAACTTCCCTGTCCTCCAAGCAGTTTGACTGACAGGTCAGAAGTCAAACTGACATCACCTTCCCATTAGTCTCGCAGAGACCAGGGCCCCTCGCCGTAGCAAGTCAAATTGAGAGCTGGGGAAAACCCAGAAGCTCTTTGCTACTTTGACTTTGCTGATAAGTGGACAGTCTACGATTAGAACTGTGAATCACTCAATACGTAGGGATAAAGGACGAGAGAGAGAGAGAGAGAGAGAGAGAGAGAGAGAGAGAAGAGAGAGAGAGAGAGAAGAGAGAGGTTTGGGGGGGAGAGAGATGTGGAGAGAGGGGGGGGTGAAGATGAGGAGAGAGAGAGGGGGGGGAGAAAGGGAGAGGGAGAGAGAGAGAGGGGGGAGTGAGGGAGAGGGAGAGAGAAGGGGAGAGGGAGGGAGAGGGAGAGAGAGGGTGAGGGAGGGACACAGAGAGACAGAGAGAGAGAGAGAGAGAGAGAGAGAGACAGACAGACAGACAGACAGACAGACAGACAGACAGACAGGGAGACAGTCTAGACAGACAGACAGACGAACAGAGAGAGAGAGAGAGAGAGAGAGAGAGAGAGAGAGAGAGAGACAGAGACAGAGAGAGAGAGAAACAGAGAGAGAGAGAGAGAAACAGAAACAGAAAAAGAGACAGAGACAGAGAGACAGAAAGAGAACTGACTTGTCATCTTAATTGGCTGTGTTAAACCACAACACCGGCTTTACACGCCTGGCCAAACATCATTTTCGATCAGGCTCTACACTTCAATGAAGCCAAAACATACGTGCACTTCTTCTCTACAATATGGCTGAGGTAAGTTTAAATTAAAAAGACCCCCCCCCCTTCCCCACCCCCACACTCCCCGTGTTCCGCTCCTTCAACCCCTCCCTTCCTTCTAGTGAGCTCTCAAAATCATCCATACGTCTTAATATTACTTTTTTTGTTTCATGTCGCAGCCCCAGCACATAATTATCAGGTCGTCCTAGGGACAAGCCACCCAAGCGGAGGAGACTCTGCACCGCCGCTGAGTGCGTACTTTTTAGCCACACAGCACAACATAAAGCTGTACACAGTCTTCAAGTGGGAAAAAAGTTAAAAAAAAAAAAAAAAAAAAAGGAAAAAGAGAATCACACACACACACACACACACACACACACACACACACACACACACACACACACAACACACACACACATGCACACGCACATACGCACACCTTCACACACACACACACACACACACACACACACACACACACACACACACACACACACACACACACACACACACACACCACACCACACCACACCAGACAGTGGTCGTCTTTTTTTTCTTTTCATTTTTTCATAATCATGTAAATGTAATACATAAATAGATTTGTTTAAAGCAACAATAAAGGAGAGAAAAACAAAATCAAAGCAACCCAAACAACCATTACCATTCTCACACCACAAGAATCAACGCTCCAGTCATCTCCCCTCACCCCCCACCCCTCACCCCTCACCCCCCTCGTTTTTTCTTTTTTTTTCTTTCTTTCTTTCTTTTTCTTTATTTTATTTCTTTTTTCTATTTGTTTTTTTTTGCTTCACAAGACCTATTCCTCCGCCGGGATCCCTCCAAAAACTACCCTGACCTAGAAGAGAGGAGAGAAAGAGGGGGGGGGGGGGGGGGGGCAAAGGTCAACCTACATATTCATCACACGCGCACAGTCCCGGCTCGTGCAGAGAGCGGTGCTGTTTGGGTGGCGGTGTTTAGCCAGCGGGCAGAACAAACAGGGGGCCAAACACGGCTCGGCCCCCGACCCGCCCGCCCAAAGCTTTTGTTGGGCCCTTTCCGCTAATCAGTCATACGTGTTTCGACAGATTCTGGTGAGAAGTTTTTAAGAGAGAAAGGAAGAAGAAGCAGGAAGGAAGAGGGAGGACAGGGTGGGGTGGTGTGGTGTAAAAGCAAGGAGAAGGGGAGTGGGAGTGGTGCGGAGGGTTGGGTGGTGGATTGGTGTGTGTGGGGGGGGGGGGGGAGGGGGGGTTGTTGGGTGGGGGTGGGGAGTGAGGATGGAGGAAGGGGGGGGGGGGGGTGATAGATGGAGAAAGGGGAGTTTTCTTATGCTGTGTGAGAAGTGGTAGGGTGACCACTTCTGATACATGCCCTCAATTTTATGCAAATGATGGACTTTTTATTTTGACATACTGTCTCGTGACTTTTTTATTTTCTTTCTGGCTCCTCTGTCATGCCTGCTGATCTTCCCGTCTCCGCTCTTCTGGCTGTCCGCCACATGCCACAGCCACAGCTGGCCTGTCCCGTCCACAGCCACAGCCTAGCCTGTCCCGCCACAGCCACAGCCACAGCCTGGCCTATCCCGTCCACAGTCGCACAGGCAACCTGGCAAATCACATGGAGCACATGTAAGTCCAGTGGCAACTCAGTATAGTAAGTCATTGTGAGCAACTAGTTGATAAAGTCATGTGAGCAACTCAGTTGTTTTCCCCCACTACTTAATTGATAGTAAGATGCAGTGAGGCAACTCAGTTGATAGTAAGTCGCAGTGAAGCAACTCAGTTGATAGTAAGTCGCAGTGAGGCAGCTCAGTTGATAGTAAGTCGCAGTGAAGCAACTCAGTTGATAGTAAGTCGCAGTGAAGCAACTCAGTTGATGATGCAGTGAGGCAACTCAGTTGATAGTAAGTCGCAGTAAAGCAACTCAGTTGATAGTAAGTCGCAGTGAAGCAACTCAGTTGATAGTAAGTCGCAGTGAGGCAACTCAGTTGATAGTAAGTCGTATGAGGCAACTCAGTTAGTAAGTCGCAGTGAGGCAACTCAGTTGATAGTAAGTCGCAGTGAAGCAACTCAGTTGATAGTAAGTCGCAGTGAGGCAACTCAATTGATAGTAAGTCATAGTAAGGCCACTCACGACGGAGTCAGTTCGCTGCGAGTGTGGCATATCAGCGGACACTGAGGGAGAAGGTGGCAGCTCTCCTTTGAAGGACACTGATGTGAGAGGTCAGTGTCGGCGCGCGCAGCGATACTTCCAGCCATAGGGGTGAGGCGGGTCTAGCCTGTGTCGCCGGGGGACGGCTCCTGGAGATGTGGGGCGATCGCCGATGGAGCGCTGCCTGACTACGACTACCGTGGCCCGGGATACCATGTTCTGAGCCTGGGGGCACTCCTTATGGCGTTGGGCTGAAAAATTGCCCTCTCGGCCGTAGTTTACGAGTGCCCTGCCAAATTTTAGGGACTCGTGCAAGCGCTCCAGCGACTTTCGTCCTGCTCCCTCTTTGAGGCGGCCTCACGCGGCACAGGACCATCGCCAACCGAGCATGAAGAAGGCCGCCTGGTGGTCCTGAACTTCTTGATGCGATCACGCGTGGACGGCGAGCGGAGATTCTCCTTCCTCAAGCCTTAACGTGTTCATTCAATTTAACAAGTGTGATCTGTCCATAGATAAGAACAGAATAAACGTGCGACTATCGTACTCATCTGTACGAGCTTACCACTCCGCCTTCAAAGTAATACGCGCACAATGCAGACGAAGTTTTTGATCCACTCGAACGGGCTCGGCAATTGTCGGAATAGCTCGTTTCCGTGGTCCAGCTGGAACTGACGTGGTAAAAATAACTTAGTGGCCCGGCATGGTTGCACGAACCGAATCCACTTCTTTCGAGTATCTGGATCAGATGGCAATGTGTGCAAAGAATATCCGTCTCCTGCTGAGCTGCTGCACTCGCCTACAGCACAATATCTGCCACCCCCTCGTGACTTTTTAGGCTGTGGGGGATCGCAACTCGTGTTGATTTCACTTGGCGTTGGCTTGTTGTGTAGGTCGCGGCTGACGGCCAGTCCATCAAGTGACGTCACGGTTTTCGGTCTACCGCGCGGGGTTTGAACAGGTGTGCAAAAACTCGTTTTTTATCTATTAAATTCTTCCGGCGATTTAAAAAAAAAAAGAATACCATACTGTAGTTATATGACATGTAGACCTGTTTTTAACAAATTATCGAAAATCTCTAAAGTAGACCTTTAAGGGCCTCAGGTCAATAGGGCGTTAATCTCGCCTTTCAAGTCATCAAGAGGCAACTCACCAGTGGAGACACTGCACTGCCGAGTCTCTTCGGTGGTGTCCAGTGGTGCCTGTTCTGATCCAACAGACGCAGGACACCTCCTCCTAAGCCCCCCTACTGACGACAATAACTGCTTAGTCGCGGAGCCAACGTGAGTGAACTCTCCCTCCAGGGGCGCTACCACGTCCGTCCAGCGACAGTACCCTTGAGCTTGTCTATACTAGCGAAGTGAGGCGACTGCAGGCGGAAATCTAAACACAATTTGAAAAATTATTGCTAAAGCTCCACCCAAAAGACGTTGACAAACAAAACACGACGCGTTTCGACCTCTTAGGTCTACTTCAGGCAAGATACACAACACCCAGGACAACGAAAATGAACGAGCAATCACTTATCTTCATCCAATTCGGCGAAAGATGGGCGTTGAATTACCTAAGAGGTCGAAACGCGTCGTGTTTTGTCTTGTGATTCGTTTGTCAACATTTTTTAGGTGGCCGGCGAACTTCGCCAACGGTTGTAAACATGCAGAGGACATCAAAACTGAGGTCACCGTCAGAGCAGAGCATGAAGGGCCACAGAATTTGAGACTTTTTATGCTAATTGATGTGATGGTAATGATGATGGTAATGATGATGAAGATGATGATGATGATGATGATGATGATGATGATGAGTGATGATGATGATTGTGGTGGTGGTGGTGATGATGATGATGATGATGATGATGATGATGTGTGATGATGATGACGAAGCTACGGATTTCCACTTTGGTCTGAGATTGTATGACAGGGCTGTTCGGTATGCTTATTGTCTTAATTTTTCCTCGACGTCAAACCAGGCCCGAAAAATACAGACACCTGCAGTGTTGCTTAGGAAATTTTAGTAACACTCTCAGAGACACATCCATTAGATGGATGAAGATCGTGTGTATGGTCCGAATCTATCCAACTGAGCCCATACTAAACTCAATCGTGGGGAATCAGAGCAGGAAAAACAACGCAAATATATGGCTCTGACGGGAATCAAACCAACGACCTCCTAACCGTCAGTCCGCGACGCTAACCACTTCGCCAAGGCAGCTGGTGGCCACGTAATTTGAACAAAGAATTACTGAAAGGAAGGGGGGGGGGGGGGGGGGGGGAGAAAAAAAAGTGTCATTTTGTATGCATTATCTTAATTTCGTTAATTAAGCGATAAACTTACACAGGTAACAGTCACCTCTAAAATATTTATTCATCATGTTTGACAACATACAACCGAGGTAATTTAATACAAGTATGGTCACCGGTCTACGACTGTAGTAATCACTCTCTAGTGTGATGCACATGGTTTAGAAAAGGTTAAAAAAAACAAAAAACAAACAAACAAAACAAAACAAAACAAAAAAATACAACCCCAGAATACTCGCATGTTTAGAAGATACACATGTTTCAGTTATCTTGATGCTGAAATTTTT
>CM065725.1:1178242-1188242 GCA_033310375.1 Conus canariensis | reverse complement strand
GAATGGATGACAGTGAGAGCAAGGTGGAATGGATGACAGTGAGAGCAAGGTGGAATGGATGACAGTGACAGTGAGGTGGAATGGATGACAGTGACAGGAGGTGGAATGGATGACAGTGAGAGCAAGGTGGAATGGATGACAGTGAGAGCAAGGTGGAATGGATGACAGTGAGAGCAAGGTGGAATGGATGACAGTGAGAGCAAGGTGGAATGGATGACAGTGAGAGCAAGGTGGAATGGATGACAGTGACAGGGAGGTGGAATGGATGACAGTGACAGTGAAGTGGAATGGATGACAGTGAGAGCAAGGTGGAATGGATGACAGTGAGAGCAAGGTGGAATGGATGACAGTGACAGGAGGTGGAATGGATGACAGTGAGAGCAAGGTGGAATGGATGACAGTGACAGGGAGGTGGAATGGATGACAGTGACAGTGAGGTGGAATGGATGACAGTGAGAGCAAGGTGGAATGGATGACAGTGACAGTGAGGTGGAATGGATGACAGTGAGAGCAAGGTGGAATGGATGACAGTGAGAGCAAGGTGGAATGGATGACAGTGAGAGCAAGGTGGAATGGATGACAGTGACAGTGAGGTGGAATGGATGACAGTGAGAGCAAGGTGGAATGGATGACAGTGAGAGCAAGGTGGAATGGATGACAGTGACGGTGAGGTGGAATAGATGACAGTGAGAGCAAGGTGGAATGGATGACAGTGACAGTGAGGTGGAATGGATGACAGTGAGAGCAAGGTGGAATGGATGACAGTGAGAGCAAGGTGGAATGGATGACAGTGAGAGCAAGGTGGAATGGATGACAGTGAGAGCAAGGTGGAATGGATGACAGTGACGGTGAGGTGGAATGGATGACAGTGAGAGCAAGGTGGAATGGATGACAGTGACGGTGAGGTGGAATGGATGACAGTGAGAGCGTGCGTGTTTCCTGTGTTGTGGTTAGGCGTGCATGGTGTGAGAAGGGAAGGGGGAGTGTTATGTGTTGGGACTGAGAGGGTGGGAATGTGTGAAAAGGGAACGGGGAATGTGATGTGTTGGGACTGGGAGGGTGGAAATAGTTGGACAGGACATATGGTAGGACAGGGAAGTGTCCTGACCACATCGTTCATGTGTGAGACAGTTTCTGTTATCTCCATCTTTACTGTCCTAACAATGTGAGCCAAATTTTAATCCATAACGTTTAGTGATTTTCTTTTTTTTTTTGTACTCCCAGTTCTTAAAGAACAGGGAGTACTTTACAGTGGGAACGAAGAAATGCTGTCTGTCTGTCTGACTGTCTGTCTGTGTGTCTGTCTGTGTGTCCGTGGTCAAAATGTGTTCCACTCGCCCCAGACAAAACTTCTGGGCCGATCTTTATGAAAATTTGTAGGTATGTTCATTATGGGTCACGGATGATGCCCGATGTTTTATATTACCAGAATAGCCGTTACTAACGGCTATAACGGCCTCAAACGGTTTTTCTTCTTTATGGAATATCTCTTGACATGTACAACAAATACATTATGACGCATGTTTGATTGTGACGTCAAATACATTATGACGCATGTTTGATTGTGACATTTTCAGGAAGATAAATTGGGAGTACGTTTATATGCTTTGCATCTTGTTTTCTTTTCCTGCGGACGCAGGCTGACACTCCCTGTATAGACAGGCAAGGGACTGATCCCATCTGCCCAACAAAGTGAGTGGAGTTTTGTGGGTATGACCGTTTTTTTTTTTTTTATCCCGCCATTAAGGCAGCCATACTCCCAATATCCGGGAAAGTGGGGTTTGTTCAGCTCATCATTATATATTTTTTTTTATACTTCGATGATGCAATGTGTCAAGTGGTCTGTGTACCCCCCCCCCCCTCCCCCTTGCCTTCATGGCTTGCTAAGCTGAAGTCAATAAAACGTCAAAGCATCTCTCTCTCTCTCTCTCTGTCTCTCTCTCTCTCTGTCTCTGTCTCTCTCTCTCTCTCTGTCTGTCTCTGTCTCTCTCTCTCTCTGTCTGTCTCTGTCTCTGTCTCTCTCTCTCTCTCTCTTTCTCTCTCTCTCTCTCTGTCCGCAATCTATGTCTCTTTGTCACTTCCGCGTGACCAATTTCGTATCGTATTCGTATCAGTTCTCTCTCTCTCTCTCTCTCTCTCTCTCTCTCTCTCTCTCTCTCCACCACAGTACGCGATTTCTTGAGGCCGTTCATTGAAGGCTTAGCAACAGCACCCAAGTGAAGCGCCAGCAAGGACTATTCTGCAGGCTGCGTTCTCTCCCTTGGGGAAAGATCGTTTAAACTTCAATTAGGAATCCATCGGCATATTTGTCCGTAAAGCAGCGATCCCTAGCTCGTGGATTGTGAAGTTCTATTCAAAGACAGGCTTCAATTCGTCATCAGTCGGCGATTTCAAATACGCGAATTAATGGTTCGTGCAGTTAACGGCCTTTTTAGGACGTGCGTCATGCCCACTCTCCCTCTCTTCCATCTCTCTTCTCATAGCCCCCCCCCCCTCCTTTTCTGCCCACTTATTCCCCTACCCCTCGTTTTTCGTATCTGTCGATCTTCTCTCTTTATCGTTGTCTCTGTCTGTCTCTCTGTCTGTCTCTCTGTGTCTGTCTCTGTTTCTCTCTCTTCTTCTTCTTCTTCTTCGTATCCTCCTCCTCCTACCCCTCCTCTTCCTTCTTCTTCTTCTTTTCCTTCTCTCTCACTCTCGTCTTGTTGTTGTTGTCGTTGTTGTTGTTGTTGTTGTTGTTGTTGTTGTTGTTGTTTCCTTCTTTTCTTCTTCTTCTTCTTCTTTCTTCTTCTTCTTCTTCTTCTCAGCACACGCGATCTACAAACAAGCACCAACATGTCGCCGATAATCTGACCATTTAGATCCACCATTTTGTTTGCTGCTCGTGTTGCCTGCGCCGTGCGCCAAGACAAGAGTTCCCTCCCTTACCTAGCCATCAATCAGCACACCAGGAACAAGCACCAGGACACCACGACAAACCTGCACACAATTCAAACACCGTGCTGGAGACTAACACACAGCAGTATCAACCCAGTGCCAGAACAACACGACAAACCTGTACACAATTCAAACACTGTACTGTAGACTAACACACAGCAGTATCAACCCAGTGCCAGAACAACACGACAAACCTGTACACAATTCAAACACCTTGCTGGAGACTAACACACAGCAGTATCAAACCAGTGCCAGGACATTACGACAAACCTGTACACAATTCAAACACCGTGCTGGAGACCAACACACAGCAGTATCAAACCAGTGCCAGAACAACACGACAAACCTGTACACAATTCAAACACCGTGCTGGAGACCAACACACAGCAGTATCAAACCAGTGCCAGAACAACACAACAAACCTGTACACAATTCAAACACCGTGCTGGAGACCAACACACAGCAGTATCAAACCAGTGCCAGAACAACACGACAAACCTGCACACAATTCAAACACCGTGCTGGAGACCAACACACAGCAGTATCAACCCAGTGCACCGGTACCCTGAACTCACACACACCATTGCAGGACAAAGCAATCTCTAGTGAACCTAAAGAAAACAAATGCGAAAGTTCATTAACACACTGCGGCTTCTAACAAATCATTTTCTCAACAAAAATGCGACCTTGGTCCAATGATTAACACCATAACTAACGTGTCATGAAAGACACATGATCAACATCAACGGTCGCGACTAACAACAGCATCAAGAACAAAGGCTCAAGCTTGTTTTAACAAACTTATTTTTCAACACACATTATATATATATATATATATATATATATATATATATATATAAACAAAAAAAAAACCCGTGACGCACAGGTCACATGACCGCTTCACAATGTGCCACACAAATCACACACTGGGTGACATAGATGTCGCAAATTTGTTCGATAAATCAGTGGAGCAGCAAAGAGAACCTTCTAAACACTATGACAATGTGTTGTTTACGGTACGTGTAATTCTAAACACTATGACAATGTGTTGTTTACGGTACGTGTAGGTTCACATTCTGGAGAGGGGTCAAAGATGACCTACAAGAATGTAAAGTGCTATAGGGAATCAAACAACAGCAGGATAAAAGTAAAAAAAAAAAAAGGAAAATAGAAGATAGAAAAAAGTGTTTTGTTTATTATAAAGAGGAAAGCCTCATAGCTTGAAAGCCTTAGGGGAAGTGAACTGTCAAAGGTTCACAGTGTCAACAGGTATTTTAGACAGCGGAGTCCATCTGTCTCCTTCCACCGCCTTTATCTTCCCTGTGTTGAAATCAGGTATCTATTTACTGCTTGGCTGACAGAAGCGGTTTTCACACCCTACGAATCTGACCCCACGGGTGATTCGAATCCAGAACCCATAGCGCCGTAGGCACACGCTTTAACCGTTTGGCGACGGCCCCCTTCTTATCTATAACAGAGAAGCACAAATGAGGGATGGCAGCTGCTGAGAGTTCCTAATATACAGGCAAGAGCAAGACCGACCAGACTTGATGATGTAAGAGAACACAGGGCTTATGTATGTGGTGCTTGAAAGGGTTAACTATTGATGTGAACTGCACCAGATAAAAACGAAAAAAAAAAAAGAAAGAAAGAAAACCAACTAACCAACAAAACAAAACGAAAAAAAGAAAGAAGAAATTTAATCAGGGAAATTTAAGTATGACATTCACTCTTTCATGTTTAATACTCCGACATCTTTTCCTCCCGATGACGAATATAATCAGCTTCGTCAGGTGCAAATTTCTGTACACCTACAGTAAGGGGTTGCTCGTTCTTACATACAGGGAGAGGGTGCTTCTTCTTACTGGAACTGATCCTCATCTCTTGAAACGAATGTCCATTTAAATTATTTGTTCGAGATTTTACATAAGATGTCGTATGGCTCACAACAGTAGAATTTCCGACTTTCCTTGGCTTTCGTTGCATTCACTGCCTAAGGTTCCACGCAAGTTGTGAAGCTCTGGAAGATACTGGGCACAAGCCAAATGTCATTTAACAACACGGATGATCTCTGGAAGATATTGGGCACAAGCCAAATGTCATTTAACAACACGGATGATATTCTCGTTCTGTGCAGACAATTACAAGTTCTTGCAGGTCAAACGACGAGCAATGACCATGAAGTTGTGACCAATAAATCATGACGATGATAAGTCTGAGAATTGGGTGATGGGGGCGTAGGGTTAGACAACGATGCCGACAACGACGATGAAGTTGAGAGCGTTTGACCAGAGGATTAAGAGACAGGGGACATTGGACCACGTTTTCCAGGTGTATGGGTTGGGGATGGGTCAAGCAGGGGCGGATCAAGCCCTAATGGAGGGGTGGGGTCCAAACCGAAGCCGGGGGTCCAGGGGAAGGCGTGACCCCGGTAGGGTCCAGGGGCGACAACCCGGTCAGAGACTCTGGGAGGCGAAGCTCTCGGGAATCTGAAGGTTAGGTTGATTTTAGAGGTGCTCTGCATGCCTCTCCCAGTATACACCAAGGTAGGGCCTATCTATTTACTAAATATGCGCGTGTAAATCTATATTTACTTTCGAATATCTTTGAAAGAAAATGGGAGGGGCAGGTGTTCTACGCACCCAAGACGCCCCCCCCCCCCTCTCTCTCTCTCTCTCTCTCCATGGAAGACAGGACAGAGTGAAAAGGATGCGGTCACGGATGACGTGAGCTGCAGTGATGTGGGTGGCTAGGTGGGAGGTGAGGGGTGGATGGGGGGGGGGGGGGGAGGTCGTTCCGCATCAGTGGAAGTCAGGTCTTCGCACTGTCCTGTCAATGGCTGACCGACTCACTGACAGCATCTGTCCCTCCCTGCAGTTCTCTCTGTCTCTCTCTCTCTCTGTATGTCTCTCTCTCTGTCTCTGTCTGTGTGTGTGTCTCTCTCTCCTGGATTCGCCCCCGTCAAGAATAACGGAGTTAAGAGGATGAGTCAAAAGGGTGGGTGATTACCAACAGAATTAGGAGAATGGATCAGGGGGCAGTGAATTTCAGGAGAACGTCATCAGCCGTACAATATCCTGAACGTCCTATCCCCAGAGTACGCAGACCTCTCTCAGGCCTCCCCTCAAGCAAAAGGTCCTTCCACAGGGGGTGGGGTGGGGAGGGAGGTGGAACCGGGTCTACCATGACTTTAAACAAAGCAGAGGGGGGGGGGGGGGGGAGGGGGGGCATGAACGGATATGTTGTCATCAGCCTGTCAACACGGGAAAACAGCAATGATGATCATATCGACTGATAAAGGACTTAACAAGGTATTAAGCGCAAAGCAGCCAAGAACGGGAACTATTCGATGAAACACGGTCTCAACAATTTCAACCAAGACATTTGGCACCACGCTGAAGTGTCTCTCCAGCCAGTTAACACTGCCGCCAAGATTGGGAGATGACGTCATCAACCACCTCATCCATAAGCAATAATCTGTGCCACACGTGCAACCCACATACATTATAACACATATGCACACATGCACGCACACACGCGCGGGCGCGTGCAAGCACACACACACACACTGTCGCATGCACGCACAACACACACACACACAGACACACACACACACACACACACACACACACACACACGCACACAGACACACACAACACACACACACACACACACACACACAAACACACACACACACACACACACACAAACACACACACACACACACACGCACGCACGCACGCACGCACGCATGCATGCACGCACGCACACACGCACACACGCACGCACATATACAGACAGACACGCACACACGCACACACACACACAACACACACACACACACACACACACACACACACACATGCACGCAAGCACGCCGAAACAATACTCCCCCAATCGCTGACTAAACATAGAAACTCCAATCCCCGTTCATTCTCTCTCTCTCTCTCTCTCTCTCTCTCTCTTCTCTCTCTCTCTCTCTCTCTCTGTGTCTGTCCGTCCGTCTGTCTGTCTCTTTCTGTCTGTCTGTCTGTCTGTCTCTCCCTCCCTCTCTCTCTCTCTCTCTGTCTCTCTGTCTCTGTCTCTCCCTCTTTCTCTCTCATGGAAGACAGGACAGAGTGAAAAGGATGCGGTCACGGATGACGTGACCTGCAGTGATGTGGTGTGGCTAGGTGGGAGGTGAGGGGTGGAGGGTGGAGGGGAGGGGGTGAGGGGGAGAGGGGTCGTTCCGCATCAGTGGAAGTCAGGTCTTCTATTCGCACTGTCCTGTCAAAGGCTGACCTACTCACTGACAGCATCATTCCTTCCTGCAGTCTCTCTGTCTCTCTCTCTGTCTCTGTCTCTATCTCTGTCTCTATCTTTCTCTCTGTGTTTGTCTCTCTCTCTCTCTCGGTCTTTCTCTCTCTCTCTGTGTCTCTCTCTATCTCTCTGTGTCTCTCTCTGTCTCTGACTCTCTGTCTCTATCTGTCTGTATTTCTGTCTGTCTGTCTGTCTTTCTGTGTGTCTCTCTCTATGTCTGTCTGTCTGTCTTTTTGCCTGTCTGTCTGTCTGTCTGTCTGTCTGTCTGTCTGTCTGTCTGTCTGTCTGTCTGTCTCTCTCTCTCTCTCTCTCTCTCTCATCTCTCTCTGAATGCCTTTCTCTCAGTCTTTCTGTCTGTGTCTGTGTCTGTCTGTCGGTCTCTCTCTCTCTCTCTCTCTCTCTCTCTCTCTCTTCTCTCTCTCTCTCTCTCTCTCTCTCTCTGTGTTTCCAAGGCTTTTCAGATGAGAGAGTACGCAATATGGTAATGTAATTTTGTTATGTTTATTGATAATGTCATTGTCAGTCTCTCTCTCTCTCTCTCTCTCTCTCTCTCTCTCTCTCTCTCTCTCTCTCTCTCTCTCTCTCTGTCCGAGGCTTTTCAGATGAGAGGGTACGCAATATGGTAATGTAATTTTGTTATGTTTATTGATAATGTCATTGTCAGTCTCTCTTCTCTCTCTTCTCTCTCTCTCTCTCTCTCTCTCTCTCTCTCTCTCTCACTCTCTGTCCAAGGCTTTTCAGATGAGAGGGTACGCAATATGGTAATGTAATTTTGTTATGTTTATTGATAATGTCATTTTCAGTCTCTCTCTCTCTCTCTCTCTCTCTCTCTCTCTCTCTCTCTCTCCTCTCTCTCTCTCCCTCTCTCACTCTCTCTGTCCAAGGCTTTTCAGATGAGAGGGTACGCAATATGGTAATGTAATTTTGTTATGTTTATTGATAATGTCATTGTCAGTCTCTCTCTCTCTCTCTCTTCTCCTCTCTCTCTCTCTCTCTCACTCTCTCTGTCCAAGGCTTTTCAGATGAGAGGGTACGCAATATGGTAATGTAATTTTGTTATGTTTATTGATAATGTCATTTTCAGTCTCTCTCTCTCTCTCTCTCTCTCTCTCTCTCTCTCTCTCTCTCTCTCCCTCTCTCACTCTCTCTGTCCAAGGCTTTTCAGATGAGAGGGTACGCAATATGGTTGTCACGGTCGCTAAGCCGGACGACCCTACCACCCCTACCCACGCCTATCACACACTAGGTCAGACAACACAGCACACTAACACAGTTTTACAATCACGCACGCTTCTTTATTTCACACACACTCCATGGCGCCACCACTCACGCACATCCACAACTGCACACAAGTATCCCAATTCCCGCTGACTCACCCTACTCTACTATAAAGACCTGGAAGACCCTAACCTAACCTAAAACACCAGTTGCGGTATATCACTGTGACCTGGGGACACAGCGATAGCCCGCACACGTGGTGACTAACCACTAGGGACAAGGATTTACCAAAGGGACTCTAATCTCTTAACGACCGCTACCACCCACACCTCTCCCCAGGACTCACCCTTCTCTTTTAACCCGGGACCACTACCAAACTGGTCGCTGCGTCCCTAAGGGAGGCAACGACAAGTACCCTACACTGTGCCGGCCACTACGTCCTAAAAGGGAGGCAGTAGCTAACACCCTAACCCTACTACCTAACGCTACACCCCTTCTATCACAAACATGGGACAACCATCCCGGCCCGGAAAGCTCCAGTCCTCGGCGCTGTACGTGGCCCCTCACAGGCTGACACCTCCCCGGAAGACTCTGCACCCCGGCGCTGACCGTGGCTCCTCCGCGGGCCGACACCCTCCCCGAAGACTCTGCACCCTGGCGCTGACCGTGGCCTCCCGCAGTCTGACTCCTCCCCGCGATGGGCACGACACCCAACGCACACACACCAGACGCCCTCTCGACGGGTCCGGGGCTCGTAGGACGCCTCCTCCTCTGAAGGCCCCGCCGGACACCAAGGGTGGAAAAGGCCTGGTGCAGCGCCCTCTCACAGGACGCCTAAACAGGGACGAGGAACCAGTGCCGGAGAACTCCCGGAAGAGCACCGGTAGCCAGAGGAGAGCTGCCCCACAGAAGGCAGACGGCCTGGGTGGTCTCCCTCTCCGGGGAAACAACAGGCACTGGAAAGCGCCGCTCACCTGCCGGCACGCGGCAGTAGACTGCGGTAATCTGGCCCCAGCCTCAGGACGGAACAGGATACCTGCTGACACAACTGTAGGCCACTACTGTAGTGTTGCTACTACCCGAGTCATCAAGGCACATAGGCTACTTGGTAAAGCTTTAACTCTCCATCTCCCTTGCCTACTTCCCACTCGGGCATGAGAGTGACCCCTTAAATTTCGAATACATCCCCCAACCCATTACTCACTTTGGGGTTATCAGACCCATCTCCTGCCAACCCTTACAACAGCGGTAAAACAATATTCTCCCTGAGCCAATCCACGCTATTACATATGAAATTATGAATCACACCCAATTCTCGGAGAAATAAACCAATCTAAGCGATCCAACACGGACTCCATGGGCCCCCTTAGGACATACTAAATAATCTAGGAAATGGCCAATTTCACAAGGAAATGTCTCCACACAATAACCAGTAGTAATACACATCTCTCAGAGGGAAAAAAAAAACAAAACAAAAAAAACTTATCAATTTTTAGCGGTTCACAGTTCCAGCATTTTCACACAAGAGAATCGGCTCGCAGCCACAATC
>CM065725.1:1176415-1178142 GCA_033310375.1 Conus canariensis | reverse complement strand
AATTTTAATCCAAAATTTTAAAGTGTTTTCTTTTTTTTTTTTACTCCCATTTCTTAAAGAACAGGGAGTAACTTTACATTGGGAACGAAAAATGCTTTTCTGCTGTCGACTGTCGCCCCTGTGTGTCTGTCTGTGGTCCGTGGTAAAAAAGTGTTCCACTCGGCCAGACAAAACTTCTGGGGATTCTTTAAAAATTTGAAAGGTTGTTCTTTAAGGGGGTCCGGATATGCCCAAATGTTTTAATTACCGGAAATAGCCGTTACTAACGGCCAAAACGGCCTAAAAACGGTTTTTCTTCTTTATGGAATATCTTTGACCTGTACAACAAATACTTTTAAATGACCCCTGTTTGATTTTTGACGTCCAAATACATTATGAGCATGTTGTTGTGACATTTTCAGGAAGAAATTGGGAGGACGTTTATATCTTTCCCTCTTGTTTTTTTTTTCCCTTCAGCAGGCTGACACTCCCTTATAGACGGGCAAGGGGACTATCCCATCTGCCCAACAAAAGTGGTGGGGGTTTTGTGGGTATGACCGTTTTTTTTTTTTTTTTTCCCGCCATTAAGGCAGCCATACTCCCAAAATCCGGGAAGTGGGGTTTTTTTCAGCTAATCAATTTATATTTTTTTTTATACTTCCGATGATGCAATTGTAAGGGTCTGTGTCCCCCCCCCCCCCTCCCCCTTGCCTTCATGGCTTGCTAAGCTGAAGTAAAATAAACGCCCAAAGAATCTCCCCCTCTCTCCCCTCTCTCTCTCTCTGTCTCTGTCTCTCTCTCTCTCCTTTTGTTTTCTCTGTCTCTCTCTCTCTCTGCTGTCTCTGTCTCTGTCCTCCTTCTTTTCTCTCTTTCTCTCTCTCTCCTCTGCCCCGAAATCTATGCTCTTTTTTCACTTCCCGCCGGACCAATTTCGTTCGTATTGTAACAGTTCTCTTCTCTCTCCCTCTCTCTCTCTCCCCTCCCCTCTCTCCTCTCCCTCTCTCTCTCTCTCTCTCTCACACGTAGGGGCGTTTTTCTTGAGGCCGTTCATTGAAAGGCTTGGGCAACAGCACCCAATGAAGCGCCGAAAAGGACTATTCGGGAAAGCTGCGTTTATCTCCTTGGGGAAAAATCGTTTAAACTTCAATTAGGAAACCATCGGCATATTTGTCCGAAAAAGCAGCGATCCCAAGCCCCGTGGTTTGTGAAGTTTCTATTCAAAAAAGGTTTCAATTCGCATCATTTCGGCGATTTTCAAAATTACCGAAATTAATGGTTCGTGCAGTTAAGGGCCCTTTTTTTTAGGACGTGGTCCATGCCCACTTCCCTCTCTTCCATCTCTCTTCTCTTTCCCCCCCCCCCCCCCCCTCCTTTTCTGCCCACTTATTCCCCTACCCCTCGTTTTTTTTCGTTACTTCGCTTCTTTTCTTTATCGTTGTCTCTGTCTGTCTCTCTGTCTGTCTCTCTGTGTCTGTCTTTTTCTCTCTTCTTCTTCTTCTTCGTATCCCTCCTCCTCCCCCCCCTTTTTCCCCTTTTTTCTTTTTTTTCCTTCTCTCTCACTTCTCGCCCTTGTTGTTGTTGTCGTTGTTGTTGTTGTTGTTGTTTGTGGTTGTTGTTTTCTTCTTTTTTCTTTTTTCTTTCCCTTTTCAGGCACACGCGATCTACAACAAGCACCAAAATGTCGCCGATAATCTGACCATTTAGTCCACCATTTTGTTTGCTGCCGGTTGCCTGCGCCGGCCCAAGAC
>CM065725.1:1156415-1163915 GCA_033310375.1 Conus canariensis | reverse complement strand
CACACAGTCGAGTTTCATCCACTTAATGGATGCATCTCTGAGAGTGTTGCACAAATTTCCTGACCAACACTGCAGGTGTCTGTATCTCTCAGGCCTGGTTGACGCCGGGATATATTATGAAAGTAAGCGTAGAGTACAGCCCTTCTTGCAGTCTCAGACCGGAATGGAAATCCGTAGCAACATCTTCATCATCCTCATTCTCATCAATCAGAATGATTAAAAACGAAATCAAAAACAAAAACAAACAAAAAAGGAAAACAAAGCTGGCATTCCAGGAGAGTCGATGGCAGTCTCAGAGCCTGATGACACGGCACCAGGAGGTGGTGACGATGCTCACACTGTCTCTGTCTGCTCACAACAACAGGCTGGTCAGGCTGCAGTTCACCATCGGCTCAACGGGAACCCCCTCTCCCTCCCCCCCCCCCCCTCCGCGTATTCCCCCGCCCTCTGAGGTGGTGAAAGAGATTGGTATGGACACATCGGTCTGGTTTTAGCCAGAACATGGATTCGTTTTTTTTTTTACCGGCCAACTCCGGCAAGCCTCGTTAGATCACAGTGGCCACGCTCCACAATTAGGATTTTGCTCTAAACCATTAGATAATCCATGTAAACATTTGGAGGCCTAGCATTAAGTTTGAGTCACATTTAATATCAAACTGATCATTGATCAAAACAATAAACCCCCCCCCCCCCCTCCCCGACACACACACCAATCATTTCACCTGATTTTTTTTTATTTCCACCGATGACATCATCCACAATCTTTAAATACATGACCTTCACCTTAGCTGACGTCACATTTCAGGCCTTCTCACTCACCCGTGATCCTGTCTTTGCGCCGCCGGCTGGTTCCTCCCAAATAGTCCCATTCCTTTCATTTCAATCTGTCTGCTTGGAACCACCTGGCTTGTATGTACCTTGATGAGCATAGGAAAGAAAATAAGATAAATCAACTTCAAGACTACAATTTAAAAAAAAATTATCAAAACAATCTGATTGTGCCTGTCTATAAATGCTCGAATCCTTAAGCAAGACCTTGGCGGATTACGTTTTTGGTGTGCAGCCAGTCTGCAGCGAGTCATTCACCACGTCCGGGTATTCCGGCACCTGAGTCACCCCACACTCAAGGAGAATTCTGCAGCTGGTTGGGCTGACCTCTTAGGTCACCATTCGTGTCAGCATGTCGGGGTCAGTTAATTGCTCCGCAAAGTCCGCCCACCACCCACATGCAGTCTTTACCTGCGTGCACATCACCCACCCTGTGTGCTCCGCAAAGTCCGCCCACCGCCCACATGCAGCCTTTACCTGCGTGCACATCACCCACCCTGTGTGCTCCGCAAAGTCCGCCCACCGCCCACATGCAGCCTGTACCTGCGTGCAAATCACCCACCCTGTGTGCTCCGCAAAGTCCGCCCACCGCCCACATGCAGTCTTTACCTGCGTGCACATCACCCACCATGTGTGCTCCGCAAAGTTCGCCCACCGCCCACATGCAGCCTGTACCTGCGTGCACATCACCCACCCTGTGTGCTCCACAAAGTCCGCCCACCGCCCATATGCAGACTTTACCTGCGTGCAAATCACCCACCCTGTGTGCTCCACAAAGTCCGCCCACCGCCCACATGCAGCCTTTACCTGCGTGCACATCACCCACCATGTGTGCTCCGCAAAGTTCGCCACCGCCCACATGCAGCCTGTACCTGCGTGCACATCACCACCTTGTGTGCTCCCCAAAGTCCGCCACCCCCCATATTGCAGGACTTTACCTGCGTGCAAATCACCCACCTGTGTGCTCCACAAAGGTCGCCACCCCACATGCAGCCTTTACTGCGTGCACATCACCCACCTGTGTGCTGCGCAAAGTCCGCCCACCGCCCATATGCAGTCTTTACCTGCGTACAATCACCCACCCTGTGTGCTCTGCAAAGTCCGCCCACCGCCCATGCAGTCTTTACCTGCGTGCAACATCACCCACCCTGTGTGCTCCGCAAAGTTCGCCCACCGCCTACATGCAGTCTTTACCTGCGTGCAAATCACCCACCCTGTGTGCTGCGCAAAGTCCGCCCACCGCCCACATGCAGTCTTTACCTGCGTGCACATCACCCACCCTGTGTGCTCTGCAAAGTCCGCGCACCGCCCACATGCAGTCTGTACCTCTGTGCACATCACCCACCCTGTGTGCTCCGCAAAGTCCGCCCACCGCCCACATGTAGTCTGTACCTGCGTGCACACCACCCACCCTGTGTGTGCTTCAAACCTGACAGTTCCAGACGACCAGCCGCAGTGTGGCGCCGAGCCGACAGTCAGCCAACCCATGATCAGAAAGCAGACGGAGAGCCAATGAGATCAACAGGAAGTGGTGGATGCCTTCAATACACGCCACAGAACTCTTGAAACATTTCTATTACTGTCTTTTTGCGTAGGCAATGCACACACATACAAGCACCAGCAAAGTTGATAAAGTATATAGTATACAACTGCATAAAACAGATAATTGTGTGATTTCTACATTATTCGAAAAGAAAGAGATATACCGTATAGTTGTGAGATGCGCCACATGACTCAGACCAACCATAGGCGAAGATACCTACCCCCCCCCCCACCCCCCTTCTGCCTACCGCTTCTTTATCCGTGGTATGACCAGGAGGTTGAAGAAGAAACAAAAACACATCCTTCCTGCCCACCTTCCCCATCTCCCAAACAATATCTGTGCTTTTGAAGACGTTTGAACTCCCAGCCTCCGAGTACAAATCTCTGACACTGACCGCTGCGCAACGGAGGCTGATCATGTGTTGGTAAGTTGGTCAATAGTTCAAGGCAAGGCTGATCATGTGTTGGTAAGTTGGTCAATAGTTCAAGGCAAGGCTGATCATATGTTGGTAAGTGGTAATAGTTCAAGGCAAGGCTGATCATGTGTTGGTAAGTTACTCAATAGTTCAAGCAGGTGATATGTGTCGTAAGTTGGTCAGTAGCTCAAGGCAAGGCTGATCATGTGTCGGTAAGTTGGTCAGTAGTTCAAGGCAAAGGGCGCACAGCTGGAAGGAATTTGACAATGAGAACACAGTAGTCAATGATACACCACAAAGGGCGCTGAAGTGAAAGAAATACTACAATGACAACACAACTGTCAACAGTACATGACAAAGAGCACTGAAGTGAAAGAAATACTGCGATGACAACACAATTGTCCAAGTTACAAAACAAGGGGCACACGACTGAACGAAATTCTACAATGACAAGACCATCGTCAACGATACAAGACAAAGGGCGCCGCTGAACTGGAAGACAATGCAACAATGGCAGCAGAACTGTCAATGGTGCGAGGCAAATGGCACATCATGGAAATAAAGACAATAACAACACAACTGTCAACGGTAGAAGACAAATGGCGCTGAACTTAAAGAAACACAACAATGACAACACAACTGTCAACGGTAGAGGACAAATGGCGCTGAACTTAAAGAAACACAACAATGACAACACAACTGTCAACGGTAGAGGACAAATGGCGCTGAACTTAAAGAAACACAACAATGACAACACAACTGTCAACGGTAGAGGACAAATGGCGCTGAACTTAAAGAAACACAACAATGACAACACAACTGTCAACGGTAGAGGACAAATGGCGCTGAACTTAAAGAAACACAACAATGACAACACAACTGTCAACGGTAGAGGACAAATGGCGCTGAACTTAAAGAAACACAACAATGACAACACAACTGTCAACGGTAGAAGACAAATGGCGCTGAACTTAAAGAAACACAACAATGACAACACAACTGTCAACAGTACACCACAGAGAGCAGTGAGCTGAAAGAAAGTCTACAATGACAACACAACTGTCAACAGTACACCACAGAGAGCATTGAACTGAAAGAAATTCTACAATGACAACACAACTGTCAACAGTACACCACAGAGAGCATTGAACTGAAAGAAATTCTACAATGACAACACAACTGTCAACAGTACACCACAGAGAGCATTGAACTGAAAGAAATTCTACAATGACAACACAACTGTCAACAGTACACCACAGAGAGCATTGAACTGAAAGAAATTCTACAATGACAACACAACTGTCAACAGTACGAGACAAAGGACACTGAACTGAAAGAAAGTCTACAATGACAATACAGTTGTCAACGATACGAAGCAAAAGACAAAAGTGGAAAAGAAAACAAAAACCATCTATCTTGCGTCGAATTTGAGAAGATAAGTGATTGTCCGATCTTTGTTTTCATTGTCCTGAGTGTCGTTGATCTTGCCTGAAAAAAGACCCAAGTGGTCGAAACGCGTCGTGTTTTGTCTTATAATTCGTTTGTCCATGCTAAGTGGCGGATTTATTTCAAACACTATTTAGATTTGGAAGAAAAACAACAAAGACAGCACAATGGACAACGTACAAGGCGAAGAGTGGTGAACTGAAAGAAAAACAACAATGACAACACAAATGACAACGTACATGGCGAAGGATGGTGAACTGAAAGAAAAACAACAATGACAACACAATGGACAACGTACAAGGCGAAGGATGGTGAACTGAAGGAAAAACAACAATGACAACAGCACAATGGACAACGTACAAGGCGAAGAGTGGTGAACTGAAAGAAAAACAACAATGACAACACAAATGACAACGTACAAGGCGAAGGATGGTGAACTGAAGGAAAAACAACAATGACAACAACACAATGGACAACGTACAAGGCGAAGGATGGTGAACTGAAGGAAAAACAACAATGACAACACAAATGACAACGTACATGGCGAAGGATGGTGAACTGAAGGAAAAACAACAATGACAACACAATGACAACGTACAAGGCGAAGGATGGTGAACTGAAAGAAAAACAACAATGACAACACAAATGACAACGTACATGGCGAAGGATGGTGAACTGAAAGAAAAACAACAATGACAACACAAATGACAACGTACATGGCGAAGGATGGTGAACTGAAGGAAAAACAACAATGACAACAACACAATGGACAACGTACAAGGCGAAGGATGGTGAACTGAAGAAAAACAACAATGACAACACAATGGACAACGTACAAGGCGAAGGATGGTGAACTGAAAGAAAAACAACAATGACAACACAAATGACAACGTACATGGCGAAGGATGGTGAACTGAAGAAAACAACAATGACAACACAAATGGACAACTACAAGGCGAAGGATGGTGAACTGAAGGAAACACAACAATGACAACAACACAATGACAACGTACAAGGCGAAGGATGGTGAACTGAAGGAAAAACAACAATGACAACACAAATGACAACGTACATGGCGAAGGATGGTGAACTGAAGGAAAAACAACAATGACAACACAATGGACAACGTACAAGGCGAAGGATGGTGAACTGAAAGGAAAAACAACAATGACAACACACAATGGACAACGTACAAGGCGAAGGATGGTGAACTGAAGGAAAGACAACAATGACAACACAATGGACAACGTACAAGGCGAAGGATGGTGAACTGAAAGAAAAACAACAATGACAACAACACAATGGACAACGTACAAGGCGAAGGATGGTGAACTGAAGGAAAACAACAATGACAAACACAATGGACAACGTACATGGCGAAGGATGGTGAACTGAAGGAAAAACAACAATGACAACAACACAATGGACAACGTACAAGGCGAAGGATGGTGAACTGAAGGAAAAACAACAATGACAACAACACAATGGACAACGTACAAGGCGAAGGATGGTGAACTGAAAGGAAAAACAACAATGACAACACAATGGACAACGTACAAGGCGAAGGATGGTGAACTGAAGGAAAAACAACAATGACAACAACACAATGGACAACGTACAAGGCGAAGGATGGTGAACTGAAGGAAAAACAACAATGACAACAACACAATGGACAACGTACATGGCGAAGGATGGTGAACTGAAGGAAAAACAACAATGACAAACACAATGGACAACGTAACAGGCGAAGGATGGTGAACTGAAGGAAAAACAACAATGACAACACAATGGACAACGTACATGGCGAAGGATGGTGAACTGAAGGAAAAAACAACAATGACAAACACAAATGACAACGTACAGGCGAAGGATGGTGAACTGAAGGAAAAACAACAATGACAACACACAATGGACAACGTACAGGCGAAGGATGGTGAACTGAAGGAAAACAACAATGACAACAACACAATGGACAACGTACAAGGCGAAGGATGGTGAACTGAAAGAAAAACAACAATGACAACACAAATGACAACGTACATGGCGAAGGATGGTGAACTGAAGGAAAAACAACAATGACAACACACAATGACAACGTACATGGCGAAGGATGGTGAACTGAAGGAAAAACAACAATGACAACAACAAAGGGACAACGTACAAGGCGAAGGATGGTGAACTGAAGGAAAAACAACAATGACAACACAAATGACAACGTACATGGCGAAGGATGGTGAACTGAAGGAAAAACAACAATGACAACACAAATGACAACGTACATGGCGAAGGATGGTGAACTGAAAGAAAAACAACAATGACAACACAAATGACAACGTACATGGCGAAGGATGGTGAACTGAAGGAAAAACAACAATGACAACAACACAATTGACAACGTACATGGCGAAGGATGGTGAACTGAAGGAAAAACAACAATGACAACAACACATGGACAACGTACAAGGCGAAGGATGGTGAACTGAAGGAAAAACAACAATGACACAACACAAATGGACAACGTACATGGCGAAGGATGGTGAACTGAAGGAAAAACAACAATGACAACAACACAATGGACAACGAATCAAAGAGCGCAAAACTGACAGAGATCCTGCAATGACAAACAAACAAACAAGCGAACAAACAAACAAGCAAACAAACAAACAAGCAAACAAACAAACAAGAACAACAGACAGACAAGCCCGAACAGTCATGTTTATCTGTTGTTCTCAGAACATTTCTTTCTCTTCCTCCCATCCTTCCTCCGTCCCTCCTCCCCACCCAGTCCTTTCCCCCACCCCGCTCCACCCCATTTCCCACCCCGACCAGTCTCCCTCCCACCCCTTCACGGGAGGGTGGGTACAGGGGGATGCTGACACAGCTCAGTGAGCGGGTACAGAGGGGGACAGTTTCGCTCCAGTAACAGTGGACATTCCAATGGCTGACTTTCAATAGAACACTCCTTTTTCCACTCTCACACGCCAAGAATTCACCGTCGCTCATAGTTCTCTCCCTTTCATTGCCCTCCCCCCCCCCCCAGCATCCCTCGCTGTATGTATGTGTGTGTGTGCTTCAGGTTGGAATTCTCCTAGCTCCCCCATCCCCCCTTCCCCACCATCCTCCCCCACCATCCTCCTCTCCATCTCTCTGCCTTCCTTCACCATCTATTGTCCCAGCTGGCCCTGGAGAGTGTAGTCTTTTATTGCTATAAAGGAATCCACCTGTGCCAAGCAAAACTGATCCTTTCCTGTAGAGAGACAAAAATAAC
>CM065725.1:1148915-1153915 GCA_033310375.1 Conus canariensis | reverse complement strand
GAGGAAGAGGGGGAGAGGGAGAGGGAGAGAGGGAGGGAGAGGGGAGAGGGAAAGAGAGAGGGAGGGGAGGAAAAGAGAGAGAGAGAGAGAGGGGGGGAGAGAAAGAGGGAGAGACGGACAGACAGACAGATAGATAGACAGACAGACAGATAGTGGCAGGGAAAGAGATGATGTTGACAAGAGAGAGAGAGAGAGAGAGAGAGAGAGAGAGAGAGAGAGAGGGAGAGGGAGAGAGGGAGAGAGAGGGAGAGGGAGAGAGGAAGAGGGGGAGAGGGAGAGGGAGAGAGGGAGGGAGAGGGAGAGGGAAAGAGAGAGGGAGGGGAGGGAAAGAGAAGAGAGAGAGAGAGGGGGGGGAGAGAAAGAGGGAGAGACGGACAGACAGACAGATAGATAGACAGACAGACAGATAGTGGCAGGGAAAGAGATGATGTTGACAAGAGAGAGAGAGAGAGAGAGAGAGAGAGGGAGGGAGAGAGAGAGAGGAAGAGGGGAGAGGGAGAGGGAGAGAGGGAGGGAGAGGGAGAGGGAAAGAGAGAGGGAGGGAGAGGGAAAGAGAGAGAGAGAGAGAGAGAGAGAGAAGGAGAGAGAGAAAGAGGGAGAGACGGACAGACAGACAGATAGATAGACAGACAGATAGTGGCAGGGAAAGAGATGATGTTGACAAGAGAGAGAGAGAGAGAGAGAGAGAGAGAGACAACACACACACACACACACACACACACACACACACACACACACACACACACACACACACACACAGATAGACAGAGACAGGGACAGAGACAAAGACAGACACAGAAACAGACAGACAGAGACAGACAGACAATCAGACAGACAGACAGACAGACAGAGACGAAGATGAGGCTGGAGACAGAGAGAGAGAGAGAGAGTGGGGGGGGGGGGGCGAGCGAGCGAGCGAGCGAGCGGAGAGAGAGAGAGAGAGACAGACAGACAGACAGACAGACAGACAGACAGACAGACAAAGAATGAAACTGAGGATAAGTGAAGACAGTGTCACCTCCGACCGATTCGATAAAGACGGATGTGACATTGCCGCCTGTCGCAGTGCCTCATGTTCCCTGCAGTGCCTCATGTTCCCATCACGGCATCCTCTGTCTGGGTGAAACCTCCATATTGCCGCCTGTCGCAGTGCCTCCTGTTCCCTGCACGGCATCCTTTTCTGTCTGGGTGAAACCTCCAGCTGGTGTGATATTGCCGCCTGTCGCAGTGTCTCATCCTTTTCTGTCTGGGTTCAAACCTCCACCTGCTTTTCCAGGGCTGAGAAAAAAGAGAGGGGCGTCGCCATTGCACAACGCCGTCTGTTTGGCTTCCTTCTTCTTCCTGACTGCAACGGGGTATCCTGTGTGTCCCTGTCATCTTGTTCTTCCTGTCTGCACGTTGTTTCCTGTCTCCCTGTCATCTTGTTCTTCCTGTCTGCACGTTGTTTCCTGTGTGTTCCTGTCATCTTGTTCTTCCTGTCTGTACGTTGTTTCCCGTGTCCCTGTCATCTTGTTCTTCCTGTCTGCACGTTGTTTCCTGTGTGTCCCTGTCATCTTGTTCTTCCTGTCTGCACGTTGTTTCCTGTGTGTCCCTGTCATCTCGTTCTTCCTGTCTGCACGTTGTTTCCTGTGTGTCCCTGTCATCTTGTTCTTCCTGTCTGCACGTTGTTTCCTGTGTGTCCCTGTCATCTTGTTGTTCCTGTCTGCACGTTGTTTCCTGTGTGTCCCTGTCATCTCGTTCTTCCTGTCTGCACGTTGTTTACTGTGTGTCCCTGTCATCTTGTTCTTTCTGTCTGCACGTTGTTTCCTGTGTGTCCCTGTCATCTTGTTCTTCCTGTCTGCACGTTGTTTCCTGTGTGTTCCTGTCATCTTGTTCTTCCTGTTTGCACGTTGTTTCCTGTGTCCCTGTCATCTTGTTCTTCCTGTTTGCACGTTGTTTCCTGTGTGTTCCTGTCATCTTGTTCTTCCTGTCTGTACGTTGTTTCCCGTGTCCCTGTCATCTTGTTCTTCCTGTCTGCACGTTGTTTCCTGTGTGTCCCTGTCATCTTGTTCTTCCTGTCTGCACGTTGTTTCCTGTGTGTCCCTGTCATCTTGTTCTTCCTGTCTGCACGTTGTTTCTTGTGTGTCCCTGTCATCTTGTTTTTCCTGTCTGCACGTTGTTTCCTGTGTCCCTGTCATCGTGTTATTCCTGTCTGCACGTTGTTTCCTGTGTCCCTGTTATCGTGTTATTCCTGTCTGCATAGAGCTTCTGTGTTCGTGTCAGACACAGACAAACAGTAACATCCCTCCATACACCTACCTTCAGACATACAGGTACATCCCTCCACCCACATACCTATAGATAAACAGACATATTCCTCCACACACATCCTCGCAGACAGACAAATGTATTCCTCCACACACATACACACAGACAAACAGATATATTGCCCCACACACATACACACAGACAAACAGATACATTCCTCCACAGACATACACACAGACAGACAGATATATTGTTCCACACACATACACAGAGACAGACAGAGATATTGCTACACACACACACACACACACACACACACACACACACACACACACACACACACACACACACACACAGATATATTGCTCCACACACACACACACCACACACACACACACACACACACACACACACACACACACACACACACACACAGATATACTGCTCCACACACATACACACAGACAGATATATTGCTCCACACATATGCACACAGGCAGACTGATATATTGCTCCACACACATACACACAGATAGAAAGATATATTGCTCCACACACATACACACAAACAGACAGACAGACAGACATATTCCTCCAAACACATACACGCAGGCAGAGAGATATATTCCTCCACATAATACACACATAAGATATATTCCTCTACCCCTTTGTCCCTCTCTCATTCTCCCTGATAAACGTTTCGCTCTGATCGCCATCTTCTCCACCTCCCCCCCCCCCCCCCTGTTCTTCAGCCTCTCTTTTTCCATGTGTCTTCTATTCTGACTCCTCTCTCTCTCTCTCTCTCTCTCTCTCTCTCTCTCTCTCTCTTGGAAAGAAAAGAAAAGGAATATAGAAATTTGCAACTTAATGATCTGGTGTCTTCTGTAGGTAATCAGTACAAGTTTTGGGAAGCAGTGCACAAAATTGTTCCCAAACGACGTGGTATATACAATAATATTAGTACCGATGACTGGTTTTTGCATTTTAAAAATATTCTTGACAAGCAGGTTGATAATACAAACTTAGAAGAGGAGTATGACTATTCAGTTGAACACATCTTAAATAAATGTTAGCGAACCGCCCAGAGAACGTGGACAAACGAGTCACAAGACGAAACACAACGCGTTTCGACCTCTTAGGTCTTCATCAGGTGAGACATAAACGAATAAAACAACGAAAATTCACTTAGCTTTGATCGCTTCAGATCACTTCACAGGGTTCAACGCCTTCTTCCTTGCGCTGAACCCTGTGAAGTGATCTGAAGCGATCAAAGCTAAGTGAATTTTCGTTGTTTTATTCGTTTATGTCTCACCTGATGAAGACCTAAGAGGTCGAAACGCGTTGTGTTTCGTCTTGTGACTCGTTTGTCCACGTTCTCTGGGCGGTTCGCTAACATTTATTTAAGATTTGTTTAGATTTCCGCCTGCAGTCCTCTCGCTTTGCAACTAGATCTATTCAGTTGAAGACAATGAAGAGAGATGGTTTAATCAGCCAATTACGAAAGAAGAGGTTATTGGTGCATTGGGGAAATTAAAGAATTCAAAATCAGCGGGTCCAGATGGTATAATAGGTGAATTTTTAAAGTTTTCTAATGATCATGTTGTTATGTTTTTGGTTAGGTTGTTTAATGCTCTGTTTGATAAAGGTGTATATCCTGAACAATGGACAGAATCCATAATTTGTACATTACATAAAAAGGGAGATGTAAATGACCCGAATAATTACAGGGGCATATCACTGAGCAATGTGAGCAGTTAAACTTTACAGTTCAATAATTAACGTAAGACTGCAAAAATGGATTGAAGAAAATAATATCACTGGTGAGTATCAGGCCGGATTTAAACAGAATTATTCAACAATAGATCATATTTTCACACTTATGGCGTCCGTTCAAAGCAGTTAGTGAACAATAGAAAGTTGTATGTTGCTTTAATAGATTTTGAAAAAGCTTTCGATTCCATATCAAGAAAACTTTTGTGGCCAATACTTCTTAAAAATGGAATAAGGGGGAAAATGTATGCCTGTATAAGAAGTATGTATGATAATGTTAAAGCAAGAATAAGAAATAATGCAGATTTGACAGATTTTATTACTTGTTCAAGAGGGGTAAAACAAGGTGATGTGTGCAGTCCAGTTTTGTTTTCTTTGTTTATCAACGAACTTGCTTTAGAAATAATTGAAAATGGAAGGCATGGAATGACATTTTCGCCTGATTTCTCTGAGATGTTTATTTTATTATTTGCAGATGATATCAATTTGATGTCAGAAACAGTGGTTGGACTACAAACTCAGTTGAATAGTTTGTATACAGCATCCAGTTATCTGGAATTGACGGTGAATATGAATAAAAGTAATATTATGGTTTTCAGGAAAGGTGGTTACTTAGCTTCAAGGGAAAAATGGATATATGGTACAACAGAAATGAAAGTTGTTAACAGTTATAAGTATCTAGGTATGTGCTTTTCAACCAAACTTAGTTTCTATACAGCATGTGATGAGTTGGTAAGTAAAGCTAAACGAGCATTAATAACAATTCAGAGAACATTGTATAAACTTGAGAATAATTCACCTGAACTGTTTTTTAAGCTCTTTGATGCCCAAGTTCAGCCTATAATACAGTATGGTGCTGAAATATGGGCTTTGGATAAGGCAGCTTTAGAAATAGAAAAGGTGCACACATATGGTCTTAAAAAGTTCTTAGGTGTAGATATAAGAACACCGAACGACTTCTTGTATGGCGATCTAGGTAGATA
>CM065725.1:1138915-1141415 GCA_033310375.1 Conus canariensis | reverse complement strand
TTCGCCGCCCAGCGAAGTCGGCCTGTAGTCTGAGCCTAGGTTTTACCCTGCGCGTGTGCACCACCCAGTGCGTGCTTCATCCGTTTAGTTTGACGCTATCAGAGGCAAAGCGCGATGAACGGCAAAGCCAAAGACGTAGAGCAGGACAAGCTCCGTGTTGGGCTGGTTGGAGTTCCACTGCATGCATTATGTTGAAGGCAAATTTCCTTCCCCGTTGGAATGCCAGCAGGACTGGAACGTGCAACATCTGGCTGCTAACTTGGCGCCTTCTCACTCTCTCAGCTCTGTGTCTGCTTCCTGTTCATGGACTGAGCTGTGTGTCCACCACACTCCACAGCTGATAGCGCCAAAAAGGTCAAGTATAAAGTAAACACACACACACACACACACACACACACACACACACACACACACACACACACACACAGACACACACACACACACACACACACACACACACACACACACACACCACACACACACACACACACACAGTGGTTCACTCACGGGCCAAAGCTCCGTGCAGTGGGCTAACCAGACTGAACAACTCACGACCTGGCGCTTGCACACGTGTTTACCTGGCCATAGAAGGCAGCCTAAACAACTGAGAATTTTCTCGCTAAGGGAACGGCTGGTTACCTGCGCGACCGAACAGGGCTCCCGAAGATATATAGTGGGAAAATGAAGCAAGAGTTCAGTTCTGCTTTCTGTGCACCTTTCACACGAGAAACTCAACCAATGCCCAGGAGGCCCACACAGAGACGACCAGACCAACAGGAAGTGGTGAATGCCTTTAATATGTTTTATAGAACACTACCGGGCGAAAGGTGAAGATACTGATCATGTCTCCTCTACTTCTCTGACAAAACGACAGCAGTTCCGTAACGTAGGGGGATGAGGGTGGGGAAAGCGTCATTTTTAACACTATGTAATACCCCACAGACACTGTCGTGGAGATGGCATGTGAATATCTCATGAACAGACTGACACAGAAATGTTATGTAAACGTGACCGGAAATGGTTGGATATGTCCTAAAGGACATGGTTTGTGACTATGCCCTGAAAAGACTGCCATGGAGACGGTGTGTGAATATGTTCTGGAGAGACTGCCATGGAGATGGTGTGTGAATATGTTCTGGAGAGACTGCCATGGAGATGGTGTGTGAATATGTTCTGGAGAGACTGCCATGGAGATGGTGTGTGAATATATTCTGGAGAGACTGCCTTGGAGATGTTGTGTGAATATGTTCTGGAGAGACTGCCATGTAGATGGTGTGTGAATATGTTCTGGAGAGACTGCCATGGAGATGGTGTGTGAATATATTCTGGAGAGACTGCCTTGGAGATGTTGTGTGAATATATTCTGGAGAGACTGCCATGTAGATGGTGTGTGAATATGTTCTGGAGAGACTGCCATGGAGATGGTGTGTGAATATGTTCTGGAGAGACTGCCAAGGAGATGGTGTGTGAATATGTTCTGGAGAGACTGACATGGAGACGGTATATGAATGTGAACATGTTCTGAAAAGATGCTGACACAGAGATATAATGAAAACATGTCCTGAAGATATTGAATGTTGACATGAAGATGGTATGTGAACGTCTCTTGAAAAGAGACTGATATAGAGATCCGAAACATGTGGTGCACGCGAAGGTTGCGGGGTTGGAGAGAGGGGCGGGAGGGGGAGGGGGAGAGGGGAGAAGGGAGGAAAAGGAAGTGTAGGCGGTGGGGAAAAGAACGTTAGGTCCGAGATCAGAGGAAGCTTTCTGTTCTGCCTTGCAAAGAACTCGCTCTGGAACCGTCCCTGCAGTGGAAGGGAATCGGGGAGGGGGGGGGGGGTGCTGGGGGAAGGTGGCGGGGGAGGGGAGACGGGGTTGTGTGAAAGGGAGGGGGAGGGGGAGCAAGGACCCAGGCTATGACATGCTCTATAATATTTTTCCCCCGTGGGGTCCAATGTAGGGATGGGGGTCGACACAGCGAAGAGGCGACACCGGGCTAGTCGCCCGGCTTCTCTCTCTCTCTCTCTCTCTCTCTCTCTCTCTCTCTCTCGCTCTGCTTTGCGTCCCCGTCCCGTTCCCACGCCATCCTCCATCTCGGCTGTGTCGTTCTGGGTGTCTGCCTCTCAAAGGATGGGTCCGGGAAGCAGAATAGCTCCGATGCCCCCCCCCCCCCCACCCCCCCCACCCCCGGCCTCCCTCCCACCCGACCCTCTTCTTTTTCTTTTTTCGTCTTTCGTTTTTCACTTTATCTTTTCTTCTTCTTCTTTTTCTTCTTCGTCTCTGCTCTCCTCTTTTCTTCTCTTCTTTTTCCGGCGCGGCGCGCGTCGTTCCGGGTGTTCACGTCAGGGGCCTTACCTAATCAGTTCGGGTGGCAACTTGTTTCGTCGCATTCCTCCTCCATCCCGGCTGAAGTGATGGGTGGGGCTACCCGGGTGGTGAGCTGGGAGTTGATGGGGGTGGGTGGATGGGTGGGTGGAGGGGGGGGTAGTGACGAGGCGGG
>CM065725.1:1123915-1136415 GCA_033310375.1 Conus canariensis | reverse complement strand
CACACACACACACACACACACACACAACACACACACACACACACCACACCACCACCACACACCATCCACCACCACCACCACCTCCTACACACATATACACAGAGCCTCGTTCACCTCTACATCCCCCCCCCCCCCCCCCCCCGTAAAAAAACTGCACAATTCTCTCCTCCTCCCACGCCCCCACCACCCACACCCATTTTCACCCCCAACCTCTTCTTCTTCCCTACTCCTCACCCCGTCCCCACCCACACCCCCACCCCCTCACCCCACCCCACCCTTCCCACACGCACCGTAGCCACCTCACGACACAAAAGCTGGCGACAAAAGTTCAGGATGTTGAAAAGATGACCTCCCTAACTCGGGGGGGGGGGGGGGGGGGTGGGGGGGGGGGGGGGGCGGAGGGGGGGAGAGGACCGGAGAGAAAGAAACAGGCGGTGTGTGCAGCCAGTTGCTGCCTTACGTAACACCGCATGGCACCCCGCCACCCCCCCACACCCCACAACCCCTACAGCCCCCCCCCCCCCCTCCCTCGTCCCTTCACTTTTCATCTCCTTCACCACCACCTCCATCTCCACCCCCCTCTCCCTGCCCGTCCTCCCTCCCTACCATTTTCGTTCGATCGTTGACTGCTTGTCTTAGTACTAGCGGTAACTCCTCCGACGATAATTCTTTTCCTGTCTTAGTACTAGCGGTAACTCCTCCGACGATAATTCTTATCCTGTCTTAGTACTAGCGGTATCTCCTCCGACGATAATTCTTTTCCTGTCTTAGTACTAGCAGTAACTCCTCCGACGATAATTCTTTTCCTGTCTTAGTACTAGCGGTAACTCCTCCGACGATAATTCTTTTCCTATCTTAGTACTAGCAGTAACTCCTCCGACGATAATTCTTTTCCTGTCTTAGTACTAGCGTATCTCCTCCGACGATAATTCTTTTCCTGTCTTAGTACTAGCGGTAACTCCTCCGACGATAAATCTTTTCCTGTCTTAGTACTAGCAGTATTCTCGAGATAAATTTGTTCTTCCTGTCTTAGTACTAGCGGTATCTCCCCGACGCAATCCCTTTCCTGTCTTAACCCCACAGCGTATTCCCTCACATATTCTTTTCCACTGTCCATTCCCCCACTCGCCCTCTCTCCTCCATCGATAATCTTTCCTTGTCTTAGTACTAGCGGTATCTCCCTTCGACGATAATTTTTTCCTGTCTTAGTACTAGCGGTAACTCCTCCGACGATAATTCTTTTCCTGTCTTAGTACTAGCGGTAAACTCCTCAACGATAATTCTTTTCCTGTCTTAGTACTAGCAGTATCTCCTCCGACGATAATTCTTTTCCTGTCTTAGTACTGGCTGTGAGTTCTGTACCATTCCGTCCGACGGTTGATTTCTGTCTTAGGTACTAATAGTACCTGCCGTCATCATGTCTGATCGCTGACTTTTGTATCGGTAGTATTAGTACCCTCACTACCATCATGTCTGATTGTTGGCATTTGTCTCAGAATTACCAGAATCTCCCACCATCATGTCTGATTGTTGGCATTTGTCTCAGAATTACCAGAATCTCCCACCATCATGTCTGATTGTTGGCATTTGTCTCAGAATTACCAGAATCTCCCACCATCATGTCTGATTGTTGGCATTTGTCTCAGAATTACCAGAATCTCCCACCATCATGTCTGATTGTTGGCATTTGTCTCAGAATTACCAGAATCTCCCACCATCATGTCTGATTGTTGGCATTTGTCTCAGATATACCAGAATCTCCCACCACATGTCATGATTTTGCATTTGTCTCAGAATACCAAACTCCCACCATCTGTCTGATTGTTGGCATTTGTCTCAGAATTACCAAACTCCCACCAAACATGTCCGATGTTGCATTGACTCTGAATTACAGAATTCACCTATGTCTGATTTTGCATTTGATGAATTTCAGAATCTCCACATCATGTCTGATTGTTGGATTTGTCTCAGAATTACAGAATCTCCACATCAGTCTGATTGTTGCATTTGTCTGATATTACCAAATCTCCACCATTCATGTCTGATTGTTGCATTTGTCTAGAATTAAGAACCCCCCACCATCAGTCTGATTGTTGCATTCTGTCTCAGATACCAAACACCTCCCATATCAGTGTGATTGTTGCATTTGTCTAGAATTACGAATACTCCCACCACATTTGATTAGTGTGGGATTTGGTCTAATTACAGAATCTCCCACCATCAGTCTGATTGTTGCATTTGTCTCAGAATTCCAGAATCTCCCACCATCATTCTGATTGTTGGCAGTTTGTCTCAGAATTAACCAGAATCTCCCACCATCATGTCTGATTGTTGGCATTTGTCTCAATATTACCTAATCTCCCACATCATTCTGATTGTTGCATTGTCTCAAATTACCAGAACTCCCCACATCTGTCTGATTGTTGGCTGTTTACGTAGTAATAGTACTCCCCACACATGTCTGATATTGACTTTTGCCTTGTCTAATACACATACCGTCTGTACCGTTGCTGCTTCGTCCTAGGACTGATAATATCACTAACTTGTCCAGTATTGACTTCTGAATTAGTTAGATTACTGAATTAGTTCTATACGAATAGTTCTGATTACTGAATTAGTTTGAGTACGATTTGTTTGAATGTACTGAATAGTTCTGAGTACCTACTTTCATGTCTGATTGTTGACTTGTCTTAGTACTAATAGACCCCCACTATCAGTATTGATTGTTGACTTCTGTCTTAGTACTAAAGACCATCCCATAATCAATGTGATTGTTGACTTTTTCTTAGTACTAATAGACCTCCCATTAATCAAGTGTAATTGATTGACTTCTGTCTAATAGTACATAGTACCTCCCACTATCAAGTGTAATTGTTGACTTCTGTCTTATACTAATAGTACCTCCCCACATCATATCTCATTGTTGGCGTGTCTTAATTCTAACAGAACACCCCATCACCATATCTAATTGTTGATCTGTCCTTAATACTAATAGGGACCTCCCACATCATATCTAATTGTTGATCTGTCTAATACTAATAGTACTTCCCCACATCATATCTAATTGTTGACAGTGTTTAATGCTAATAGTACCTCACGACATCATATCTAATTGTTGACGTGTCTAATACTAATAGTACCTCCCCACATCATATCTTATTGTTGACGTGTCTAATACTAATAGTACCTCCCCACATCATATCTAATTGTTGACATGTGCCTTAATACTAATAGTACCTCCCCACATCATATCTAATTCTTGATATGTGCCTTAATACTAATAGTACCTCCCCACATCATATCTCATTGTTGACGTGTCTAATACTAATAGTACCTCCTCACATCATATCTAATTGTTGACGTGTCTTAATACTAATAGTACCTCCCCACATCATATCTCATTGTTGACATGTGCCTTAATACTAATAGTACCTACCCACATCATATCTAATTGTTGACGTGTCTAATGCTAATAATACCTCCCCGCATCATGTCTAATTGTTGACGTGTGTCTTACTACTAATAGAACCTCCCCACATCATGTCTAAATGTTGACGTGTGTCTTTATAGTAATAGTACCTCCCCATATCATGTCTAATTGTTGACATGTCTTAATACTAATAGTACCTCCCCACATCATGTCTAATTGCTGACGTGTCTTAATACTAATAGTACCTCCCCACATCATATCTAATTGTTGACGTGTCTTAATGCTAATAGTACCTCCCCAAATCATGTCTAAATGTTGACGTGTGTCTTTATAGTAATAGTACCTCCCCATATCATGTCTAATTGTTGACATGTCTTAATACTAATAGTACCTCCCCACATCATGTCTAATTGTTGACCTGTCTTAATAGTAACAGTACCTTCCCACATCATATCTAATTGTTGACGTGTCTCTAAGACTAATAGTACCTCCCCACATAATATCTAATTGTTGACCTGTCTTAATACTAATAGTACCTCACGACATCATATCTAATTGTTGACGTGTGTAATACTAATAGTACCTCCCCGCATCATGTCTAATTGTTGACGTGTGTCTTAATACTAATAGAACCTCCCCACATCATGTCTAATTGTTGACGTGTGTCTTTATAGTAATAGTACCTCCCCACATCATGTCTAATTGTTGACATGTCTTAATACTAATAGTACCTCCCCACATCATATCTAATTGTTGACGTGTCTTAATACTAATAGTACCTCCCCACATCATGTCTAATTGTTGACCTGTCTTAATACTAATAGTACCTCCCCACATCATATCTAATTGTTGACCTGTCTTAATACTAATAGTACCTCTCCACATCATGTCTAAGTGTTGACATGTGTCTTAATACTACTAGAACCTCCCATCACCATGTCTGATCGTTGACTTCTGGCCCAGTACTTTTGTACCCCTACCATCATGTGTGATTGTTGACTGCTTAGTACTAATTGTTCCTTCCACCTTCATGTCTGGTTGTTGACTTCTGTCTGAGTACTAATTGTTCTTTCCACGTTCATGTCTGATTGTTGACTTCTGTCTTAGTACTAATTGTTCCTTCCACCTTCATGTCTGGTTGTTGACTTCTGTCTGAGTACTAATTGTTCCTTCCACCTTCATGTCTGATTGTTGACTTCTGTCTGAGTACTAATTGTTCTTTCCACCTTCATGTCTGGTTGTTGACTTCTGTCTGAGTACTAATTGTTCTTTCCACCTTCATGTCTGATTGTTGACTTCTGTCTTAGTACTAATTGTTCCTTCCACCTTCATATCTGGTTGTTGACGTCTGTCTTAATACTAATATCTCCTACCATCCTCTTCCAATCTTCTGTCTCAACACCAACAGTGTCTTCTACCATGGTGTTCCATCGTTGACTTCCGTGTTATGACCAATAGCACCTGCGACATAAGGCGTGCCCTTTCAGCCTCAGCCTTTGTAGGTTGATCTTTCTGTCTCTGTCATCAGTAGAACACAAAATCTACGATACCTCTCTTCACTTCACGTTGTCCAAAAATGGACTGTGGGCAAGTGATGAACCCATTAATGTTTGAGAGGGGTCTGCGATGGTCCGAGGATAAACCTGCTGACATTTAGAACTGGTCCGTGACGGTCCATGGGTGAACCCATTATCATTTGGGCCAGATGCGTGATGATCTGGGGATGGATCTATTGCAGATTAGGGAGGAACCATGATCGTCCTGGGATGAACCCAATAAAATCTAGGGGCGGATCCATCCTTGTTCAGGGATGAATCCATTTACGTTTGGGATGGAACCATGATTGATCAGGAATGAACCTATTTATGGTTGGGACGGATCTATTGATTTCTAGGGATGAACCCGGTAAAGTTTGGGGAAGATCCATGGTGGTCAAGGGATGGACCCATTAACGTTTGGGGCATGTCCGTGATGGTCCAGGGATGATCCCATTGAAATTTGGGGCTTATTCCTGATTGTCAAGAGATGATTATGTTTCAGATCGGGACGGATCCATGATTGGCCAGGGATGATCCAATTTGATTTTGGGACGAATCCATGATTGTCCACAGATGAAGCCACTGAAGTTTGTGCAGATTCATGATGGTCAAGAAAATGAACCCATCAGTGGCTGGGGCAGGTTCATGATGCAAATCTAGGTTAAAGGTTAAACAGTGGATTTTGACTGTGCAGTTAGATCATGACGAAATTCTATCTTTTACAAACCGAGACTGAATTTAATTAGACTTGATACAAAGATGTAGCCAGATCATGACGAAATTCTATCTTTTAAAAACCAAGACTGAATTTAATTAGACTTGATACAAAGATGTGGCCCAGGAGCCTATCCATCTACTGTTGATCCAGATCCGTGGTGCAGATCTAGGTCAAAGGGCAGACCCAGCCTTGTGTACATTATTGATAAGACTATCACACATTTTCCACTAAACATGAACTCTGTAAAGATGATTTATAGAATTGATAACTACTTACGGAGTTATATATTTTCATGAAGTACAAAAAAAAAAAAAAAAAAAAAAGAAATTCCAGGAAATACACACTTTCATTTCGCTTTTTGAATGTCTATGAAAAGAAAATACACGGAAATGATCTCTCGCTCGCACCAATAATTGCTTCCCCTGGCAGTGAAACAAGATGTGTTGTCACTCCTGAAATATCCCATAGGGCGGATCCAACATTGGCTGGACCCTGCCACAGGTCTTCACTCTCTGTCTGTCTGTCTGTCTGTCTGTCTGTCTGTCTGTCTGTCTCTCTCTCTCGTTCTCTCTCTCTCTCTCTCTCTCTCTCTCTCTCTCTCTCTCTCTCTCTCTCTCCATAGCCATGTTGTAGTCCCAATATCAGAGAAGTCCACAGGAAGCCTTCACCATAGAGGCGCTGCAAGGCCAACTGTCAGAGTATACCCTGCACAACAGACCAGTCTCTCTGCGGTGCGCAGTGTTGCTCGTTACGAGAGGCATTAACCACCTAGCAGGTCGCTGTCAGGCCATGTATCATAGTTCGACCCTGCGCAATGGGCCTATCATGGTGTGCAGAGCTGTAGGTTGTGACACGCAGTCACCATCCATTAGGTCGCTGTCAGGCCATCTATTACAGGAGACCCTGCCCAGCGGGCCTGTCACTTAGCGGTGCGCAGTGCTGTGCACTGTAACCAGGCAGTTTCACCTTCCATCAAGTCGCCGTCAGACCGTCAGTCAGAGTATACCCTGCACAGCAGGCGAGACACTTGGCGGAGAGCAGTGCTGCATGTAATCATAGGCAGTTCACCACCATCTATGAAGTCGCTGCAAGGTTCTCTTTCGGAGTATACCCCGCACGTCGGACGGAGTCACTTTGTTGTGTGTGGTGCTGCGTGTTCAAGTCAAGTCAAGTCAAGTCCAGTCCAGAACACTTTATAATCTCCAAAGAGAAATTAAGGGGGGCCATACAAACATGGCTTTGGATCTATAATTAACAAATCACAAATAACAGATCACACCCACCCGTCCGCCCACCCACCCACTCAAACACACAGAATAATACACACACACACACGCACACAAATATACAAACAAGCCTTCTGAACTGGATCTGATAGAAATTTCAGTTTTGATTCCGAAGTTTGATGGAATTGGGAACAAAACTGGTTTTAGTTTATTTGTTTTGAATCTTGGAATTTGGCATCTTCGTCCAGATGAAAGAACATTGTGCTTTTTATTGTTTTTTTATTTTAACAACATGAGAATTGTCGGCAGCAATGTTCACAGCTTTTTGTGTGACACGACATTCATACAATTTAGTATTTAACTGTTCTTGTTTTTAGCCAAAATCTTGTGTTGTGACACGCAATGCGCAATCTACAACACCCAACACTTTCCCTGCCCCCCCCCCCCCCCCCCCCCCAGCACTTTTCCTCCAGTTGATAACAGTCATTATTGGGCCGTACAGAGAGCCGACTGTATGCCTCCCTTCCGGAGTGGACTCTGCCACGTCTCGCTCCCCACCAACCCCACCCTCCACCCCCACCCCCTCACTCTAGCGACAGTGTGTGTTATAAAGAGAGAGCTGAAACTGACGGCTGCGACACGACCTCGCCACAGACAGCACGTGCCAGTGGGGTCATGAACTCTGAGGTCACATTAACCGGCAGTGTAGCGGTCAGAGTACGGATGGACGGGTGGATGGAAGGGTGGGTGGATCGGTGGGGGGACGGGGGATGATGGTAGGGATGGATTGGGAGGGGATGGGTGGATAGTGTGGGGGGACGGGGGTGATGGTAGGTGATGGGATGTGGGGAGGGATGGGTGGAGATGTGTGGGGGGACGGGGGATGATGGTAGGATGGATTGGGAGGGGATGGGTGGATAGTGTGGGGGACGGGGGGTGATGGTAGGGATGGATTGGGAGGGGATGGGTGGATCGGTGGGGGGACGGGGGGGTGATGGTAGGGATGGATTGGGAGGGGATGGGTGGAGAGTGTGTGTGGGGGTGGGGGGTGGGGGCGTGCGCGCGCACACTCACACACTTACATACACACTGGACACACTCAAACTGCAAACACACACACTCACACGCGCGCACGTACACACATACACACACACACACATGCACACACACGCACGCACGCACGCACGCACACACACACACACTGCACACACTCATACATAAACAAACGTTACACGCGCACGCACACACACATACACGCACACACACTCACTCACACACGCACACACGCACACATACACATACACACACACACACACACACACACACACACACAAACACACACACACGCACACACACATACACGCACACACACTCACTCACACACACACACACACACACACACACATATACACACACATACACACACACGCGCGCGCGCGCGCGCGCGCAACCACACACACACACACACTCATACACTCACACACGCACACACACACACGCACACACACACACACGCACTTGGTCGGATCTGCTATCTGAACGGCCATGCACTAGGTCGGATCTGTGATCTGAACGGCCATGCACTAGGTCGGATCTGCTATCTGAACGGCCATGCACTTGGTCGGATCTGCTGTCTGAACGGCCATGCACTTGGTCGGATCTGTGATCTGAACTGCCATGCACTAGGTCGGATCTGTGATCTGAACGGCCATGCACTTGGTCGGATCTGTGATCTGAACGGCCATGCACTTGGTCGGATCTGCTATCTGAACGGCCATGCACTTGGTCGGATCTGTTTAAAGGTCTCGTTCTCCACGTGGTCCAGGTCCATCGCCCAGTCCTTCCTACCTCCCCTAGCCAGGAACAAGAAGCCGCCCCCAAGCTATGGGGCGTACTGGACAAACTGACTGCGGCGTGACTGTTGAGAAACCGAAGGCAACTCAACTAAACGCCCACACGACGCCTGCCCATCTATCTACCGCTGATCTGAGAAGCAAAAGGGGTTCGGGATGGAGGGAGGGGAGGAAGCAGGGATAGAGGGACGGATGAGGAGGGGGAGGGGAGAGGGACGGAGGGGAGGGGGAGGAGAAAGGGGCGCAGGGGTGGGGTGGGGTGGGCTGGGGGAGGAGGATTAGCCATCCACTTCCTACCCCCTGAAATCAATCTTCAGCATCTTCTGCCTGGATTTAGGAAACAAAGGAGAAACGAAGAGGGGTGGGGGTGGGGGTGGGGGTTGAGGGTGGGGGGGGGGGAGGAAGATGGGAGAGGATTTTCCCCCAACAACAATCCGTCCCGTTCTTTTCAGGTCACTGCACTCTGATCTGCTACGGTCGGCGGGAGAGAGAGAGAGAGAGAGAGAGAGAGAGAGAGAGAGAGAGAGAGAGAGAGAGAGAGAGAGAGAAAGAATATACGAATACGAATCTTTTATTCAGATCAAGGCCAAAACCCCAAACTGAAGTGAGCGTGGTAAATGCATCATATAGCATTCTCAATACGCAATAAAATGAAATGATGAAAAAGTGTAGATACGTTACAGAAAGGAAAATACATCAACACAGTACTGTCCGAATTCTCTTGTTTGCGTCATAAATATACTGGGCTGAATCCAAAAGCGTGTTCCCATTCCTTGTCGATTGCAAGAGAATAAGCCTGACATTACAAAGTTCGAAAAGAGAGAGAGAGAGAGAGAGAGAGAGAGAGAGAGAGAGAGAGAAAGAGAGAGAGAGAGAGAGAGAGAGAGACAGACAGACAGACAGACACAGAGAGAGAGAGAGAGAGAGAGAGAGAGAGAGAGAGAGAGATTCAGATTCAGATGATTTAATCATTTAAGGCCATAGCCCCATATGAAAGAGGCGATAACAATATTACAAGAAAAATATCATAAAGGCAGCAGTATCACGAGTCCTTACAATTACAAAATGCAGTCAATCAAGAAAGCAATGTTTCTCTTAACCGGAAAGCTTTATATACATAAAGAACTAAACTGCGAATTACACTCTCTTTTTCTGATGCCATTAGCAACGAAAAACGAAACATACATGGTTGGTTATAAAATTTTGTATGTATTAGCTGCAAACGAAGATTACTATAAGCAGGGCACTGCAGGACAAAAATGAACTTCATCTTCGACTGATTCTTTACAAAGGGGACAGAGCAATTCATTGTAACTCGCATTTTTGTAGCGATTAGCATGTACCTTAATATCAGAGATTCCAAATCTAAATCTAGTGAAAGTAAATCGTAAGTGCATTTTCATATTAAACAAAAGGTAATTCTTAACTAAATGTGAGGAACTGTGAACTCTGTACACATCAAATCTGTTACTGGATTGAATGTGACTTTCCCACGCTTGCCATCTACTGTCGATCAATCTTTGTCGAGTTGTTTGTATAAACTTACGTTCTTCTCCTACTCCTTGGTATATCCATGCATATCCTAATCCCAGCTCACACAAACAGATACGAACATTTGAAACCCAATTACTTTTGCCCCTTGAGTCGAGATCAAGTAGTGTATTGTACGCTTTTCGTGGTAATCTATCATTAGTCATGTTTAATAACTTTAACCAGTAGCGGATACTTTTAACTGCAGAATTTATATATATTGGATACCTGTTTGTTTCTCCATAAATTAAATCATTTGGCGTTCTAATTTCTACACCCAAAAACTTTTTTAACCCAGTCAAATGAACCGATTCACAATGAACTACAGCATTCTTATCTAAACCCCATAGCTCCGAACCATACTGCACAATGGGTTGTATCTGTGCATCAAAAATTTTGACAAACACTTCCAAGGAATTATTATGTAGCACAAACAATTTCTTCATAACACATAATAATACATTCCTAGCCCTACTAGAAAGGTCTTTACATGCTGCAGCAAAACTCAGCCGGGTAGAAAAAATTATGCCGAGATATTTATAAACGTTTACAACGGGCATGACAGTACCATCATACAGCCATCTCTCAGTTGCAGCCAAGTAACCTCCCTTCCTAAAGACAATAATCTTACTTTTATCAAAATTGACCTTCAATTCTAATTTATCAGCTGAGTATTTCAAATTATTTAGTTGTCTCTGCAGACCAACAACAGTCTCTGAGAGCAGAGCTACATCATCTGCTAGTAATAAAATAAAGAGTTCTGTAGGATCGTTTATAAACCTACCGTTTTCTACTATTTCAGTTGTAAGCTCGTTGATAAATAATGAAAATAAAATAGGACTGCACACATCTCCTTGTTTTACTCCTCTAGTGCACGCTATAAAGTCAGTTAATTTATTGCCACTTCTTATTCTTGTTTTAACTGCATTGTACATGCTACGAATACATTTAAACAATTTTCCACTAATACCATTCTTCATCAATACAGGCCACAGTAAATTTCGATTGATCGAGTCAAACGCTTTTTCAAAATCAATAAATGCTACGTATAACTTGCGGTTAAAAGAAAACTGCTTTTGAATCAAGGCAAGAAGGGTATACATATGATCAACAGTCGAATATCCACGTTTAAATCCAGCCTGACATTCGCCAGTTATGTTATGTTCTTCTACATATTCCTGGAGTCTTGAGTTGATAATAGCACTAAATACTTTGCTACTTATATCAGACAACGAAATACCTCGGTAATTATTCACATTGTTCACATCCCCTTTTTTATATAGTGGAAGGGTTATAGACTCACACCAAGACTCAGGAAAGATACCCTTCTGAAACAATGCATTAAAAAACATGACAAAAAAGTCTATAATTTCTTCACATGGTGCTTTAAAGAATTCTCCAATAATTCCGTCAGGACCTGCAGCCTTGCCAGACTTCAGTTTTTTAAGTGCATGCAAAACTTCGTCTCTTGAAATAGGACGGTCAATAAACTCATTTTCCGCATTTGGTAGAACGTAATCAGATTCATTTGGTAAATCTTTGTTCAGTAAGGATTCAAAATGTTGGAACCATTCCTCCAATGGAATATTATTCTTAGGTTGTTTACGTTTCATTGAAATTTTTTTCATACAATTCCAAAAATCTTTTTGATTATTAGCAGATACCACAAGCTCTTCTAGTCTACTATTATCAAACATTCGTTTTTTTCTAACTAACAAATTTTTGTATTCTCTCCTAGCCCTTACATACAGATTGTTATCATTCTTATCCAAAGTTCTACGAAATGTTCCCAACAAAGTACGCACTTTTTTCTTGTTAACATGACATTCTGCGTCAAACCATCCCTCTTTACATTTAGTCTGGCCCATCTTTATTGTTCTTTTCATGCATGTGGCACATGTCCTTATACAATCGTTAAACAGATTCAATGCTTCATTGATGTTTACATCAATTAACTCTATGGCGTTTTTTAGTCTACTGCGATTTTCTGCTTCATAGAGTTTACCATAAAAGACCTGACTGTACTGTTCATTCCACATAAACTTTTCAATAACTTGTATCTCCTTATCATCATTTCTGTTAAACACATTCTGAACCGAAAGGGCAAGATCAAGAGGACAATGGTCAGATTCAACGCGGTCAACAACATTCATTTCACACGAATCACAAATGATGTCATAAAAGTCATTAGACAAAATGAAATAA
>CM065725.1:1103915-1111415 GCA_033310375.1 Conus canariensis | reverse complement strand
GCGACAGGTAGAGCTTTCAGTGTGTGTATGTTGTGTGTGTGGTGTGTTGTGTGTGTGTGTGTGTGGTGTGTGTGTGTAGTAAGCGTGTGGTGTGTGTGTGTGTGTGTGTGTGTGTGGTGTGTGTGTGTGTGTGTTGTGTGTGTGTTAGGTGTGGTGTGTGTTGTTTTTGTTGTGTGTGTGTGTATGTGTGTGTGTGTTGTGTGTGTGTGTGTGTGTTGTGTGTGTGTGTGTGTGTGTGTGTGTGTGTGTGTGTGTGTGGGGTTAGTAAGCGCGCGTGTGTGCGTAGTAAACGTGTGTGTGTGTGTGTGTGTGTGTGTGTGTGTGTGTGTGTGTGTGTGTGTGTGTGTGTGTGTGTGTGTTGTGTGTGTGTTGCATGCACGCAATTGTTTTCTGGTCAGTCCGTCCATTCTACCTGACTTTACCTGATTTCAGCTTACGTGATATCTCTATATCAAGTTTGCTTGATGTCAAAGCCTTGTACCTTCGCTCCAAGAACCTGGACTGCAGCGAACACTTTTTAGTATATGCAAGTTTTTAAGACACGACGAGACTCTGATATCTATCAATGTGTCTATATATCCGTCCGCCCGTCTGTCTGTCTGTCTGTCTGTCTGTCTCTCTATGTGTCTCTCTCTCTTTGTCCGTCCGTCCGTCTGTCCGTCCGTGCCTCTGTCTGTCTGTCTTTTTATCTGTCTGTCTGTCTAGTTTTCCATCTGTCCGTCCGTCCATTCGTTTGTCTGTCTGTCTGTCCGTCCGTCCGTCTGTCTCTCTCATTTTTTGTCTGTTTGTCTGTCTGTCTGTCTGTCTGTCTCTGTCTGTCTGTCTCTCTCCATCCGTCCGTCCGTCCGTTTGTCTCTCTGTCTACCGGTCTCTCTCTCTCTCTCATTCTGTCTGCCTGTCTATCTGTCTGTCTGTCTGTCTGTCTGTCTGTCTGTCTCTCTCTCTCTCTCTCTCTCTCTCTCTCGAGAGAGAGAGAGAGAGAGAGAGAGAGAGGGAGGGAGGGAGAGGGGGTGGGGTGGGGGTGTGGGTACAGACAGAGAGACAGTGACAGACAGACAGAGAACTAATAGAAAAAGAAACAAGTAAACAAACGACTAATAACAAAACAAGACCTGACCGAAGATGAACACGAGAAATCAATTCTTAAAGGTAAGTGGACCTTACTTTCCGCGATCTTCAGTCCAGAACTGCTTCCAGAAAACAAACAAACAAACAAACAAAAACAAAACAAAACACAGCAAACCCACACACACATTGTCTGCTGCCCCAGCCAACGTTTACACTGGTGTCAGCTCATAACCACACACACACACACACACACACACACACACACACACACACGCACACACACACGCACACGCCACACACACACACACACACACACGCACGCACTCACGCACGCGCGCGCGCGCGCGCGACACACACACACACACACACACACACACACACACACACACACACACACACACACACACACACATCACTGTCACTTTCTTGGTGCCAGTAAAAGATCCTAGAAAGAAAGAAACACGAACTAGCCTGCTGTCACAGCATCACTAACACCCCCCCACCCCCCATCCCCCATACCCCCCCCCCCTGCCCCCCCGGGACCAAGGACTGAGACTGCACAAAAGATCTGCGTGTACAGCATGGGGTATAGAACTCCCCGCTGAGTAGTCACGGGACGTGAGAGACTGCTTCTGTTCACATGTACAGCATGGGTATAGAATTCCCCGTAGAGTAGTCACAGGACGTGAGGGACTGCTTCTGTTCACAGTACAGCATGGGTATAGAACTCCCCGCTGAGTAGTCACGGGACGTGAGGGACTGCTTCTGTTCCCATGTACAGCATGGGTATAGAACTCCCCGTTGAGTAGTCACGGGACGTCAGGGACTGCTTCTGCTTTCCTTTATTATTAATATACGTAAAACACGGAGAATCTGGGTAATAGTCTTTTTTTTTAATTTTATTCAGTATCATTATTGTATGACTACATTACTATAATTGTTATTGTTATTATTTTTGTTGTTGCTATTAAAATTGTTATCATTATCATTGTTATCAATTATGTTATTATTGTCATTATCATCATCATCACCATCATCATCATCATCATCATTATCATCATCGTTATCATTATTATTATTATCATTATTATTACTATTGTTGTTGTTACTATCTTTATTATCATCATCATCATCATCATCGTTATTATTATTATTATTATCATTCTTATTCCTCTTCTTATTATTATTACTATAATCATTATTATTATTGTTATCATCATTATTATTATTATTATATTATTGTTGTTGTTATTATCATTATGATTATCATTATTGTTGCCGTTGTTATCATCATTATTGTCATTATCTTCATCATCATTATTATTATCATCATATAATTATTATTATTATTATTACTATCATTATCATTTTTGTTATTATCTACAGTAGTCATGTTTTCTTCATCTTATCATCATCATCATTAGTGGTATTGATGATGGTGGTGGAGGTATTATTGCAATTATTACTATCATTATTATTGTTGTTGTTGTTGTTGTTATGATGATGATGATGTTGATTATATGATGATGATGATGATGATGATGATGATGATGAGTTTAGCCCGTATTGTCTCTACTTTAGCCTCATTTCAATTCCCTTTCGTCCTTTGTTTTTATCGTCTTGAATGTTGCGTTCGTCCTTTGTTTTTTTTGTCTTGAATGTTACATTCGTCCTTTGTTTTTGTTGTCTTGAATGTTACGTTCGTCCTTTGTTTTTGTTGTCTTGAATGTTACGTTCGAATTTTGTTTTTATTGTCTTGCATGTTATGTTCGTCCTTTGTTTTTATTCCTATTCGACCTTTGCTGCTTGCCATTGTCTAGAATGTTACGTTCGGCCTTTGTTTTTATTGTCTTGAAAGTTACGTTCACCTTTTGTTTTCATTGTCTAGAATGTTACCTTCGGCCTTTGTTTTGATTGTCTTGAAAGTTACCTTCGTCCTTTGCTTTCATTGTCTCGAAAGTTAAGTTCCTCTTTTGTTTTCATTGTCTTGCATATTACGTTTGTTCTTTGTTTTCTTTGTCTTGAAAGTTACTTTCTGGTCTTGAATGCTACGTTCGTCCTTTGTTTTTGTTGTCTTGAATGCTACGTTTGTCCTTTGTTTTTATTGTCTTGAATGCTACGTTCGTCCTTTGTTTTTGTTGTCGTGAAAGTTACGTTTCTCCTTTGTCTTGAATGCTACGTTCGTCCTTTGTTTTTGTTGTCGTGAAAGTTACGTTCCTCCTTTGTCTTGAAAGTTGCGTTCGTCCATTGTTTTCATTGTCTTGACTGTGACGTTCGTCCTTTGTTTTCACTGTCTTGAAGATTATTTGTCTTGCTTGAAGAAGACTCAATAGGTCGAAATGCATTGTGTTTGTTTTGTAATTTGTTTATTCCTTCCTTTGGCGGCGCAGCAATTCTGTCTTCGCTCTTTTCCCTCAATGTTGACATCGTCTCTGTCACCAATGTCTTTGCTTTTTTCCCTCAATGTTGACATCGTCTCTGTCACCAATGTCTTCGCTCTTTTCCCTCAATGTTGACATCGTCTCTGTTACCAATGTCTTTGCTCTTTCCCTCAATGTTGACATCGTCTCTGTTACCAATGTCTTTGCTCCTTTCCCTCAATGTTGACATCGTCTCTGTCACAAATGTCTTTGCTCTTTTCCCTCAATGTTGACATCGTCTCTGTCACAAATGTCTTCGCTCTTTTCCCTCAATGTTGACATCGTCTCTGTTACCAATGTCTTCGCTCTTTTCCCTCAATGTTGACATCGTCTCTGTCACCAATGTCTTCGCTCTTTTCCCTCAATGTTGACATCGTCTCTGTCACCAATGTCTTTGCTCCTTTCCCTCAATGTTGACATCGTCTCTGTCACAAATGTCTTCGCTCTTTTCCCTCAATGTTGACATCGTCTCTGTCACCAATGTCTTTGCTCCTTTCCCTCAATGTTGACATCGTCTCTGTCACAAATGTCTTTGCTTTTTTCCCTCAATGTTGACATCGTCTCTGTCACCAATGTCTTTGCTCTTTTCCCTCAATGTTGACATCGTCTCTGTCACAAACAAATCAAACAAACGATCTTTAGTGTTAATCGCATGCTCCGATATTTCAAATACAAAGTCAGCCGATGGTGTGCGTCGTGTTCTGACAAAAGACATCAGTTATGCCACATTTCCCAAGATTGAAGCGTTCTTTTTTGCATGTCCTTTTTCCTGGGAAAATACTGTGACTGTTGTAAAGATACCGTGGATGCTTTTAAAGATACCGTGAATGCTGTAAAGATCCTTCGGCGGCAGATTAAAAGCCGGCCTGGACAATACTTGTCGCAAAGTGAATTTTTCTAAAATTGTGGTGAACATGCATTTTACAGCTAGGCATACGCCTTGCATTGCTATTTTGTTCATTTATTTACTTATTCATTTGTTTCTTTGTTTAGTTATTTATTTTTAAAAAAATGTTTATTTATTTCTTTATCTTTTCATTTATTGACTATATTTCTTTGTTTATTTATCTGTTTGTTTATTCGTTTCTTTATGTTTTCATACATTTACCTATTTACTTGTTTACTTATTTATCTATACATATTTATCTATGAATGATATAACTTTTTGAGCAGAATGAGATGCATCGTCACGGAACTGAGTTGCTTTGTTACACATGTGTTCTGGCTGATTGACCTTCGTCGTCGGCCGGGCGATAAACCTGGACATATCCTGTTGTGTGGAGAATGTCATGGCCACGCGCAACGATCTGACATATCCTGTTGTGTGGAGAATGCCATGGCCACGCGCGGCCGGGCGATAAACCTGGACATATCCTGTTGTGTGGAGAATACCATGGCCACGCGCGGCCGGGCGATAAACCTGGACATATCCTGTTGTGTGGAGAATGCCATGGCCACGCGCAACGATCTGACATATCCTGTTGTGTGGAGAATGCCATGGCCACGCGCGGCCGGGCGATAAACCTGGACATATCCTGTTGTGTGGAAAGCATGGCACGCGCAACGATCTGACATATCTGTTGTGGGATGCCATGGCACGCGCAACGTCTGACATATCCTGTTGTGTGGAGAATGCCATGGCCACGCGCAACGTCTGACATATCCTGTTGTGTGGAGAATGCCATGGCCACGCGCAACGATCTGACATATCCTGTTGTGTGGAGAATGCCATGGCCACGCGCAACGATCTGACATATCCTGTTGTGTGGAGAAGTCATGCACGCGCACGTCTGACTACGTTGTGTGGAGATGCATGCCACGCGCAACGATCTGACATATCCTGTTGTGTGGAGAATGCCATGGCCACGCGCACGTCTGAAATCTTGTGAAGCATGCACGCGCAGTCTGACATATCCTGTTGTGTGGAGAATGCCATGGCCACCGGCGGCGAACGACAACCTTTGTGGGAATGCCATGGCCACGCAACGTCGAATCTGTTGTGTGGAGATGCCATGGACAGGGGCAACGATGACATCCTGTTGTGTGGAGAATGCATGGCCACGCGCAACGATCTGGATTGTCACAGACTGGGAACAGACACATGCATTGGCATTCATCCGTGTTTGTCTCACAGGCCCTTTTCTCTCCCTCCCTCCGTTTCTCCTCCCCCTGCCCCCCTTCTCCCTCCCATCCGTGCGCGTGCGCCTGTGTATGTGCGTAGCGTGTGTGGGTGTTGCGTGTGGGTTGGTGCGTGCCTATGTACGCGCGGCGCGCGCGCGCGCGCGTGTGTGTGTGTGTGTGTGTGTGTGTGTGTGTGTGTGTGTGTGCGTGTGAGTGCGTGTGCGTGTGCGCACGTGTGCGTATGCAGCGTTTGTGTGTGTGCCTTCCACGTCCTCCCCTCCTCATACTCAACAAGATCTCAGCGAGTGTATTTCATTTGTTCAAAGAGATTCTCTCCTGTGCCCCCCCCCCCCCCACTATCCACCCATCTCCACCCGTGTGTGTGTGTGTGTGTGTGTGTGTGTGTGTGTGTGTGTGTGTGTGTTTGTGTGTATGTGTACCTGTGTAATGCCAGTGTGTGTAGTTGTGGTGCCAGTATAATGGAGTATGTGTGCGGGCCTGTGTCTGTGAGCCTTCGCGCACAGGAGCTGCACTGTTGTCATGCAGGCCTGCACTGTGCAAGCGCCAGCCAATGGTTCTTCAATCAGTGCTCAGAATCGATCCTTTTGTGTTGCGGTCAGTCACCTGCACGGCTCACCACCCTGCCGCCCCCCCCCCCCCCTTCTGCTCTCATATGTCTTCCCCTTTACCCTTCCGCCTACCTCCATTCCTCACAGAAATTGTTTTCAAACAGCCATACCCAATGTAAAAAGGGAGAAAAACAAGAATCACCCAAATCAAAGAGTGAGCAATCATCGAAAATGATCTAAACACAGTACACACACACACACACACACACACACACACACACACACACACACACACACACACCACACACACACACACACTAAACACAGTACACACACACACAGACACACACACACACACACACACACATACACACACAAACACACGCACGCACGCACGAACGCACACACGCACACACAAGCGCGCGCACGCACGCACGCACGCACGCACGCACCACACACACACACACACACACACACACACACACACACACACACACACACACAACGTGTTCACCGCAGCCGTGCGAACAATTAACGAAGAAGAAGGACAAACAAGATGCACAGCATATAAACGTACTCCCAGTTTATCTTGAATACGCGTGAAATATTCCATAAAGAGGAAAAACGGTTTTAGGTCGTTATAGCCCTTAGTAACGGCTATTCTGGTAAACATCGGCCATCATCTGTGACCCGTAATGAACATACCTTCAAATTTTCAGAAAGATCGGCCAAGTACTTTCTGATATATTCCATGAAGAAGAAAAACCGTTATGGGCCGTTATAGCCGTTAGTAACGGTTATAACGGTAAAATAAAACATCGGGTATCATCCGTGACCCATAATGAACATAAAGATCGGCCCAGTAGTTTTGTCTGGAGTGAGTGGAACACATTTTGACCACGGGCGGACAGACAGACAGACAGACAGACAGACAGACAGACACACACACACACACACACACACACACACACACACACACACACACACACACACACACACACAGAGCATTTCTTCGTTCCCATTGTAAAGTTCTCCCTGTTCAATAAGAACTGGGAGTATAAAAAAGGAGGCAGAGGAGGATTGAACAGGGAAGGAGTAGGGGGAAGAGGGGAAGGGAGAAGGAAAGATGCGTTCGAAAAATCAGGAATTTCCTCTCATCGTTGTACACGCAGCCCCGACACGGAACTATGTAAAAAACAAACAAACAAACAAACAAACTAAAAAAAAAAAAAAAACAAACAACAACCAAACAACCCCCCCCCCCCCCCCCCCCGAGATGTCCAACAGTTTATTAAAAACAAAAAAGTAGAATTGAATGAAGG